>CM074817.1:1355992-1402125 GCA_037447605.1 Zygnema circumcarinatum
TGGCGTGGGGGGGGGGAGGGGGGCGTAGCGGAGTGAAGTGGGAGAAAGGAGAGTGCCAAAGTTTTAGGGTTTCAGAGGTTTCATGGCTTGATTGTTTGAGGGCATGTTAAGATTTCAGGGAGAAAAGTGCGGAAATGAAGGCCTTCAAGATGGGTGAAGACAGGCAATTTGATGGTTCGTTTTTTTTCATTTTTGTTCCGCTGTGATGCAGGTGGTGCGGGAGTTCACTCCCCCTGCCGGAGTGAAACCTGAAGATATTGACGCGGCTGGTGATGGTAAATATGGACATAAAGGCTCCGCTTATCTGATCTTCAGTTTTCTTCTATGTCGTATGTTTTTCCTGGGTTTAAAGCGCGTTTTCCTATTTCAGAAAAGAGTTCGAGTTTTCCGGAAGCTGTATGTGGGTTATTTATCCTCTCTTTCCTTCGAAATTTCTGCAGGTGATGTGTTGGTTGTGTTGGATTTACGACCAGAGGAGGACCTCGTAGATGCGGGTATAGCTAGAGAGGTCGGTTTTTTCAGTGCTCTTTTCTACTCTTCCCTGTTTTACCTCCCATTTCCTCGTTTTCTCTCCCACGTCCCCTCCTTCTCATGCTCGCTTTCTCCTCTCTCCCACTCGACCACTCTCTCTCTCTCTCAAACACACTCCACACTCCACACTCCCTCCTTCCAAGCGCATTCCAATCTTCCTCTACTTTTGCCGTTCCTCCTCTTTACATGCCTTTATTGGCCCGACTTGTCTGCTTTCGACTTGCCTTACCAAATCTCCTCTCACCTACCTTTCCACACTTATCCCCACTTTCCTGGTCTACCCTTTCCGAGTCCTCTCTCGTCTGCCTGCACTTGCCGTCATGAGCAGATTCAACTTCTTTAGGCAACCACCCCTTGCCCTTTCCTTTTGTTTCAGAAAGTCACATGGCTGAGGGAGGGAAGGAATGGTGGCTGGCCATGGTGGCAGGTAGTGAACCGCATTCAGAAATTGCGCAAAAAGGCGGGCCTTGAACCCACAGACAGTGTGGAAGTCTATGTGGAGGTTTTAACTGCTACTGAGAGCAGCGATTCTGCAACGATTCAGCGAGTCGTTGAGACACAGGTGACTGACTACTTCGAAAACTTGTTCTGGTTTGTCCTTCCTTTCAGACTGCTCAATGTGGTAGTATGTATTGGCTAAAAGTTTTAGTAATTGTGGAATGGTCATGGTTCTAATGAAGAACACTTTTCCTTCCAGGCAAGCTACATCCAAGAGGCACTGGGGTCTCCTCTCCTTCCATATGAAAGATTGCCTACTCATGCGGTGAGGTCCTGCAACTCTCCCTCTTTCTCTCTCTCTCTCTCTCACTCTCTCTCAACTCTCCTGGTCTTCAGCTTAATCATTACGCAGGACTCTGTTTCTCGTTCTCCTTTGGGTTCAATTGAAAGAATGAAGCATGTTCTCTGTTTGTTGACATTTGAAGCTGACATAGAGACTCTAGTACAACGCATTGTACAAAGGGAGAACACTGAGCACAATATGGATATGCTGCGTATGCATTGTGTGCAGGTTACTCTCCTCCGAGAGGCCTACCATGGTGTTGGCGGCTCGTCGTTTGCAATTACTCTCACTCGAAGTGCCCTCTTCTTTGTGGCCAAGGAACTCGAAGCTGCGTGTGAAGGTCTCTCTCTCACACTCTCTCTCTCATGTTCTCTCTCTTCCTCTCAGTTTAGCCAGGGGATTTCCCAGCTTTTGGCAGCCTCCCTAGTGCTTTTGCATACCCTGACATGTTTGGACAATAACAACGTTGAAAAGTTCAGCCCCGAGCTATGTCTTTAGGATCTTTCAGACGTGTTTGGGTTGTACTCTGAACTTATGAATATGCATAGATTGCACAGTGTTGTTAGCCTAATCTAAGTCCACAAATCTTGTCCCTAAACCTCCCGTTATCAAAATTGCCAAAGGTTTAGAACAATGCTGTGGCAGCCCAGTATGCGTGCGAGCACAGAGAAGAAGCTTAGCGAGTAGCTTTAGAGACCCTTCAAGCCCTCGAAACCTCAAAAAAACTCAGAAGCTGGTGGTGACGAATGTAGGCTATTGAGCTAAAAGGAAGGATGGCGGTTTGTTTTTTGTTTACGCAGGAAACAAGGAGCATGCTGCCAACCTTGAGATTGCCCTTCTTGCGCGCGACCTTACTCGGCTCAAGGCGGAGCTCGCTTCCAATGGGGGCAAGGTACAGCCACAGCTTCTCCTTTCCCTCTTGCTGCAGGTGATAAGCTGTGAAATCGTGAACCGGTCTGTTCAGAGTGAAAAACACGCACACAGTAGCAAGAAGGTGCCGCAAGAAGTCATGAAGGAATGTGCTTTGTTTTTGCTGAAGGGGTGGACTTATATGTTTTCATTCATTCATTGGCTGATCTCCCTCCCCTCCCTCCCTCCCTCCTCCTCCTTCCCTCCCCTCCCTCCCTCCCTCCCTCCCTCCCTCCCTCCCTCCCTCCCTCCCTCCCTCCCTCCTCCCTCCCTCCCTCCCTCCCTCCCTCCCTCCCTCCCTCCCTCCCTCCCTCCCTCCCTCCCTTCCTCCCTCCCTCCCTCCCTCCCTCCCTCCCTCCCTCCCTCCCTCCCTCCCTCCCTCCCTCCCTCCCTCCTCCCTCCCTCCCTCCCTCCCTCCCTCCCTCCCTCCCTCCCTCCCTCCCTCCCTCCCTCCCTCCCTCCCTCCTCCCTCCCTCCCTCCCTCTTCTTTCTTTCCTTCTTTCTTTCTTTCTTTCTTTCTTTCTTTCTTCCTTCTTTCTTCTTTCTTTCTTTCTTTCTTTCCTTCTTTCTTTCTTTCTTTCTTTCTTTCTTTCTTTCTTTCCTTCTTTCTTTCTTTCTTTCCTTCTTTCTTTCTTTCTTTCTTTCTTTCCTTCTTTCTTTCTTTCTTTCTCTCCCTCCCTCCTCCTCCTTCCCTCCCTCCTCCCTCTCCCTCCCTCCCTCCCTCCCTCCCTCCCTCCCTCCCTCCCTCCCTCCCTCCCTCCCTCCCTCCCTCCCTCCCTCCCTCCCTCCCTCCCTCCCTCCCTCCCTCCCTCCCTCCCTCCCTCCCTCCCTCCCTCCCTCCCTCCCTCCCTCCCTCCCCTGCAGGTTCGAGTAGTCATCGACGGACAAGGCGTGTGTGAGCTTCAAGTCAACCGTCATTTCTACTTGTCTACTGGAGAGCTGTACTTGTCAGAAAACGGGAGATAGAAAGGGAGGGGAGCAAACGAGTTCGTCTTTATTCTCAGCTCAAGGGCGCGAGGAGGAGGGCTTCAAGGGATACTTGAGGCAAAAGGGAGGGAATTTGCCTTTTGTATCGACTCTTTATTCTTCAAGTTCAGAGCCGTTCGAGGTTGCAAATGGTTCGATCATGTTATGAATTGGCGTGTTTTTGCGTGACGTGACGTGACGTGACGTGGTATGTTTCAATGTCATCCCCAAGTGTGTAAAAGTGAATTTAAAGACGACCCTACTTATAGAATCTCGGGTTTTTAGGGTTTTTACGTAGAGAGATGTTGGCAGTGATCTCACGTTTTTAGGGTTAGACTTTTTTTTTTTGTAAGAAAAAGTCGAAAGGGTGTCCTAAAGCCAATAGGGGGAGTCAGGCTTAACCCATGGCCAAATCAATCTTGTAAGCCTGTCGGGCGAATTAAGCATTGGCTAGGTACGTATTTCGGTACGGCTGGGTTCGGCGGAGCCGCGGATCCCGATCCGGAATTCGTACACGATAGAAGTGACTTTTAGTATACTAAATTCGGTAATTTAGTACGCTCTGGGCTAAGTCTGACCCCCCCTAATAGGGGGGGGTCAGACCTTGACCATCGCCAAACCAATTTCGTAAGCCCGTCGGGCCTATTCCGCCGTGTACGGCAGGCCTTTTTCGCAAAAAGTGGCCGTTCGGCAGGTTCGGGCCCCGCGAATTCAAGAAAATAATTATTTTACCTTCGTATCTCCGAGCCCGGTCTGACCCCCCCCTTTTCGCCCCGCCGCGCTCCCTCCGCCGCCCGTCGCCCGCCGCCCTCCGTTTTGTCGCCACGCGCGCTTCACACGTGTCAGAGGCGCTCGCACGTGCGTGACGCGCATGGCGACAAGGCGGGGCACGATTCCTCATCGGCGGATTTGCTGCCTTTTCAACAAAACCGAAACGCAGGGCCTCCGGAGGCCCTGCGTTTCGGCGAGCGGATTTCGGCGGATTTCGGAAATTTGGGGACATTTTTGTAACCTATTCCGTAGTACGGACGGGACATGACAGGTTCGGGGGAGCCGCGGCTTCCGACCCAAAACCTGGAAACGAAATCAATACCTTTCCGTATAGGGAATCGTTGAATTTCGTAAGCGATGGTCAAGGTCTGACCCCCCTAATGTGATCAGCCCAAAGGTAATGAGAGCAACACCGCCTCGGGCTGGGAGGACATCTGGTCATGCTCACTCGTGTGGGCTCTGAACATGACCACCTTCTTCTTAGTGCCCATTCCAGCTGCTGCTTGTAATTTCTTCTTAAAATTGTCAACAATCAGAGAAAACATTGCCTTGTCCATCGACAATGGTCTCATTGTGTCCAACATAGCAATGTTGTTGAACAACATTATGCTTGTTTTGCTAGCGCCTTTGAGCATTTTGAAAAGTCGTTGGACCATGTTTGTTATAGAACTGTTGTTCATGTTTGGTCGTAAGCTCTCGCAATCGCCTTCGCATTGGCTTCGCAGCTCTTCACATTCGCAGTTCTCGGACTCCTCTCCCTTCGCAGCCACAACAGAGCGAGAAGCAACTGGAAATGCTTACAGTCGGGGGTCCTCATATTTTCCACCCTGGTTTTGGCCAATATGAGGCGAAAATATTGATTTTGCATATATAAGGTTCGTGTTACCAATAGACGGGCGGTATTATGTTAGAGTTCATGTTGGACCGTACGTATCGTACCATATCGTACCGTAGCGTACTGTATCGGCTACTGTATTACAGCTCGTACGGCTAGTGCGGATAGTACCGTATCGGGGCGTTTCGTATTGTACCGTATCGTACCGTACCGTATCGTATTGTATTGAAGCCAAGAAGAAGGGGAGAAGAGCGAGCGCCTCTTACGGCGGCACGTGCGGGGAGATTAGGTGACTTTTGCGTAAGCCCGTAACGGCTAGTACAGCTAGTACGGCTAGTACGGCTAGTACCGTATCGGGTCGTTTCGTACCGTACCGTACCGTACCGTATCGTATTGAAGCCAAGAAGACGGGGAGAAGAGCGAGCGCCTCTTACGGCGGCACGTGCGGGGAGACTAGGTGAGTTTTGCGTAAGCCCGTAACGGCTAGTACAGCTAGTACGGACAATACGAACAGTACGAATAGTACGGCTAACACCAAGTTACCGTACAAAAAGGTGGTTTCGGCAAAATCGGGGCGAATTTCTTAGGACGCACTCCTTAGGGCGGTAAATACGAGGACCCCCTACTGTAATTCTTTGATCCATGAGGAGGCCGTCGCTCTCCCTCTCCCTCGCCCCCTCCCTCTTCCACTCCCACTCCCACTCCCACTCCCACTCCCACTCCAGTGAGTGAGCTCGCTGTTGCAGAATGGCGGGAGGCCACGACAAGTTTCTCCTCCGCCTGCCCAAGGTGTGGTGCGGTGCTGCCGCTGCAAGGAGGAGATTAAAGAGCTCACTTTTGCAAAGCCATTGAACACTTTCAGCAGAGTCTAAACTGTAGAATCCAAAGATACGGCGGCTTGCATTTTTTGGCTTCAGGCGCTTGAAACGTGATTCAAGTTAATAGCCATTGAAATGAAGCTGCATTTTCCTTCCTTATGTCGAGGGTGTTTCTCACATTCTTCACTTCTCCACCAGTAAAATTGAATCAAAGCAGCTCATTTGCAGGTGGAGCTTCACGTTCATATTGAAGGCTGCTTGGAGCCACAGCTGGCATTAGAAATTGCGCAGCGTAATGGCCTGCAGGGCAAGGTGCATTCAGTTTCACATTGCTTAATCTTAACGCTTTGATATGAACGAAGGTAGATATTGTGTGTTGGAGGCTGATTACTTGGACACGCTTCAGATAAAGTTCCTTTTAGGGCTGATTGAGGATCGTGTTTCTCTTTCCTCTTTTTCTTTTCTAATTTTCTTTGTCCTGTTGCTACCAGCTGCCCTTTTCAACCGTGGAAGAAGCCGCAAAGGCCTTTCAATTCGAAAATCTGCAGCAGTTTCTGGACTTGCGCGATGCCACCCTCAGTGTGATGATCGAGGAGAGGGACTTCTATGATGTGACTATGCTTTATCTCGAGCGAGTGGCAGCCCAAAATGTAGTCCACTCAGAAATTTTCTATGATCCTCAGGCGAGTAATAATGGGTGGTCTCCAACTATTCTGTTCCACAAAACCTTCTGTTTCTCTGCTTGCTCTTCCGTTCCCCGCTGGGAAGCTTACATGTTTGGAGTCAACGTTTGTGCTTTCAGACCAAGGAAAGAATTCATTTTCGGTAGAATCCACTCTGTTAGAAAAGCAAATATGAAGTTTCATCACAACACCAATACTTCGAAATTTACCCTGATTGCTGCTACGTGTTGTGGGATGTCCAGGTGCACACCAGGAGAGGTGTTGCCATGAGTACATTCATGGAAGGCTTCAGACGGGCTCTCGAGGTCTGAGGCTGCGTGAAAGCGCCAAGGGCAAACTTGCTGTGTTGCTGTGTGAAGGAAAAATGTGTCGGCAATCTTTAATCAGAATATGGTTTTATGAGGTAATCTTTACTGCTTTTTCTGGGATTAGTCCACATCTCGTGGAGCATGGTGACGTCCTGCGTAGGCCGTTAGCACTGGCTTAAAAACGGGGTAAGAACTGGGAGTGGATGGATTCAACAGGTTGGAACAACAAAGTTCGGCATCACTGCAAAACTCATTCAGTGCTTCATGACAGAGTTGAGCCCAGAGGACGCCCTTGCCACTCTTGAAGCTGTGAGCAACTATTACCTCCCTCCTGCTGCCTTTAACCATTTTGGAGACGCATTTGAAGTGGAGTCTACTCAGTGAGAAGCACGAGTCTGTGTTACGGAGAGGACCCTGATGAGCTTTTCAAAATATTCGTTTGGATCTGTCAAAAAAAGTCAAACGGACTCAAGCTACTCAGCTAAATTGTAGCCACATGTCAAACTTCAGAGGTTAGAGCAGACAAGCAGTTAACCTTCTATGGGTGGTTGGGAGAGGATTTTACTCTTGAGGCAGTCGCTACCATGGAGGGAGCAATTGGTAGCGGTGGGATTGGCTCGGGGCATTCCTAATTGGGATGGTCCTCGGTATCCCCACTCTGCATTCAAAGCAGTAATGGAGCGAGCTCGTGCTCTCGGCCTAAGGACCACTGCTCATGCAGGTGCTTACTTGTTGAACAACATTACTCCCATTCCGTGAATTACTGAAATATGCAGCAGCATGGCTTGGAATGTCATGCTTTGTTTTCTTCATTTTCATACTGCCACCATGTGCTGGAGCAGGTTCTAAGTCTGAGTTTGTGTTTCTATGGGATTCCTTCGCTGGCAGGAGAGGAAGGACCTCCATCCGAGATATGGGAGGCTCTGAATGTCCTGCAAGTAATGCGAATTGACCATGGAGTTCACTGCGTTGAAGATGAACTCCTGCTTCAATATCTTGAGAGCTCTAGGATCCCCCTCACTGTCTGCCCCCTCTCGAATTTCAGGGTAAGGATCACCTCTGCAGACGGACCCTTCAGCATTTCATTCTTGATATGGTCAATTCACGAATTATTGGTTTTTTGGATCATGACAAACATGTTACGAATCTGAGTAGCGGAGAAGATAGTAGTATAACACAGTGTTTCTGGATGGGGGCCTTCATTGCAGCTGCAAATCTACCGTGGCTCCTTGCTTGAGAAGATGGCGCAGCTCCTTTCTCGGAAAGTATGTGTCACTGTCAACTCAGACGACCCGCCTTTTTTTGGAGGCTATGTGTTGGAAAACCTCAAGTTTTGGGCAGACCGACTCGACCTGAGCCGAGATAAGATCGAAGAGCTTGTGAGAAACTCCGTGGAGGCGTCCTTTTTGGACGATGAGAGGAAGGCGCGGATAATGGAGGAGGTGAATGCGGTGAAGGCAAGAGCTGACTGCTGCGAGTGAAGGATTGAAAGGAGGATGCGCGGCATCTTGTCTTTGCTTTAGGGTGCATCAAGTGTGAGAGAATGGCGGAATTCACTTTGAAGCGGTGGCGTTGCTGCTTTCAGTTAGTGTTACATTGTAGATTTAGAACTATAAATGTTGATTGCTTACAACAGAGAAACAACATAAAGGTTAATGTTTATGTTAGTGTTAACAATGGTTGCAACAATACAAATTGGCATAGCAGCGACCCTTTCTTTGTAACTATCTCGCTCTTACATTGACTTCGACAACAACAAACTGTTTGAAATACTCCCCATTTGCCGATGTATCTCCACTTGTTGGTGCAGCAACCGCAATTGCAGGATCCATCTCCTTTGTTGTAAACATGATCTTAGCCAGCTTCTAATTGCCAGTCAAGAGAACATACAAAGCCAACAAAAAATGCACATACGAAACTCCATTTTTCTCTTTTTTACTCCCCTTAAGGGTTCAAAACAAAAAAAAAGGAAGGGAATTTCATTGAACTCACGATGGCAAGGCCAACAAATGTACATGGATAAAAGCATGATGTGGAACCACGAGGGACTGGTCGCAAAGGACCTAACTCAAAACTCTTTCAATACATAAACAAAAGGTATAACTCGATGGTTTGGCCCACTACAGTTCTAGCCAATTATTACTCTCCAAAAAATCTCCAATAAATAAACCTTATCTTCCTCACTTAGCAGTTGTAGGGAAGATCCATCGTGAGCCATTCGTTAGGAGCGGAGATGGAGAGGGGCGCGCTAGGGAGTCGTTAGCGCTTGTGCATACGGGCTGTATTGATGAAGCACCACTTGCTCTAAGGCCGAACTTGCTCTTTCCATAGTATTCCGATAAACTCCGATAAATTCCGATAAACTAAGTTCAAAAGACTCCAAAGCAAAGAACAGCACACAAGAAAATATTGGAGAAAGTACTCAACCTAAAACTCCATTAAATTTAGCAAAGTTACAAAGGTAAAGCAAGAAGTGCCACCCCAAAAGTTCCAACTTCTAACCTTGCATTTTAACACCAAAGCACCAAGGCAAGCCTTAACCCCTCCCGCACCCCTCCCGCACCTGTGAGAGGGTCGGCCATAGGCGAGGTGAAGCGCCTGCTGGTAAAGCAATAGGTGAAGTTGCAGTGGCAGGTGCTCCTCCCTCCTTCCTTGCCTTGCCTATTGCTCCCTCCCCTTCCCCCCTTTATTCTTTTTTTCTCGTTTTGTATATTCCCCCATTTGACATTGTTTATGATTTGTTTTATTTCTCCTTATTTCCATTTTAACCTTAGACATAATCCTCAATTTGCTGCTTCCTTTTTCTCTCTCCTTCTCTCTCTACGCGTGTGTGCAAACGCCGCTCTTTCTAGTCCGTCTGCCGACAACATTCCCTCCGTATCTCGTCAACTTTCAAAGTAGGTTCTTCCTTTGCAGAACACGGAGCCGGACAAAGAATGAAAGGCAACCCTTAGCCCCTCCCACACTTGCAAGAGGGTCGGCCATCCATGTCTATCCATATCGTGATGAGCCGCCCCACTAACCCCATTATCTGCCATGTGACAGTGACTGGTTTACTATTGTATTGCATATTGTTGTTGTGATTTTGGGGTTCACACCGGACCCTCCAACAGCCGTGTCTCTTCTTAGGTTCATCTTGGCCATGCCTGACTGCTCACTTGACTAGACAAAGAGAGATAAAATGTAAGGGAAAGCCCACTGGCTAAAAATCACTTAATAACACTCAATAACAGATACAACATGTGTAGGCAGTCTATTCCTAATACTAATACTGGCTCTATTTTACGTTTTGCAAAAGCATTTTGCTATGCTCTTATTGACTAGTTGTAACAAACCCGACCTCAGCAGGGTTTGAACACAAGACCTTCCGGTACCCACACCAGTGCTTTACCATTAAAAGGCAACCGCGGATGTAAGTACTAGGCCATACAACACATGTATAGCGTTTCGCTACATTCCTCCCCACCTAAACCGGGCTCGTCTTCGAGAGCACTCAAGGTTTTTCACGAGCAGCGTTCAAGCTCTTTCAACACATGGACTACGGCCCTAGCCCCTCAGGCCACTAGGGGGACCGGACCCCGTAGCATGCTCAGAGATCACGGTGTTTTTAGGGTGGATCGCAAATACCGGGCACTGGTTCTGATACCAATGTAACAAACCTGCCAACTGCAAGGTTTGAACACAAGACCTCCCGGTACCCACACCAGTGCTTTACCATTAAAAGGCAACCGCGGATGTAAGTACTAGGCCATACAACACATGTATAGCGTTTCGCTACATTCCTCCCCACCTAAACCGGGCTCGTCCTCGAGCGCACTCAAGGTTTTTCACGAGCAGCGTTCAAGCTCCTTCAACACATGGACTACGGCCCTAGCCCCTCAGGCCACTAGGGGGACCGGACCCCGTAGCATGCTCAGAGATCACGGTGTTTTTAGGGTGGATCGCAAATACCGGGAATTAGGCTCTGATACCAATGTAACAAACCTGACCTCAGCAGGGTTTGAACACAAGACCTCCCGGTACCCACACCAGTGCTTTACCATTAAAAGGCAACCGCGGATGTAAGTACTAGGCCATACAACACATGTATAGCATTTTGCTACACTAGTCGACCCCTTCAACTCGCTACCTGCTACACGAGAATGCAGTGCTCCCCTACGCAGTAGGGTGAGGTTTCGAACCTCCCTATAAAGGTTCAAGGTCGATTCAGGGTGGCTGTGCCTTTCTCCAAAGCGGGTATTTAAGTGGAGCTCACCGCAAACACTGACATGGTTTGCAGCGACTTTTTGCATTCGCTTGGTTCCTTAGGCGAGCTCGCCAAGTGACAAGAGCGGTAGGAGCTCTTCAATCCCGCAAACCCTAATGACAGTTTGCGCCACTTTTCGATGTGCGAGGTAATTGTCTAAAAACGTCACCACGTACGGCACGAACCAATAAGCAAACAGGTACTTGATCTGGTTCAACGCCAAGCCCCGCAGTGCCTACTTGGGGGAAGAACTTGGGGAGGATGCAAATATCGCGGATCCACACAACCATCTACACCATACAACGGTGTGCGACGAGATTATCAAGGGAAATGTCATGCGACACCAACCAAAATGCCAAGAGGTACTTCAATTGGTTGAGAGCCAGCGAGTCCACCACTCGCCAATGCGCTTGCAGGGAGACCTACTCTATCTCTTCCTAGCGAAAGTGGCCTGTGCAACAAAAGCAGGCACAGGCGCAACAACAAGCACGGGTCTTTTTGACAGTTCAAACCAAGAAAAAGAAATTAGCAAAAAAAAACGAGCTGAATCTCTTTGTAAAGTTAGTAATCCAAAGGAAGGGATGAGCAGAGGTGCGAACACTCATCAGTGCTCATCCATTATGGCGTGTAAAAGGCGAGCGACCATTTGAGTGGCGGCAGTAATGAGAGCTCTTTGATGCCACTTATGATGGCTCGTGCCACATTGTAGTGCACAACCAAGTCGTTTGACTATTTGACCAAGTAAGGAATTGCCCAATGGGCGAGCAGATATTGGATTTGGTTGAGGGCCAACCTCTCCAGCGTTTGCTTAGGGGAGAGCAAGAGCTTGGGGAGGGTCTCGATGCCCTGGATCTACACCACCGTATGGGCTACGTGACTGTGGGCGGCGAGGTTGTTGGGGTGTTGCATAGTCACTGTGAAACTATCGTATCGACAAGTCACAACATGGACATGCTAATGTGTCAGGCGGCATGCAAACAGTATTGAGATAGTCCAAGACTGAGTCAAACGCGTTAGGCAAGCTTGTCGAGCTTGGCAATGTCGTCAAGTACAAGGGCGACATCCTACTATACTTGCCATCACTCTACGAGTGGTCCAATATCGTGTCAGAAGAAGCACAAGTGGAGTTGTCACGCCCTGTTGGTGCCAGCAACGCCACTGTCAACTATACGACAGCAGTCAAGCCTTATCTGAGACTGCTAGAGAAGAACGCGCTTGTAGTGTTATCACTACCAGTCAATTTTTGTGTTGGCAGTGTCAGGTACAAAGTCACACTCGCAGATGACAAGCTGGTGTTCAAACAGGCAAACGTGTGTGACGACAGCCGCACACATGCTCAAGACCGGCCTCTCTTGAGTCGAACGCGTTAGGCAAGCTTGTCGAACTTGGCAATGTCGTCAAGTACAAGGGCGACATCCTGCTATACTTGCCATCACTCCACGAGTGGTCCAATATTATATTAGAAGAGGCACAAGTGGAGTTGTCACGCGCTGTTGGTGCCAGCAACGTCACTGTCAACTACATGACAGCAGTCAGGCCTTATCTGAGATTGCTAGAGAAGAATGCGCTCGTGGTGTCGTCATTGCCAGCTAGTGTCTGTGTCGGCAGTGTAAAGTACAAAGTCACACTCGCAGATGAAAAGCTGGTGTTCGAACAAGCAGATGTGTGTAACGACAGCCGTACACACATGCTCAAGACCGGCCTCTTTAGGCTGACCATTGACAACGACCATTACCCCGTCAGCTGGCTGTTCAATGACGTCTGCTCGGTGTCTTTCTACCTGTCGAGATTGTTCGTGTACGACAAGGAGTACCAATGCCTCATGTGGTTAATAGGCAACGCGCTGTTGGACCCACAAGACTCGACCTACTTCACGATGCTATACGGGTTTGGTGGCAATGGCAAGTCGACGCTCATGTCGTGTCTGAGGTTACTACTAGCAGGCTGTTGTAGACCTGCAGATGTTAGTGGCATCATGTCAAAGAGCATGTCCAGGGTCGAGACTAATATTGTGCAGATGCTGTCATCTATCAGGGTTGCCATGTGTGGTGATGTAGACTTGGGCGTTGGTAAAGTCAACAGCCACTACATCAAGGTCACTATTGGTGGTGATCTGACGTCAGTGCCACCATTCAGTGCCACCATCAGGGCCACGATACTCATTGGCACCAACACGCTACCGTCTTGGGATGCCAACATCAAGCTAAGATTGCCTGCCATACATCGACGTGTCAGGGTGATACATATGACAGTGGACGCCCTGTCACTCAAAGACGACAAGATGACGTCAGACAAGCGTGACCACATGTCTTGGATATACAGATGTGTCTATACACGAATATCATTGACACATCCACCAATGTTAACACAATCGTTGTTGATGTCACTCTTGTATGATAAATATACCAAAGTTTTGGAGTACGTGACTATAGACGACAAGACAACGCTGGCTCAGTGTGTGACAGTGACGACGATGATATGTGCCATCAAAGGCATTAGTCATGACACTATCAATACGTCACTAAGATACTACGGATCAGAGCGCCGAGTCACAGTCAGTAGTATCAACTACATAGCAGGCATAAGACCCACCAACAGTGTAGTGTCAAAGGGGGTGTGAGTGTTGTGTGGGGGGTGCGTCGTAAGACACCACCCAGAAAACCAACAGGAACTTTAACTGGTTCAAAGCAAGTGAGTCCACCACGCGCCAACGCGCTTGTAGGGAGACGGCTTTGATAGCCATGGCGACAACAGTGGAGCGGAGAGAAACAAGAAGGAAAAAGAAAGGCGAGAAAAAAGTGAGAGAATGATCATAATTGGAAAGGCGTCCCAATTTATATAGCTTGGGACAAGACATCACATGATGCGTTATGACAAAACCTCAACTTTCTTAAATGTAGGGAATTGAACATTGACATGACATTGATGTCGGTGAACATTTATTGCATCACCCTTAGATACGGCTCGGGACGGTACGAGATGTCCCCTTCCCGCATGCCACAAATATCGATGAGTGTTAATCGATCAATGAGACTACGTTTTTGGCAAGGCCAAGCGCGCCACTTGGCAGCGTGCGTTTGAAAATGCCAAAGCGCACAAATTCAATGACGGCCTCAAAGTACCAACAACATTCCCTCTGCACCCCGTTGGCTTTCCAAGTACAAGTAATTTTTTTTGTTTCTCCTTTACAAAACACAGAGTCGGATAGAGAACGAAAGGCCCTTAACCCCCCCCGCACGTGCGAGAGGGTCGGCCATCCATATCCATTCGTATCGTGATGAACCGCCCCACTAACCCCTTTATCTGCTATATGTCAGTGACCGATTCAAAGTTGTATTGCATATTGTGATATGCCGACCCACTAACCCTTTTTATGTCATATTGTGACAATCGATTTAATGCTATTGTAATGCGATCTAACACGACAGTGGTGCGCGACAAAGGGAAAAGGGAAAAGGGAAAAGGGTGGAGGGGGAGGCAGTAGGGGAAGGGGGGAAGAGAGGTGAGGTGAAGTGTAGGACTTTTTTGTCGCGTTCCCCTTTTTGTATTCCCATAGCGTCCCTTGCGCTGGTTTAGTCGCTCGCAAGCTTGCAAAGGTAGCTTCCTTAAAAGAGACTTGACTTAAGAACAAGTACTTTTCTCCATTTTTCATCATTTTTTGCAACCTTGCCTAAGGCAATCGCGAGACTAAGAGTGTTAATCTTCACCGACAAAAAAATGGTTCAAATGGTTGCCACGTAGTTGTTGCCCTGCCTCTACCCGCGTGCTGACCTGACCCTCACGTAGAGGGCTGCATGCAGCCACAAATGTTTTGAGACTTGCCTAATAGAGCAAGAAGATACAAAGCCCGAAGCCGGAACTCTTCTTCTGCAAAATGCAGAACCGAATGTAAAACAAAAGGCAACCCTTAGCCTTTCTTGCATTTGCGAGAGAGTGAGCCATGAGCAAAGTGGGGCGCTTACTAGTGAAATAGCAGGCGAAATTACAATGGCTAGTGCTTTTCCTTCCCTCCCTGCTTTGCCTATTACTCCCTCCCCTTCCCCCCTTTGTCATTTTTTTCTCTTTTTGTATGTTTCTTCCTTTGACATTGTCTGTAATTTGTTTTATATTTTTGCTTTTTTTTTCGTGCTTATTGCATGTGCTATTAAGGGAAGCTCAACCTTTAGCGATCAAATTGCTCTCGTTTTCTTCCTCTTCAAAAATTTACATCTGCATAACTTTTTTGAGCTTTAATCTTATCTTCATCCTATTCTATCCTATTTTACTTTATTCTATCCTATTTTATCTTATTCTATCTTGCATTGTTGCATCTTTCTTTAGTATACAACAAAAGTTCAAGGTTAAAATTAAGGTTCAAAATAAGAATTTAGGTTAAAGACTAAAATATGTATTCTTTGAAAAAATGATACACTTCATGTGCATAAAATCACCTCAAAATGTTCTCTTGTCCTTGTAAATTCCTCTTTGTTGTTATTAGAGAAGTGGCAAAAACGCCTTTTGATCAAACAATCACTTTCTTTAAAAATAAAACTCAACTAATTACCTTTGTAAAAAATTTGCAAACTCTTTTTATAAAAAATGCTAAAGAAATTGTGAAGGAAACGCTTTGAAGGAAAAGGCTTATATAGCCTTATTTTGAGAGAAAGTCAAAAAAAGCTTACAATGGGAACATTTTTAGCCACTTGTTTTCATGTATGACTCTCACGTTTATTTACAATAGTAACAAAATTGCGACCCTAAAAGTGTACCTTTTTTTATGCCTTCTCACACAAATACCTTGCACAAAGCTTTTATACAGCTGCTACAAAGAAAAAGGTTCTACACTTAACATCTTTTTTACTCTAAGCCTCAATCTTTATTGTACACTTGTACAACACACATCTATCAGACTTAACAAATGTGTAGTAACCTCTAGTGCGTGTCAAAGGCAATCTCATGCCACGTGATGCCTTGCCAATAGCGCTTTGCCAGTGGCTAGATCTACTCCTAATCCCTTACACTTGAAAAAGGGTTCGACACAGGGAGCTGAGGGGCATTAGTGAGCTCTTAAAGCTCGCTGAAAATTAGCACTAGAGAGAGTGTTAGGGTAAAGGGTTCAAGCATCTTACTACATTAGAATCAGAGCAATTTAATCTTTTTGATTTCTTTCTTGGGTATATGTGGGGGTGCTTTCCCCAATCTTCTAGTTTGCGAGGGCCTCAGCCTCTCTTTTACGTCTCCGCATACACTAAATGGCTGGCCTTTGCTCAACCAAACCGTGCCCATGCCGGCTCTCTCGGCGCTTACAATGTGTGAGAGGGGCAGAGGGATGAGAAGCAAATTCACCTTCCACCCTTTCTCCCTCTTCACTGTCCATGGAAACTTCCCTCCTGGTGCCCGCAGCACTCTCACTCATTTTTCACTCACGTGCATACACAACACACGAGAGGCGGAATAGAAAAACGTAAGAGAGAAAGCTCCCAGCCTAAAACTCCTTTATGATGACAAGCTTTCCAACTCAAGCCCCCATAAGCCTAGTCAAGCTTTCACCACATGATCACTTCACCTTCACGTGAGGCAGCTCTCCACACACGGAGACTCCTCACAAAGGTCCACCTCCTGTTGCCAAAGCCATGCCTTCAAACTGCCATAGCCTTGCAATGCATATCAAGAAGGTTTCTAACTTACACACCCACTCTCACTATATAGTATGGGGCTGTGACGTGACCATGTCACGTCACACGCGCCGGGACCATGCATGCAACAACCTTATTCAAACAACCTAAATAAACTACTTCGTGTCTTGCTATGCATAGTACACCCAGCCTGGCAACGTACCAACACCACCGCTCTAACCCAGATGGCCATGTACTCTACCGCCGAGCTGAACTTCCCGCCGTCACCCACAAGGACTATCTTCCGTACGCAAAGTAGGCTCCGCCGACTCCACCGACTTCGCCGCCTTTTGCCGCCGCATCAGTCCACGATTCCGTACGCCAGGACCGATTCCTCGGCGCGGTACCAAATGTCGGACTCCCGGCCGTACTGTCCGTACCGACCGTACGGTCCGTGCGGTCCGTACTATCCGTACGGTTGCGCGGTCGGTCTCGCCGCCGCGCGCACGCTGAAGTAAGTCCGTCCCCATACATGTTACACCTAGAAGCACACCCCTAGGAACTAAGCGCCAACACAAACATGCTAATCTAAACTAACTATGTACACTAACACAATGAAACCCTAATCTATATTTCTCCCAGGTCCCACAATATTGGTCGTACGCTCCCTACACCTAAAACTCGTTTTTCTCATCTTCAGGGGATACCAGACGCAAGATTCCAGAATTGTGACCGTTGGATTTACCACGTGTACCATATTGCCAAGTTTTGACCGTTGGATTTTCGTTTACGAGAGAGTATGTGGACTGTTGGATGATCCACGTATGCATTCGCAGAGCCCCGACCGTTGAATTCCCAAGTGTCTCTTTGCAGAATTTGGACCGTTGGATTGCCTCGTCGCGCGAGAGAGCCGAGCTTTCAAACCGTTGGATGTGCTCGGTTGAACTCTCGTCACAGTACCATCGGTTGGTCGGTTAGGGGGTGCAGCTTTAGGGTTAGGGTTAGGGTTAGAGTTAGGGTTAGGGTTAGGGTTAGGGTTAGGGTTAGGAGTAAGGCAGTCAGGGGCTTCAGTAGATGATGGATGGCTCACCTTTTGCATTCTCAGTCGGGCATGAAAGACTCGTTTGGACTGCTGAAGATGGAAAGGATAGGAATTTGTTAGCATAAGCAAGTGATGGGGCCATTCGGATCCTGGAGATTCAGTAGAGGTGAGTGCCAATGGACCTAAATTATACGCTTGTTGGTTTTTCCAGAAGTCAAAATTGCTGCAACAAGTCAAGAGTTTGATGGAGTGAAGGGTTCAAACTCTACAATAGCAGGCTCGTCATGATCGCAGATCTGAATGCTTCTTCTTTACCGTCTCGTGGTACATGTAGGTCAATTTTGAGATGTTCTCAAAATTGAATATTGAAAATCTCAAAATCAATCCAAATTGAAATCTTAACATTTTCAAAAGCGGGCAGACGTGAGTCTTTGACGGGTGTGGCATCAGCTTTTTGTACAATATGTTGTTTCTTTTCCTCCTTCCTGCTTTTCTCTCTTTTTCTCGACCAGTCATCATTCGAACACTTGAGTGTGTCTTCTCATTGAGCTCCTCTTTTTGTTGCAGTAAAAACTTGAATTCTGTGCAGTTAGGTGGAGTTGGCGTTGCTACTATTATGGCGATCACTGCAGTGAAGCTGAGTGAGATTGAGAC
The DNA here is from genome assembly GCA_037447605.1 of Zygnema circumcarinatum. Lineage (NCBI taxonomy): Eukaryota > Viridiplantae > Streptophyta > Zygnematophyceae > Zygnematales > Zygnemataceae > Zygnema > Zygnema circumcarinatum. The sequence goes on from CM074817.1 coordinate 1,374,131, forward strand.
TTTGACTGATGATGAAAGACGTGCTCTCAGGGCAAGCCGATTTGCAGCAGAAAACCCAGGGTGCTCTGACTGTTCAACCAGCAAAAGTATGCCCAGGTGAAGATCAGATGCTCAATCATATCATGAACCCTCATTAGAAGATGGGCCCACAAGAACGACCAAGAACAAAATAATATTTCGCTCTGGCATGTTGTTTCCTGATATTGCGTGTTCATGAAGATGATGCGTAGGTCAAGTTCATTTCACGGCAAGTGAACGTAAGAGTCAGCAGCGTAGAGGTGTTTGTCTTTTTGGAGGATGACAGACGCATTTAACTCTTCTCTAACATTCTATGCAGAGGCGTATGTCTCTCTGCAGGTTGGCACATCCCGGAGGCCCAATCGCAACAAACAAGGCAGCGGCTCTGGCTAAATTTTTGCAGAGAAAGATAGACGCGGGGTCTGTGGCAGATTTGAATCCAGATTTGGTCGAACAAGCGGTCAAGAATGCAGAGGCATCACTCACCGGCGGTGAGACACTTAATTTTCCTGATTGCTCAGACACAGTCAGGCCAGGCTGAAGTGAAGTCATGTTGTCTAATGCTTGGTAGATGGTAAATGGAAAACGATGCGACATATATTTGAGGGAGACTATTGCAGGCATCGTCCTGCAGAGACATACCATTAATGCACAGATGGATGTTTACGCATTCGTATGTGCTTGCAGACGCACAGAACGAAATTCTGGTGCAGTTGTTCGCTCTTCCTGGCATTGGGTGCTGAGTGGCCCACTGAACTGAAGTTATTTCAAATGATGGTACACTTTGTTTGACATGCTTTCTCTTTTGAAGTTAGTTTTCTCTGTCACTGCTGTTGGAGGGCAGATTCTCACCGGGAAGTTCAGATAAAGCATGTGGCGAAGTTTGACGACTCTCAAGTTGAGGTGCGTGCTGGATGGATGGAGTAAATAGAGCTTACGAAGAGTCGAAAGTGTATGATGCTTCTTGTATGAGTCATTTGGCACTATTAATTTCAGGTAAGTTGCAAATGGCTCAACTCGTTATGTCACATTCAAAGGATTGCAAAGTTGTTGGGAACTGGGTGTGTAGAGTTTATGTGTCATAACAAACGGTTGAAGATATAAGTGGGTCAATTCAATAGTTTTGAAGAATTATTTATCATCGTATGTAGCCTGGAAGCCTGAATCATCCTTGAGCTTTTACCTTTTTTTTTTTTGTACATTACTTTTCGTAAATTGTATGCTATAGGGGGAGATATTGGCATGCTGGTTAGCTGCATATGGCGAAGTTTTACCTGTATCCAATGCAGTAGAGCCCGAGTTTAAAGCTCCCCTGCTTCGTGTTCGGCTTCCGAATAAGAAAACAATTAAGCTGTTCCTGCTTTTGCAGTTGCAGTGCGTTACATTCTCTTGCTATGTTTTCATGAAAGCACAAGGGATGAATGTGAAGATTGCGCTTGGGTCTACGAAAGCCTGAAGCCGCTTTCTTTATCGTTTTGCAGTGGACAACTTCAAGCAAGAAAAAGAAAAGGAAAAAGGAGAAAAGCAAGCGGAGTTCGGAATCTGGGGGCGGTGTGGGCCAGAAAAGAGAGAGAGTACAGAAGAAGCATTCATCCAAGAGGAAAAGGCGGAAATCATGAACCACGAGGAAGAGAGAGAGGGAGTGCTAAGCAGGGCGTGCTGGAAGCCTTTTTGGACGATGGTGGCTATTAGTTTAAAAGTAAGACAAAACGTCTTTGTACAGGGGTGGCAGTGTTCTTGAAGCAAGGCAGGCAGAGGAGTTGCGAGCAGTTATGTGCTTTTGAAGGGAGAGGTTTGAACGTGAGAGGACATCAATCTGCTGCTTAAGGAGATGGGCAGGATGTGCTGTCTATTTCCACCATTCTTGGTTTTTCTTCCCTTCTTAATTTAGGGAAAATTAATGATGTATGGTAAAGCCTCTTGTTGGGAATTTTTTTATAATGGCTCAGAGGAGTAGCCAGCTTGAGTGAGAGTACAGACCCTTTACCAGGAGCTGCCCATGAAATGTGGCCTCTCCTTTATGGTGTAAGTCTGCGGCTTGTTCTTTACCTTATAATTCCGTCTAGATTTCAAAGGCACATAAGCACCGTCTTCAACGGATATCGAGTAACTCAACTTCTTCAACTTTACTTCATTAATTTTAGAGAAAAAAATCTGCTTCTTCCTTCTTTCAGTAATTCTTGTAATTTTTTATAAGTGGTATGGTCTCTCTTCTTTAGATAATTTAAAGTCTTACGCAATCGTGCTACTTTCCTAAAAGAGCATTTTGGCCGGGACCTCATGAATCTTAAAAATTTTCTCTTGTTGATGCCATAAAGAGTGTTGCAATTCCAGATTCCCATGCTTGTTTCTGTTTGGGATGAAAATTGCGCAATACGTCCTCGCCACTTTGTCTATGGTGAGCCTCCAGTCTATGGTACATGGTTGTAATATATAAGGAAAAGATGGTAAGCATAACAAGCCAACAACAATGGAGGATGCTCTCGTGGGGGCTGTTTTCATCACCGCTTTTGGCAGTAAACGTAACCCAAAAACCCTAAAAACAGTGCAGGCCGTGAAAAATGGCCAATATTGTGCTCGCGATGATGGCAAGATGCCATCCATGCAGGAAGACAAAGACCAGCCAAAGACCTATTTGCATTATTTCTGTATTTTGCGCTCGCTCCCTCTCGGCAGGAGGAGTGCTTGGGTTTAGGGTTTGAGGTTTAGGGTTTAGGGTAGTCACCATTGGAAGGTGCACAACTGAAGAAAGAGAAGCACTCACTGCAGAGAGTGAGAGAGGCTCTGTGCCTCGTATGGGTTTAGGAGTTTATAGAGCCTTATTGGAGATGGGCCGGTTAACCATGTGACCATCCGCTTGTGGTTTGCAAATGGTTGGGAAACTGGTGAGGCTGGTCATGACTATTTGGGCATGACACTTTCTTGCGATACGTCGTGTTCTTGACCAACAGTCGTGACCACTGCCCATTTGACCATGACCATGACCATGACCACTATCATTCATTGACCAAGACCTCATGACCCCCTAAAGTGCTTTAAAGTGCTCTCAGGCTTTCAGGGCACACTGCAGCGCAGGGCGGTGCTGGGTGTCCATTTTTACACATGAATAACTGGGGGGAGGAGAAGGATGAATCGTGCGTGTAGGGCCTGAAGCTCCTTCGCCGTATTCCAGTAGAGAATTGCGTGAATCAGAGCTTATGAACGCTGGCCGGAAGCAGCTGGATGAATTACATGCCAAGATAGTCATTGCTCGGAGGTTTATTTGTGTTTTTGGAACGGTTTCTTGAAGGAGGAGCTTGCCGATGTTAGGCCATGACTTAGGCGATCTTCCAACGCGCGGTTTCCTTGTATTTTGGAAGTGCAGCAGGGGAGGCCTTGGACCTTCGGTTTAGGGAAGGATCCAGTTCGGAAAAGCTATGTTAAGGCAGCCCTTGCATGGTGCTGCAGACGATTGTTTCGATTATTTTCAGGGCAAAGCAGATGATGCATGGAATGATAGTAGCCGAGAAGTCACCGTCCATCATGCGATGCAGAAGCAGAATTGTGCGGAAATTCCCACGGCAAATGTCCTCCCTCCAGTGCATACATCAGAGAAAAGTCTGGCTGTGGGTGCTGATCCATTAGCAAAAGGCAGGGAAGTTAAAAGCTTCAAAGATAAGAGGCATTCAAATGCCACAGGGAACTTCAAGATACAATCGGTTCAGCAGCTTTCCCCTAGTGTCAAAGGTCTGGGATTTTTTGCAGGAAATGAAAAGCTTCCAACAAGTATGGGTAGTGGCAGAGGTACGCATGAAAAATTAGAGGTGAATAAGGGAGAAGGTCAAGCAGCTGAGCTGCTGACTTCTTCTGGTGATACCGCCCTACCTTCACAACAAGTGCAGCGCTATTCTCTTATTGACCTTCCTCCAGCACTTATCCTTGAAATATTTTCGCATATTGACGCGCGTGATCTGTGTGTAGCATCCTGTGTCTGCTCAACTTTTCAGCGGCTCGCTGCAGAGTCAGTTAGATGGAAGGACTTATACTGTCAGCGCTGGCTGCCACCTGCACTGTCGGAAGGAAGAGTTTCTGCTGAAGGATGCTGTAGAGATGATTCTGCAACAGCTGTTACGCAGTGGCGAGAGCTCTACTTGGAGCGAGAAGTTCGCTCTAGAGCATTTCAGGGCAGGTGAGCTGTTCGCCTTTGTTTGCAAATCCTTACAAGTGACGTTCATGTTGAAAATATAGAGTTTGACTAGCGAATATGTGATGACCAACAACTGACTGGGAACCAGCAGGTTCATTTTGTAGCTGTAACATCACGTCAAAAGTTTTGGGAAAGGCTTAGAACATAAGTTCTTAGTGGATTCTGAAGCTGAGCCAAGCTGTTCAAAATCTCAGTCACGTCAGTTTTTATAGACTACAATGCGGTAACTGCATCAAGTGAAGTATGAGGGCCGCAACGTCCACATTCAGATGATGATTGAAGCCAAGTGGTGCATCTGAACATAATCAAATATACTTGAGATGTACAAAAGTCCGTTGCTGATGGTGCCCTTGAGTTGTTGATTCTGTTTTGTAGATTTCGCCTCGACTTTCTGCATGGGCATACAGCAGGTGTGCGTTGCGCTCGCCTTCTGCCGTCTGCCAATTTGGCGGTGACTGGTGGATATGATTCCACTGTGCGTATTTGGGACTTGGAACAGGGATTGCCTTTGGCAGCTTCTGCACCATTGGGTGAAACAGTTCGAGCAATTGCTGTGGATAATACTATGCTTGCAGTTGGTAGCACGGATAGTGTGATACGGATATGGCGTTCAATACCCGGCTGTCCACATCTGTTTGATGTGGGGAGTAGTTGGCCAGCTGGACGTATTGACAGGGAAACAGGGAAACCAAGAGACAAGGAAATTGATGGCTGTGGTGGTTTATTCGTAGGGATGTCATCTGCACTTCACTCTCATGCAGGGCCCATTTCATGTATCGTATTTGACAGTGGTAAGATGTACAGTGGGTCATGGGATATGACAGTACGCATGTGGCAGCAGGATAATTTGACTTGTATCAGGACTTTCAACCATGGGGGTTGGGTGTGGGCTATTGCTGCACGGGGCACGCGCTTGTATAGCACTGCGGGGTCCAATTTGTATACCTGGGATGTGGAGTCAGGTGAGCTCTTATGCGAACGTCAAAATGTACATCAAGGGCAGGCTAGTGCAATAGAGGCGAACAGGTCAGGCGAGTTCGTGTTTACTGGAGGAGAGGATGGAGCTGTTCGGATGTTTGACGAGAGGGCGAAGCGGAGGTCAAAATTGGCTGTGGTGGTGGAGAATGGAGCGATGGATGCTGTGGCCGAGTGGAGACCTCACGTATCCGGAATACGCGGCCTTGCACTGGAGGATCCATGGCTGGTGTGCGCATCGGCAGACAACACATGCTCACTGATGAATGTGTGGCAGGTGATACTAAACAGATCATCTAAGAAGAGGTCTGAGGGAGGGAGGCAGAGGAGAGATTCGACGGTAGGGGAAAGCAGCCGCTCCTCTCTCAGGACAGCTGGAGGCCGTGTTCAAGCTGTAGTGAGAGAGGGAATTGAGGAACCCATACTACGACAGCTTGGAGGCTTTCCGTCCTTAGTATACAGTATTGACATAGGAGCCCACCGCGTGATCTGTGCGGGTCAGGATACCATTGTTCGTGTCTTTGACTTCACTCAGGCACTGGAGACAGAGAGGAGAGTGGAAGCTTCAAGGCGTGTGCGAGTGGAACGGCGGTTTCAACGTAGACATGGGAGGCAAAGGTCAGGCGACGGAGGCTCTGCATGGCCGGCCATGGGGCCGGGAAAGGCCCCATTGGACCTCATGGCATCTCCTTCAGAGAGCAATGAAGATGTCCATGTGGATGGCCACACCTCCATGGTGCAGCCCTTGCACTCTGAAGGTGTGTCAGATGCCAAAAGTGGGAAGGGGAAGTTTCGGGAGCCAGGAGCTGCGAAGCAGCGAGGAGGGAGGGAGGAAGAGAGGAGGGAGGGAGAGAGGAGGGAGGGAGAGAGGAGGGAGAGCGGACTCAGGAAGCCGGGGGAAGGTTCATGGCAGCAAGAGAGGCAGGGGTGTGGCAGCAGCCGAGGGGGCCACAGGTCACGCCGATATGTGGACAGCGTACACTCGAGGATGGTTCTAGGCCCATCCAGAGTTACAGACATCAGGGCTTCCGCCAAGGATAAAGGAAGCACAGGATGATAGCGATGATGGAGTGAAATATGTGCAGATTTTTGTTTTCATTTTTTTTCAAAAAACAAAATAGGGAAAAAGTGGTTTCTTTCGGCCATTTGTTGTCGCTCGTTGTTGCTTGAGGGACTTTCTTTGTGCTTCCACAGTTTGAGGTCTGTTATCTCACACTCCTGACTTCCTTTACTTCACCGTTTTTTTTTTTTTCGTCCTCCATAGAGTGGCCTATGAATAGAGCAAAACCATACCGGATTTAACCTTCTAGTGCTTAAAAGTCTCGCCAAACCTTACGGCCGCACCAGCACAGAAGAATCATTAGAGGTCCAAGACCCAATGGGATCATCTGCATTGCTGCCGTGTGCACACAAAAAGGGTTGCAAACTCACAGGCCGCAAACCTTAAACTACTGACTCCTTCACGCGCAAACTGCAAACTGCAAATTGCAAATCGCAGCCAAATTGCAGCTGGCAAACTTCTGAAGCACACTTTGAATCAGAAAGTATGAGCTTCTTCCACATCAACATCGTAAAGAGAGCCTGTCGTCTGCCACCTCGGGAGGCTCGTTTGCAGCTTCACCCACAATGCCAACACGTACTCAGACCAGGCTTTTATGCTCTCCTTCCGATTGCACTCTGAGACTTTATGCCTCTTAGCGGAATCCAAATCTATTCTGCTTCCAGCCTCTTCTCCTGCTCGGCAGGGTGGCCTCCTTGGCTCATCTTCTGCTGCTTTGAGCCTTTTGCTCATTCTTGTCTCCTTAATGAACGTATTATCTTGCTGCTGCGAGGTCCAATCTGAGGTCTTGTCGTCATGTAAGCAGTCTCTACTGCTGCTCGAATGCCAGTCCCAAAACGCCGCCACCTGCACATACACACTCCCCATGTTATGAGTCCAAATCCAAGAGGATGGGGCTTGTGAATGGCAGGCTTGCGGAACGGTGATCGATCATCAGCTCCATGCTCAGGGTGTAAATCGATACACGACTCATGCATCTACTCCAGTTTTTATATGCTTACACAATGCCTTTGTCCATCTGTTGCTATAACCAACCCTCTGCTTTCATTTCAATCAAAACAGAACTCCTGCAGCGACTGGGAAAAGGAAAGGCCAACCTGTAGGGCATGAAGTGATCCTTTGAACCGGAAGGGGAGGCTGCCGCCCCTTTGCTCTTGCAGCAGCAGCTGCTCTTTCCCTTCCTCCTCACACATCTCTTTGAAACGGCTATCGACTCCACTATGCTCCCTCTCACGAAAGCACGGGCCCTGCTCCTCTAAGCTTCCAGTCATTTCTGTCCCTTCCCGGGACCTCTGTATGGGCTTAACGCAGTACCCTAACTCACTCAATTTCTGCAGCCGAATATCACTGTACGCTGTAGCCTCTCTAACCATTGTCTCACTCTCCGAACAAATGGTGGGGGCCTGTTCTGCCACCACATTGACACCCTCCCCTAATCTTTTCTGCTTCCAGGCTGCATCTGAGTGCTCTGACCTTACCTCAGAGCTGGAAGTTTCCGAAGATTGATTTCTTGAAACAACATTGCTGCAGGGGACGAGGTACATGGCTTCTGAAATCTCTACAGGTAAAGGAACAGAGAGGGGAAAGCTTCCCCCAAACGAGCCATCGCTTTCAGGCCCTCCTCGCTTCTCCTTTCTTTCCTCCTTAACGATCAACTTATCTTGATATCCGCAATCTTCAGACCGATTAAGTGTGTTTTCCACGACGAAAGTCTGTCCACTTTGTTGAAGCTTCAGACCTGCCCCAACGGTTGCAGGAAGCTGGAGTTCTAGTTTTGCCACTTGTGCAGATGCGAGGGCGGAAGGAAGATGGCGAAGTATCATTGTGTCCTCACTGTGAGTTCCGTCTAAGGTAAACCACATGGCTAGTGTACATCTGTTTCCACCGGTTACCTGGAAAATTTAAAGGTCATCTAAATAATAAGATTGGGAAGGGATGCACTCGCATTGGTTTGCAGAAGGCAGCTATCAAACACCTTAAGCATGAAAGAGCAAATCTGAAGCCTCGGCTAGTGATAACTCTTGGATAGCAGTTGCTTTGGTTATATATTCTCACCTCATCCACTTTGTGCAGGTTCGCCACGTCAGCTGAGTAAATAATCACCGTCTGGCAGAGCAGAGAAAACGGTTCCATTGGCTGAGTAATAAATCCAATGAATGCTTCCTCTATCAGAATCCTAGCCAACATGAAAATCGAAACAAGCTTATCGACTTGAAAGCAGTATGCGGTCTCTCGTCACTATATTCGAACCGACGTTCAGATGGTTAGTTGCCGATGTCTCTTGCCTACAGTTGAGCCTTGAAACAAAGATTAATGCGCAAAAGGTATCCACTTTCTGACGAATATGAGCAGTAGCCGATGGTAATAGCACAACTTACGCCTGCTTTGGGCTCTACCACTTGAGGAACTCCGTCCTTGAATCGGAACAAACCACCCGAGAAGTCCTCCCCATAACTGTTGAGGTAACAAACTGCCTGCATAGAAACGCAGATCGATTTTGACGTTTGCTGGAGCCAAATCATGTACCTGTTTATCAACCTCTGTAATGTTTGAAAACTGTTTGGTAACCTTAGAATGAGATGTTGTCCAGACACAGCAAGGTCACTTGTCCTCACCGAATAATGGCGCTGCTTGAGATAAGGACGGTTGTTGTCCGCATGCCATCCAATGTTGCCTCCTTTCTGCCAACTGCATAAGGGCTACTGGAGAAGCTGAGACTCAAAATGTTGAAGTCGAAACTATCGACAATAGATTTACAAAGCGTGTTCCTTCAAGAACCCTTAGACTCGGAGATAGTAACTGGAAAAAACAAAGGATAGGTTCCAAAGACACTCACTGTGTGCATTTAGTTTGCCACAATCAGACTTATCTCCAGTTTTCCAAATTCACTTCTCTAATTTGACCTCCACCGTGACCCAGTGAACTCTGCAACATGCATGATGGGCCATATGAAAAGCAGGCCCCAGCATCCGGCAGATACGCTTCAGAAACTAATGATTTCAAGTTTAAAGCTGTGGCCAGTTTTGTGGTGCTTGTTACATTGGGAACAAGAAAGTTACCGTCGCATAAGAAGGTCTAATTCTAACATCGAAAGAACTACTAGTCGAATAACGTTGGAACAAAGTCTGATTACCTGATTAATCCTGTAAATTCCACAAAAAGCTCCATGCAACGGTTGAATTGGGATTCCACTAACTCCAATATGCGTTCTGGATGAAAACGACTACATTTCCAAGTTACGAGGTTTCAAACGACCTAACAATACCACCGAGAAAAGCAGGCATCTGTCCCAATACATGAAAACTCAAATGTATCATACACCGCTTCTATACGCCTCGGTTCGCATCTCCCTACATTTAGCAACATTCACAAGATCAAGTTCCATATTGAGATTTCATTCCAGAAATGAGCAGGGCATTGAAGCCATGAGAGAAGGTCAAAGTTATTTCTAGATGCCATAGGTTTAAATCCAACCGTTGGATGACTTTTCATGCTTATGATTGACAACTTTTCAAGCAGTGGTGTACCGACGATGAATACCTCTTATAGGAATGAATGGCATGATGAATGCCGCGCAGTTGCTTGCAATGAGATGCTGAAGTGTGGTTGACTGAACAAACGGCCGATAGCCCACAGTGCTGCAGCTCTTGTGAATGAAGAGAAGCTCCTGCAAAGAGTAAACCATTTGACACACACAAACGGGGGCGTAATAAGATAAATAACCTCTGAAAGGGACCTCTTTTGAAAGTTCCCAAAACTCTGCCAAAAAGCTCACCATATGCGTTCATTCAACCCAAAACTGAAAGCCTTCAACTGATACTACTTCACCAGCACTCAGAACACCACAAGAAAATGCTGAAAGCAACAGCAGATAATTCTGGACAACCTTGCATTCCTCAGCTGAGAGAATGTTTTGCAGGACGGCTCTCTGCTGCAACGCCATACTGACTAAGACCCGTTTGCCGCATTGGAGGTAAAAAACAAAGAACTCTCTGAACGTTCTCTTGTCTTCAATCATTGAAAAATTCCTCTGTTTTATCTCCCCTACATATGCAGTTTGTCCATCCGACTAATGCTGCAAACATCCTCCAAATCTCCATTCTCCCCTCAGCATATCGTTGACCAGCCATTCTTCTGCGTTTTTCACCGAAGCCTGTCGCCGCTGCTGTTCCCTCTCTCTTCAACCGTTTCAAAGACAAGGATGAGCAGTTTGCTGTTCATCTTCATAGCAAGAAAAGTCGCAAAGCACTTGCAAAGAGCAAGCGAGGAATAAGCGACTTGAGTGGCCGGGCCATCGCGAGTACTTTAAGAACGTTTCATTCATCTCGAATTAAGCGATTAAGATTCCTCTCGCTGTATTGCTTCTGGAGCGCTCGAATACGTTTCTGTTCGACTTATATCCCTAGCTGCAAGCGCGGCAGCCGATGAGAGCAGACATGCATTCGAGCTGCAAAGTGCAGCATGGGAGAGAGACTGTATGAGAGCTTAGGGCGAAGCAGGAGGAGGAGCCTTCTCGAATCGCCAGAAACAGAAACAGCTTACGCGTTCTCTGAATTTTAGGGTCCTCAAGGGCTGAGATACCGCTCGCCTGCTTGCTGACCGTCAGTGAGGGCTGCAAGGGCTGTAAAGGATGGCATTGGAGGAGGACCTCGAGAAGCTTTACAAGTTTGGAGAAAAATTGAATGCTGCCACCGATAAGTCACAGGTATGCGTCGCTTATTTCCTCTTTACTCTGGTTCTGAAATCATAGCTCTTTGCATTTGCAGGTGTCGTGATAAGAACTAGTCAGTGCTCGTTAATTTTGCTTCCCTGTCAGCATGGTTCTTAAGTGGAAAAATCTTCTGGGAATACTCTGCAGAATGTGAAGGACTACATGGGCATCCTTGCAGCAGCGACAGGCAGCAAGAAGGCTAAGCTGCTAGCTGCCCAGCTGATCCCGCGTTTCTTCAAGCATTTTCCTCAAGTGTCTGCACAGGGCCTTAATGCTCAATTCGATCTCTGCGAAGATGACGATGTTGCGGTGAGCTGACACAGCTTGCTATTTCCCTTGATAAACGAGATTGCTTGTTTGGATTCATTCGGAAGCAAACTCGACGCTGCCACCTTCATCATTAATATCATTGTAGTAACTTTTAACAATTTCCTCTAGAAACAGGCCGGGCGTTCATTTTATTTTAGTATCACCCCGTTTTTGTAGACAATATGTGCAGTATCTGAGAAAGCTGTGAATTTAAACTTGTCAAAAAGTATTCTTGTTGCTTTCCGAGAATTAACAGGTCACAGAAGTATCTACCATTTGATGATTGTTTCCTGAAACTCAGCATACGAGAGTTAGCCCCGCTCTAAATGTTGCAATCCTTCACCTCACCCCGCAGATAAGGATACAAGCAGTGAGAGGGCTGCCATTTCTCTGCAAAGATACTCCAGAACACCTGCCTAAGCTTGCTGATGTCCTCTGTCAACTTCTTTTAGCAGGTATGTCATTCTGGCGGCTATTTCTAGCATAGTACATCCTGATGCTATTTACAGTATTTGCCAAGGAAATTTACATAAGCTAATTATTGTAGTGGCACGATGCAGAGGATCAGCAGGAGCAAATAATTGTACAAAATTCGCTCATGCAAGTAGTACGGCAAAACCCTAAAGGTGAGCCGGGAACAACATGGTTGCAACCATTAGAGGTTTTGGCGTTCTGCTACTTGCTGATGATTGGTGAATGGTTTATCTTTCCACATTCTTGAAATGCTTTGGCGTCCGTCCCTAAAGCTTTTAAGTTGGAGGAAGGTAAAGATAAAGCGTCTACTCCTTCTGATTCGCACGGCTGGGCGACAGATTCATTGGCGACTGTTTTTAAGCACGTGGAGAATGCAGAAGACAATGTGAGAGGAAGAGTTTTTGACTTCATCAGGACAAAGGTGTGTAACTGGTGATTTTTTTGTCGAAATTTGTATGATGATGAATGCCATCGGCATGTCTTAGATGCGATCATGTGAGGCAAATTATGTCTACTGTGGAGTATTTTTGCAACCTTTTTGCTTGTGATTTTGCAGATTTATCCAAACAGGGCGAGCCTGTTGGTGCCACCGGAAACGATGGAGAGGCATATTGCTGACCTCATAAAGGTGCATCCATGCACTTATGCGTTTGCTTAAAAAACTGTGATGTTTTCTCAATGCTGGTTCAAACAACCTCCTGCTTTTGAACTAGATTTGCTGCTTTATCCTTTCTGAATTAGCTAGTTGAAGCATTGAGCTTGCAGGGTCTCCAAGATGTCACTGGGGATGAGTTTCAGATGCTCATGACTTTCCTCAAAAGTTTGAGTCTCTTTGGACCTAAAGCATCTCCGGAGCGAATGCAAGAGCTGGCGGATGTGGTTGAAGCTCAAGCCGACCTTGACAGCAAGTTTGACGTAAGTCTATTTTTTTTATCTTACACAGTTTTGGACAGTTTCTTTTTGTAAAACACGCTACGGTGTGTCTGCGGATCCTGGGATCGTTGAACTCATTTCTTTATTGTCAAAAAAAATCTTCTCTATAGATTTTAGTGGTGAAGCGAGAGATTTAAGCCGCCTTAATAAACTGTTAGCTGAATAAGATGAAGATAGAAGATTTGAACCCCCTGCACTAGCTGTTGGTCATTGGCGGAAGCCTTAGTTATAGAGTAATGAATCATATACGATTTCTTCTCGTCAGGAGGATTCGTATGGGAGGGAGGGAGGGAGCAGTGGGAGAGTGAGAGTGGGAAAAGGAAAAGGTCTTGAAGTTGGCGGAGAGGATATTATATCCTATCCACCCATGCGATGATGATACCTCTCGGCTCCTTAGGCAGATGCTTACAAGCAGCTGCACTGCTGGACCTTATGGAGAACACATCTGAGCGATCTAAGGCTGATTCCCTACAAAAGTTACAATTGAATTTCCCTACTCACAGTCCTATTGCTGCTTGAACCATATTTAGCTTGTCACAAACTTGTCAAAATTGATGTATTGTTTCGTCCGTGCAGATTTCTGATGCTGATCATTTGGAGCGTATCTTGGCCTGCCTTCAAATGGCTGTTCCTTTCTATGCTGTAAGAGTTTGCTATAATTTCTCTCTCTATTTCTTTAATCTACCTCTCTTTCACCTTCAATTCCTCTGTATTGCTCTCTTCCTGTCTCTGTCCTCTGATGTCTCCTCCTCAGCCTTCTTTACCTCCTGCCTTTTCCCAGCCCTTACATAGATCGGCTGAACTAATGTCAGCTGCTTTTCCCATCTTCAAGCGGCTGCTCTCTTTTACTCCCACTCCCACTCCCACTCCCACTCCCACTGCCTCCCCTCCCTCTCCCTCTCCCTCTCCCCACCCCATTCCCTCCCTCCCTCCCCTCTCCCTCTCCCCACCCCACTCCCTCCCTCCCTCCCTCCCTCCCTCCCTCCCCTCTCCCTCTCCCCACCCCACTCCCACCCCACTCCCACTCCCACTCCCACTCCCACTCCCACCCCACTCCCACCCCACTCCCACTCCCACTCCCACCCCACTCCCACTCCCACTCCCACTCCCACCCCACTCCCACCCCACCCCACTCCCACTCCCACTCCCACCCCACCCCACTCCCACCCCACTCCCACCCCACTCCCACTCCCACTCCCACCCCACTCCCACTCCCACTCCCACTCCCACTCCCACTCCCACTCCCACTCCCACTCCCACTCCCACTCCCACTCCCACTCCCACTCCCACTCCCACTCCCACTCCCACTCCCACTCCCACTCCCACTCCCACTCCCACAGGTTTGGCTCTATGGTGAACAAGTGTGGGCATGTGCAGGCTGGAGCTTCAAATGCGCGATTTCTGGGATTTATCAACAAGCATGTTCTTCCCTCCATTGGCAAGGTTAGTCCGCCTGAAGGCCCTCAGAGTGGGAAGAATGTTAAAGACCGAATCAGCAATTCCAAGAGAGCTTCAGCAGAGAGAGAGAGAGAGAGAGAGAGAGAGAGAGAGAAGTTTTCAGCGGTGGCATTTTTCACTTGAATCGTAGTGCCTTTGCTTTTTCAGATGTGTTATTGTTTGTGAGCTATTGTGTTTCCTTGGCAGCTATCGGAAAGCAAGAAGTTGGAACTGCTCCGGAATGTTGCAGAGTGTGCTCCGTACACGGCTCCTTCTGATGCGAGGGTTATGCTTCCCACTCTTGTAGACCTTTTGAAGGTGAGTTATTTCCATATTCTTCTACAATATGAATTTCTGTATGGAAAGACAAGGATCAGCAACATAGAGCTCATCTCAGAAATTGTACCCATATCAGCTGAGGCATCTCGGCCGCTTTGCTTAAAACAGGGAGTAGAAGCAATGATGTTTCTGAAGTGTTAGGCCCTCCAAGAGAGGGGAGAGAGAGAGAGAGAGAGGAAGAGAGGAGCTATGTTACATATCTTATAACTTAGCTGCAGGAATATTTGCTTTTCTTTCATGTTTGTTGGGTGAACAGAAGGATATCCCGAAGGAGAAGACAGAGGGGCTGAACTATCCTGCTATCGAATGTCTCGTTTACATCTTTCATCATCTTGCATACAAGGTTGGAAGCAGCAAGGCTTTGCGATATCTATCTTTACCAGTTTCTGCTGTCTTCCTTGAGATAATCGATTGCCCACCCTGTAGACTTATTGTAGGTCCTTTGTGTTTCATCGGTTGCTTTGTTTGTTTGTTTGTTTGGTTGTTTGGGTTTGGCCTTCAGGTTCCAAATGCCACAAATCCCCTTTGTGGCTATAAGGCCTATACCGGTCAACCGTCAGATCGACTCGGTGAAGATTTCAGTGCAGCAAATGAGGATTGGATGAAGAGGTGAGTTCTATGAAACTATCAGTGTTCCGTCATGCTGAAGAGATAAAGACTGTAGCATCATTGCGATATATGATCTAAGGTCTCACTGGGGAGCTGTCTCTATGTGTTTTGATGCGCATTTGTAAGATTTGAGAGTGCAGGCTGACAGTGTTGGAGGAGGACGTAAAGAAGAAGTTGAAGCAGCTGATGCAGGGGATGGTGGAGCACAATAAGGCAGAGAAGGGGGCGACGGATGAAGCTGCTAAAGCCGACGTTGTGAGTCCCTTATTTTTCAGCACATGGAACTCTGGTTTTGGAATGTTTGAACTGGAAAGGAAGTGACTCTTCTGGGCATTCTCTCACTCTTTTTGGCGAATGTGTCTGTAGAAGAAGGGTTCTTTTCAGATAGCAGTTAAGACCCTACACTCATTGAAAGGCTGGGGAGTGTTGCTGCTTGCAGAAAGCGAAGAAGGCTGTGGCAGCACAGCTGATGAGAAGCTGCACCAATATTGAGAAGATGGCAAAGGTATGCATTCTGGGTTGCAAGCACTACAGATTGCAGGTGTACTTGATGGTATTGGTGATCTATGGTCATGGAAAAAGTTTCGTCAGAAGATCTTTAAACTGAACTTAGTGGAGAAACCTATCCGAAAATTGGCACTTGAGAGTGTCTTTCCTTGCAATGCACATTGTGGACCCTTTCTCAAGAGAATTTGGAGTATTTGAAAGAATTGATGTCACCCAGTATACAAAGGATGATTGAGCTGCCACATCCGTGTAGATGTATTTTTGTATTTCAGTTTGAATTGCGTTCTTAAGGCTTGCGTCAGGTAGCACATGCCCCTCCATGGACATGAACAGTGAAACTTTTTGGACTTCAGGTTCTCCATGCGAAGATTCCGTCGTTTATGAGCGGAACGACGGCTCCGATTCTTTCATGGAAACCCGAAAGCAACAACAAGGCAGCCCCCAAAGCGGCGAATTTGACCTCTCCTCCTGTTGCAGGGTATGCACAGCTCAGACCTATTACTGACTCCGCCCAGGACGAGCAAAAAACCAAGAGAGCACTGCATTCATTCATTCATTCATTCATCCATATTCAATAAGTATAGCAACTTAATCTAACATTGAATCGTGCTTTTGTTTGTTTCCTATTGGTACTGATAGAAACCCGTCTCAGCAAAAAATGTTCCAAGTTATTCACCTGTTTCTTTATGTTTGCCAAAACCAGCTTATAACCTGTCTCTTGTGTTCTTTTGCTGCAATGGATTCCATTCTTTGCCTCGAGTTTTTCATGAACTCTTCCATGTCGATGAACCACACCCCTCTTCCACGATTAACTTTGACTGGTCGCACTGCCACTTCCAGAATACGGTGAACTCGATTGTTCCCTTTGCTTTGTTTGACTTTGGTTGTCTCATTCAACCCCTCCTCCTGTTGCTCAGGGTGAAGCGGCCGAACCCAACTGCAACCAACGGAGCGGGAGGAGAGGGAGCTGCTGCCAAGAGGGCGCGCCCCCCAGGGCAGCTCGCCAGTAGAGCTTTGCAGGGCCTCTCCGGGCAGCAACAGCAGCAGCAGCAGCAGCAGCAGGCACCTCCTCGTATGGGGCAGGCGGGGGGCACTTCAAACCTTAGAGGGGGGCTCGCAGGGCGGAGGCGGCCATGGCAGCAGAGAAGAAAGTAGGAATTAGGGTTAGGTTCCCCCTCTCCCCTTAGTCTCCAGCCGCAGTTTTGAGTCCGGTTCTTGGGTACGTAGTGGTGTGGTCATCAACACTAGCGCGAGCGTGAAAGGCATTTGCTCTCTGCAAGCAGGTTGAAGCCTTTAGCTGAGATTCCGCAAGCATGGGGATCAGTTCCACCCTGTAAGCAGAACAGGATCTCGCGAATGCACGTTTCTTTGTTGCTGTTTGAAAGGGCTTGGCAGCCATTAGTAGCAGAGGTAAATGACATGCGAGCAGCGTTTCCGGCATGTGCACATCTTCGGCCACAAGTTGAGAACGAAGTGGGTTCAGGGTCTAAATGGTGTTCGCGTCTGCCTTTATGCCTCCTTGCTTCTTACTGGTGAAAGGGTGAGATTAATTTACACGCTACAACAGGCGACTGCCCGCTCCAAATTCCCTACAAGCTCAGTCCGACCAACAGAGCTCATGTTGTATCGGCACGTTGAATCCACACGCCGCATTTGGACTTGCGCTTATGTAGGACTGAACGACCGCTTAGACCGTCTTAGAGAAGTTGGGGAACACAAAAACACAAAGATACACGCAGGATACCCAAAATGAATCTACTTTTGGTGAAGTCGTGCGCTTTTGCGGACATCACCCTTTCGTGGAGAAGAAGCAGAGAATTCACGAAAACAAACAAATGGCCAGGACCTTAGAAAACAGCCGTGTACAAGGCAGAATATCCACACATGTAATTACACAATGTCCAAATGAGGATGTCCTGTCTGTCAGCCTGTCTATCTGTCTGTCTATCTGTCTGATCAAATTGGTTTGCCTGAAATGGCTAATGAAACGCATGGCATTGCACGCAAAAAAGTTATTTTTAAACTCTAGTATTATCCACAGAATCTCTCTCTCTCTGTCTCCTGCTCTCTATCTATCTATCTCTCTCTCTCTCGAACTCTGCATTATTATCACATTTCTGAGTTGGAGTACAGGACTAAACCATCCTCCTAGGACACCCGCCACCGGGCTACAGATCACTGCACAACCCTCTTATGACGAGCCTTTATGCAGTTCGTACAGCTATAAGTTTTGAGGGACTATCTGAACTCAGCTTCGTTATTTACACATACCTTCAGCAGAGCTTTCCTCACCTCCTCGACTAACCAACCTAAAAAGCGTAAACGGATCTTCTTCCTCTTACCACAGTTAAGGCAGAGCACAAATGCCGGATATACGACAAGGACTCCCCAGACTTTGACCATTGGAAGTAGAGCGAGGACGTCTTATGTACCATTGACAATCTTGAGGCAAACTTTTCCCCCCTAGAAATCAGCCACAGGTTCCAATTCCCTTACTCGAAGGAGCATTTTTCTGGACCACAGAAACAGCGGGGCTGGGATTCAGCTGCAGCAATGGGGAAAACAACATCGACAGCAAAGCTAGAATTTCTAATAGCAAGAAGACGAGCTTGAAATCCTTGGAAATTTGATCACCAATACCACCTCTTAACAAGCGCTCCCTCAACCTTTTAGAATGAGCTCCCCTTCGAAAAAACTTAGTTAATAGGGAGAGACCTCCTGCCTTTCATAGCTCCATAATCCTCCTCATAACTCAGCGACCGCCTGGGAAAACAGCAAACCTCAGCAATTTCAGCATACACACTTTTACTTTCTCATTTTTTGTCCACTTTTTTCCTCCTCCTGGGGCTGAAAAAGGCCAGTGGCCTTTCAAATTCTCAACCACAGCCACCCTGCTTCCGAACAAAAAGACAGTCACACTCACAACCAAAACAGCTGATACGAACAAGAGCAGAGTGCTGAAGGGTCTGCCGATAGGAGGCCTCTAGATTAGGGCTGCAAAGTAGTCACAGCTTTTCAAAACAAGCATAGATTCCCGATCCCCTTTTTCCTTATAGCTGTCTCAGAACTTTGCTTTCACATTAGAAAGGGGGGTCTCACCCTCCCCTCTCACCTTCATCCTTGTAGTCCAGCGTTTCACCCTCTTGGGCTTCCTTGCAGACCTCCTCTGCGGTACACTTTGAGCTTCGATCCTCACTGCCTCGCCTTCGGCTAAATGACGGCAATACCACATCCTCATCTTTGTCGTCATCCTCATTTTCATCATCATCATCGCCCTTACCTTCACCATCTCCCTCGTCCTCTTTCTCAGAGTCATCATCTCTCATGTCTCCATCAATCTCCTCAGCCGTCCATTTCGGGTCCTCTGCATCCTTCACATCACATTGCTCGTCGTCGTCTTCGATTTCTACCTCCCCTCCCTCCATGCCTCCTTCCTTCCTTACACCTGTCTCCTCCAATTCTTCACGATTCTTTTTTAATTCCATCGTCTCCTTTATCCCATCACTCTTGCTTCTCCTTTGTCTCTTACTGCCCCTTCTCCCGTCGTCCTCCTCAGGCTCCTCAAGGGCTCTTGACTCTTTTCTGCTGTCCATTATCTGCGAATCCATCGCTGCATGGACAGTGTTAAATAATTGCCCCACATTAGTACATCCGCAAAACAGGTTTATCCTGCCACTAATCCACCTGTGTTAACCATTTCTCTAACGGTTTTTAACCACTGGCCCCAAACAAGGGGTTGCAAGGGGCTGTATCTCTCTCCATTCCCACTGACATTTCCTTCTCTTCTTGCCGCCTCTCTCCCTCCGCCCCCTTAGGTGGTAATAGACAAGCAACATACAAACAACCCCAGAACATGTTAACTTGTGGTTGGCTAACGCAAGAAGATAGGAAGACACAGGAAAAAGTAACTTCCTGAGATCAACTCTCCGTCTCTCTACCACTTCAGGAATCCACTCGTGTAAATTCCCCCAGAGACTGGCCCTCAAATTGCAAGACAATATCCACGACTGCCACATCTATGTCAATTTTCATGAGCACCCACAGCTCAAATGCGATGACTAACTGAACAAGTTCGCACCTGAGGTTGTCACCATTTCCCCTCTGCATCTCGGCCTTCGACTCATTTCACTCCTTAGTCTTGCACTACCATTGGATCGGCTTCTCAACTGCATACACAGCCACCAACAAGAATATTTCATTATGACTCGCTCATCATTGATTGGCACACATCCCAAAGTATGGCACACTTAAAGGACAGTACTCAGAACCGAATACTGAACAAAAGAGATATTTGAAGCCGAAAAATTGCAGCTTACCTTTCCACAAGTCATTGACATGGTAATGAAGATAAGACACACGAGCAAACTAGGCTAAAGCGTCCCTTATCTAACCAGACTATCTGGGAGGGGGCGCACTACGGTATAGATAGGGGAACATTAAATGGTCCTTGCCATAAGGCAGAAGCTGAGAGTACCAATTGCAGTTCACTAGCAGAGATGTCTGAAGCCTCTTTGTCGGAAACATTAATATCATTGCCAGGTTGCAAAGCAGCACTGGTAGAGTAAGGAATGCTTTGTTACTAGTTCCTTTTTAAGAAACTGCAACTCTTAATGCCATTATGGTACTTTTTGCGGCAGCTGATGTCCAAAAAGAAGGCGACGCGTACCCTATAATTCGCTGCACTCCAAGGGACCCACTGATCGCCGAGAAGAAAAAGGGAGCAGCGCAAATTCTGAAACTCCACTACGTGTGTATCCCTTTCACCTAAAAAGGGAAGGAAGGAAAAATACAAGCGAAGCTGTCAAAACATGAACCCTTCCTTCTCACAAACTGGCAATGAAAGATAGGGAGATAGGGGTCAGGAGAGGCAAGGGAAGTGGTCATAGAGAAAGCGAGACGGGTAAGGGAGCGAGACATGGACTAGAGGAAATGGGTGATAGATAACAGACGACAAGTAGAACAGGTGCAGAAAGATAACAGGCAAGTCGCAGATAAACAATTGCTTTTGCTGAAAAAGGCTCAAGAATAGGAGAGTCTGAAGGGCTCACCAGGGAAAAAGACTGTAGCTTTGTGCGTGTCAATGTGGGTTTCTTGCACAATTCCTTCCCACCATCTGACCCCACAAAGTAACAGCCACCATAACACCTCCCTCTAACGAAATGAGCGTGCAAACAACCTTATCTCCTCTCCTATTCCTCAAAATCTAACATACGTTTACTCATCTACACAGATCAAAAGCAGCTGACCTCACTTACCCGTCATCAATCCAAGCATCGACATGGTCCCCTTCTTTCCAAGAAACAGAAGGGGCTCCTCCTCGCCTTCTCTTACGGCCCGTTTCTGTTATCTCCTCATGCTTTCGTCCTGGTCTGATGAACTGCTGCTTCTCTGAGTTCATTACTTCGGCATCGATTTTAAGAGATGTCCATTCTTCCAATGGCTGCATGCCTGTTCACCCAATGAAACAAAAAAAAGTGTTCACCACATATCAGATTTTCCCATATATGTGTCCAAAACGTACACAGTTTTAATTGTTTCACAGGTATCATGCTCCCTGACATACGCAGTTGTGTCAAAGACCACAGAAAGCTCACTCTTGATAAACTCTTTACTCGGTGGCTACCTCATAGTAAACAACTGTATTCGAGCAATCTTCTCAACGTAATGATGAGACAAATATAAGAGAAAGGACAGGCAGGCCAAGTAAAGTGATAAGCATGTAATTTGAAATAATGAAAGACGGCAAACCACACAAAAATCAGCTGAGATGGAAACAACTTTGAAGGAAAATGACTGAATTTTTATTCCTTGTAAAGGAAAAGCTGGTATGTGCAACTTGACTTTACGAGAACATAAGCTGCAGCTTGACAGGAGGGCATCTCACTTGATGCAAAACATGAAGAGTACTGAAATCGTCAGCATTTTTCACGGGCAAGCAGCATCAATATCACAGTACCCTTCTTGGCATGGGGATCTTACCTTTGTCGTCTAGCAGCTCATCGAATCTGACAAGAGCCTTATCATTAGAGATTTCCAAAATTTCAGCTGTAAACCATCCGCCACAAAAGCCTGCCTCATTGGAACAGACCTGTGAAAATCAAACAACACCTATTACTAGTGTAAGCATCCACCTATGATAAAGAAGTTTCCAGGCAAGAAGTCCGGAGCTTTGATTGTTAACTATGTACAATCATGCAGTCCTTATGTAATATGAAGCCAAGGCTAAATGCATTTACACAGGGATGAAGCATTCGCACCAATGGAGCCATAAGAAGCCTCTCTGAAAAAGGTAACCAAGCTTCAGGACGCCATACTCAAAGAAAAATTACGAGAGTGCAGAAGGTACAGAAAAAAAATCCCATAGAACCTCCCAAAGTCCCTGCCATATAATGTTCTGGTCCTGTAGACTTTTTCTCTCAAAGATTTTGAAGAAGCCACAAATGCACCTTGTCTCCATAGTCCAAACTCACTCCTAAGGTGTAAGGCATTGACCCTTTTTTGCTTCTTCTGTTGTATGTACATATCGCATGTTTCTCTTCTAGCATTTCAAGGGTTACCGTATACAACGTTCTTCATTATCCAATCAGAGACGCTGCATGTGACATTGGACACGTACAACCAGGTTGCTATCAAAACCGGACCTCCTTACCCTCCACAAGCACCCCTCCCCCTTTCCACCTTTTCCTCCACTGTTCTCACCTCGACAGCATCACCAACCGCAAAAGACGCTCCTGCTGTATGAGCCACTTGTGCTTTGGGCGTACTGGCAGGTCGTGTTGCTGCCTTCATCTTCACGTCAAGTGAGTTCCTTTTATATACTGGCCGTTTGAAGGCCTCTATGTATGTCTGTGCTGCAGGCAATGCAAGAACCCAAGTTGCTCCTACCTGCAACTGCTCCGACGTGTGTTTAATTCCCGGTTCACATGCATGAACCATCGACTTTCTAGACTCTCCACCTTGTCTAAATGACCTGATTTTCCCACGGCTGTCCTTCTGAAGCAATGCCAAGGCTCTATCTTTAGCTGCAAAAGCGACCCCTACAGCTGCATTTGCAGCAGCTTGACATGCCATTGCCACTTGAATAGCGGTAATGGCTTCTGCGGCTGCGGCCACACCTGCTTCAACTCCTGCCATTTCGCACTTCCCTAGCTCGCCTCTCAAGTTTTCAATCTCCACATGAGCTTTAGATAAAGCAGCATACGAGGCAGCATTCCCTTTTTGGGCCTCTACTGCCGCTTCCCTGACAGCCTCTGCCCAGCTAGGGACGTTTTGGAATTCACCTTTTTGGGAAGAACCCTCAGTACCCTGATTTGCGGCTTTCTGAGCTACAGGATTAAAAGCCACTACTGAGCTTTCAGCAGCTTGCATAGCTGCCTGGGCTGCTCTAAGTGCAGCAGTAGGATTCCCAGTGTCCTTGGTTAAGAATTCTGTGGCGGCTGCTTTCGCTCTGACGCTATTAGGCGTGCTGATGAGCAGATTTCCCAACATGAGAGGATCTACAGATCTCAAGTCTTCAGCCGGAATGGAGGCAGAAGGGGAAGTCTGCACTCTAGAATTTCCGAACTTGGAGTTTCGGTTTCTTCGTCCGGGAGGCATGTCGTCAGAAAACGTGCACGAGTAAGGAAACGTGGAATGATGCTGACTTGTCTCAGCAGGCCCATTCTGTGACTTGCCCCCCCGTCTTCTTACCCTTCCATTCTCCTTCGGGACGTTAACACTGCCCCTACCCCTACCCCTGCCCCTGCCCCTGCCCCTGCCTCTGCCTGTACCCATATTCCTGCCCCTCCCACTTAATTTTCTACTGCCTGTATCAGACTCTGAGGGATCCATCGACTGTCCTATTCCTGCTGCGATATCAAAGGATAATTCTGTACGTCTCCCTCGATGATGAGAGTGAGAGCCTATCGCTTCAGAGATTGGAGATTCTGTTGACGAATGATGGGGGCCGAATTCACAAGTTGACAACGGATATGTAGGAGTTCCTCCATTAACTAAAGGAGAGGCCAAGCCTCCAGTTGGCCGAGGCAACTGATGAGGTATCGCTGAAACTGAAGATTGGAGTAGAAACATTGACTGCACCTGTGGTGAGAGTCTCTCTGGAGGCCATTGAGAACACGAATCCGGAACAACTGTTGGAGCTTCTGGTGACAATGGGAGTTGATTAGCAGTTTCATTTGCCTCTTGTACAGCTTTCCAGGCAGCTTGCAACTGCGTCCAATGCTCAATGTCGACTGACGATAATCCTGCGCCCATAGCATTGCATGAGGACAGCATTACAATCTGCGGAAAAACGCTTGCTCTCAGAAGCTCTCTTTGACATGAGGCTGCAAGTGAAAATTGAAGTTGAAAAATCAGAAAAGCACGTAAGTATGAAGTGACACCTCAACAAAATTCTTAACTTGCCTTAAGAGGATCTAAGGCATAGCTCAGATTGAAAACATTGGCAAACGTTTGGTGAACTTGACATGGCGGGCAATAAAGCCAGTTGAACAAGGAAAGACATGAAATGGCATGAAATTAAACGAACCTTACTCAATATACCATTTCACACTAATCACATGCTTCAACGATCCAGAACCTCTCTTTGCTCTCGTCTGGGTTTGGTGAAGTATAGTAACGAACCTTCCAATAATGATCCAGTTTACTTCATTTACCACTGAGGAAAGGTGAAAGATAAAAGCTTTCCTAAACACACATTGAAGCTTAAGTATGGTGCCCTTGTACATCATGATTTCCCAAAATATACCTTGAGGATAGCCGGCAAACGCGATAGCCTTCAATTCAGGTTCAAGAGGCTCCCTTCGACTGCCGGAGAAAAAAAACAGCAATGCTATGTATTTTTCAGATAACACGTTAAGATCTATTCCCTATCATACTGAGAGTTAACCAGGAAGGACTGTCTCAGAGTTATTTCAAGCCGTACGATAGCCAAGCAACCGGTGCTTTACCGACTTTATAGCATAGATTATGAATATGATATACGACCTGGAAGTTTGTTTAGCAATACAATGAATATAAGCTCGTAAGTTTCTTTTACAGTTATCGTAGTTCTAGCACAAAGTATGTTAGCTCTGTATCAAGAGCCAAAAAAAAAAAAATCATCCTTGCATTTCTGCAAAGCAAGAGTCGATTCTTTTTTAGAGGAGATTGGAGTATAAGACATATTTCTGAATTATGATCCGAGCCCTTGCTAGCAGCTACCTTGTGCTGGATGCTGAGAAAGAGCCTAAAAAAACCTACGCAAATTCCGATTTCAAAATTTCCATGTACTAGAAAATAATCACCT
This sequence comes from Zygnema circumcarinatum, assembly GCA_037447605.1. Taxonomy (NCBI): domain Eukaryota; kingdom Viridiplantae; phylum Streptophyta; class Zygnematophyceae; order Zygnematales; family Zygnemataceae; genus Zygnema; species Zygnema circumcarinatum. The sequence goes on from CM074817.1 coordinate 1,398,975, forward strand.
TTTCGTTTCCACTGTTTTAAGGCCCTGGTTCTTGCAGCACGCTACGCACCTCACTTTGAAAATTTGCACCATTCCAATAACATCTGATCAAGGGCTACAGTTAACGGTATTTATAAATTTCTAATTCTCCAAATATAAACTTTTCATGCTTGTCAAGACTCTTCTTCAAAAGCATTCTCCTGCTTTTGCACTTCGTAAACCTTGTTAATGATGTTTTTCCTTTGGTTACTCTTTAGAGAAAGTTTCTCCGCTATTCCTCTGACCATTTGTGCTGCTATCAGATGGAAACTGCAAAGCATTTGATAAAAGGTACTCACATGATTCTGCCGTAAGTGAATATGTGTGCCTCAATCTGTGCCAGCTGCATATCAATCAGAACAGGATCCCCCACGAGGTAACTTGGTGGCGGTCTTGGAAGCTGCACCCTGAGAGATTGATCAACCGCAGTTCGGCTCTCAGGAGCTTCATCGTCTAATAGTGATATTATCCGCTCGTCGCTGCCCTGTAACAATACGAATTCTCCTGCAACTTTACACTTCACATTGTTCTGAACAGAATTGGAAGAAATCTTCTCAGACACCTTTTCCAGGGGAGGGATTGAGTTTGCTTGAAAAGAAATTGAAGTATTTCTGGCCTCCATTAGACATGAGCTTTCAGGTTCACAATCCCCTGCGGCATAACAAGGAGCTGTGTGTGAGAACATAGCCATATGCCAAAATCCATTTATCGAATCAGCCAGAAAGGAGCTATAAACTTTCGAAGCCAACTATTAGCTTGATTGCATGTTGGAATGCATCGCATCAGTGAGGGATGGATCATCCCTCCCCCCCTTCCTCTATAGTACAATCGACGATTCTATATACGACCATATTTTTATTCAGGGTTGAGAGATGGGCATACAGTATGTCTTCCATCATGCCCGTCTTTCGACGGAAAAAAATAAACTTAAAAGCCCTCTATAAGCCAAGACAAAAGAACGAGGGGAGTGGAAGCACAGATGTAACGAATAGCCGCACAACAACACGCAAGCCTTTCGTCCTTATTCAGTTCCTTCTTATTATAGTTCTACAACAGAAGTGTGCATATTTTCCAAGCGAATGCTTGCCTTGTCCATTCACTGATCTCTGAAGAACACTGGAGCTGCCTGTCAGCCATCAGAACTACTGTGATCGTATAATTCTTCCGAAGCGCAGGAAGGCTGAACTCTAATTTTGCAGCATGGCTTGGCAAGTGTCGACTTTTTACCATGCTGCACTCCGGAACACGAGATTAAGTATAGATCCACTCGAACTGTCGGAAGTCAACTAAACAAAAAAACTGAAACCACGAGCAACAATACCGTACAGCTACATGTACCACTGTGTAGCCGTAACCGGCTAATTAAACTGCTACATGTAACACAGCTGAGCGAGAGCATGGTGATTAGTTAGTTAGTCATCTCTTTGATTATCCATTCTATATGACCCAGCTTGGGATTCCTTCCGGGGAGCAGTATAGGGATGGATTCGTTACGACTACATAATATATATTATATTATACAACTGTGACGACTAGATAACATGGGCGCAAACTTTCATTGAACTCGCGATGGCGAGGCCATCAAATTTACATGGATAAAGGCAAAATGTGGAACCACGAAGGACTGGTCACAAAGGACCGAAACACAATAAAACGAATCTAGGAGCGGAAAACTACGCCTAGGCACAACAACGCAGCCCTAGAAGCAGCCGCGAAGGTCACCGATGTGAGGCACGTCGCGAGGAGGGAGCGGCGGAAGTCCACCAACACGGTCACCAACAACTGCAGCACGCCGAAGTAGCGTAGAAGCGAGGCAACGCTGAAGGGCCCGACGGAAACACGTTGTCGACAAAAGGGCAGCCAAGATTGCGAGCAGGGCTTCCGGGCCGCACTCGAACAGCGCGATGGGCGTTGCGAAGGAAGGATCCAAACGGGTGTCGAGGCACCCAAAAATCTCAGAGTGCGAAGGAACAGCTTGCGGGCCATCACGGTGAGCACATGCATGCCCGCCGAAAGGCCGCATCGCGAGCAGCCACGCCTTCACTTATGTGCCCTGGACGCTGAAATAAACGCTGACGCGATCGGCCAATACATCCTAAACACGCCGGGCACCATCCATAAGAGCCAAATCAGGGCGAACTCCGCCGCTGCCTTAATAGTCGGCCGCGGGGATATGTTCAGGTGGCTCGCCCGCCGCATTGCCGTAAGTTAGCTTCTTGAGCCACCGCAGCACCTGATCGCCAAGCACAACATTAAGGGAGCTGGGAAAATGCGCTCACTCGTGCACATCGAAGTAGATGAACGCCCTGTGCATCAATCGAATCATCACAAACACAACGGCAGGAACCCTGCAATGGCGATGGGGAGTCAGACGGTCATACCGCAGTCGGTAAACTGGCCTGGGGTCAAAACGGCGGTGGAAAATATCGGGTAACAGCCAACCGGGCCCCAGCCCTGCAGGACCCGCAAGCATTAAGAGCGGCCGAGCACGCTAACATCAGAAGGAAGAGCCGCAATAAGGGTAGAGAACTCAGCAGCACCAACCTCATCAGTCAAAGTGAGCTCGACACGTGCAACAGACTCGACGGCAAGCAAAACAAACGGGGGCGCACGAGCCTGAGCACTAGCAGGAAGCAAACCATGGGCGTCACGCAATGCAACCTGAAACGGAAGATCACCATCATCAACATGAGCGACAACAGACTGAAGCAACGGACGATCAGCCACAATAAAACGCGAAGCCAAAATAGGAGCAACGAGAGCCCAACTACCCAAAAACGCAGAAGGCGCCACACGAATTGTCGGGATGAGTCCTAAACCGCCCGCCGAAATAGGGAGCGAGGCTTGCGTACGTGCAAGCGGACCCTCCGGTCGATCGAAAATACCAGGACCCAAAAGGCGATGACATACAGAAAACAAACGCTCATCGAAAGATCGCAATGACTCAAGGAAAGCAGGGTTAGGAGGGAGAGTTCGCAAAAGGTATGACGGACGCAAAGCAAAACAACGAGTAAGCAAAGAAAAAGCCACCTGAGGATCTGAAAGATGTGGAAGCTCATCGACCTGAGACGTATCCTCAACCAAAGCATCATCAACAAAACGATCAACATAAGATGCAACGCCAAAAGGGCAG
>CM074817.1:1403324-1422935 GCA_037447605.1 Zygnema circumcarinatum
GCTCCTGGATTATGCCGGTCCGTGACACTGAAGAGGCATATGTCAAGTACAACTGAACTGACGCGGATCCGTCGAGCGCAGCTCCACTACGCTACAACGCCAACGCCAAAACGACCTAATTTTGGTATGGTACGACCGTACGACCGTACGGTCGTTAATTGTTCAAAAGGAGTGGGTATAATATATGTAATAAAGTGTTTTACGTTGTAATATATTACTAATTTTAAACCCGTTGTAAAGTATATAATATAGGAAAATTCTATTCTCACACCTTTTTTGTCTACACACAGGCCTCTTTTCGCCGGGCAGATTTTAAAATAGCACAAAAAAAGAACACACCTTTCACACCTTCTCACCTTTTTTTTTTCACCTTTTTTTTCCCACCTTTTTGAAATCGATACACACCTTTCTCCATCGGGCAGATTTTACCCCTACTTGTTTTTTTCAAAGAAAAAAATATCGGCCTGCCCGAATCCACTCGGAGCAGAAGATCCGTCCGCCACGACATCGTTCGCGGGTGGCCGTCCTTCACACGTGCAGAAACTATACACCGTCGATTCTAGAGCAGATCACACCACGGCAGATCACCGTTCGATCGGCAGCCGGGCTCGGTTCCAGCGAATGGCACACGCCCACGTGTCCCACCCGAGCAGGCTCGAGAACCGTACACAACTCGTACGGTCGCAGCTTCGAGGAAAGTCTAAATTCCTTACATTGCGAGCTTGAACCAATCACCATCTGCCGCGTGCTCTTTTTAGACGTGGCAAACTGTGATTGGTACAGGCACTCAACTTTAATTATTACGTTTTTTGACTTTCCTCGAAGCTGCGGGCGTACGCCTTTTGTACGGTCCTTGGAGCCGGCTTGGGTGGGACACGTGGGACAGAGCCCGGCTGCTGATCGAACGGTGATCTGCCATGGTGGGATCTGCGTGAATATCGACGGCGGAAAATTATTGCACGTGTGAAGGACGGCCACCCGCGAACGATCTCGTGGCGGACGGATCTTCCGCTCCGAGCGGATTCGGGCAAGCAGATATTTTTTTCTCTGAAAATAAATGATAAGGAGTAAAATCTGCCCGACAGAAAAAGGTCTCACGGCGCTCGGCCGCTCAGGACTAGTAGCGTGTATCGATTCCAAAAAGATGTGAAAAAAAAGGTGAAAAAAAAAAGGTGTGAAAGGTGTGTTCGTTTTTTGTCTATTTTAAAATCTGCCCAGCGAAAAGAGGTCTGTGCGTAGACAAAAAAGGTGTGAGAATAGAATTTTCCATAATATATTCGGAATTTATAACGCGGGCCATCCCTAGAGCGGTACGGTAGTCGTTTTCTCATTCGCGTTGTCAGTGTGAACGCTCTGCAGCGGTACATTATTGTACGGCATTAAGGCCGTTAATGTGTCCACACCTGAACCCGAACCCGAAGACGGTTGCTGCACGATCTGCTCACAGTCTGGTATTGGTCTGCGCGCCTCGCGTCAACCGAAACGACTGTACGGATGGCACAACGACATGACGGATCTGTACGGTTACGTGTGGACACGTGACCGCGTGCACTGTACCTTGTCGGCGGTCAGGTCACAAGACGACAAACGAGCTGTACAAGCTGCAAAGTACAAATCCGGAAGGTCTTTCAAAGGCACAACATCTCTCCAATCACAGCTCTCCACGTCTGACAGGACGTCTACGTGGCCGAGTTTGAATGGTCCGTGCCAAAGGTTTTATAACGTAACGATCGTACAGCAAGTGTGAACACGCTTCGAACTTGGAAACTGGATTAGACCGAACTGCGGAGGAAACTGCGGGCAGGGAGCGAGTAGAAATTTCCAGAGGCCTAAAAAAATCAAATGTTTTGGGACACGGGCAGCGCCTTGCTGCCCGGAGCAGGTCTTGTGGCGTACGTGGCAGATAAAGAGCGCCTCAAGATCGTTTATTTTTTCCTGCCCGCCTGTAAAATCTGCCGCGATTCTGCACCCTTTCAACTGGCGGTCCTGCACAGGCTGGCCACTCTGCCAGAAGTCCCCTTTCTTGCAGGCCCGTTTGGTTTGGATAGGAGGACGTTGCAGGAGGCAAGGAAGTAATCAGGCCGATCATCTGAAAGACGGAAGCCATGGCTATGTCGCGATGGGCTATTGTCATGGCGTTGGTGGCATTTGCGGCAGTCACAGTGCCGGTCGCACATGCAGACGAGGAGACTACCTTCATCACTCATTTGGTATGGAATGTTTGATTGTCGTGAATTGGCTCGCTTTCGTTGATTTGTTCGGTAGGATGGATGAGGTTATATTTTACACATTGTGCACGCTTAGGACAGCGTGGTCGTTCTGCTATTGATGAAAGTCGAGTGCGAATGAAGAAGGCAGTTCGCAATTGGCTGTATTAAAGTACAGAGTTAGATTGCAGTTTATGGGTTTCTGCGTCAGCAGTCTCACTCAGATTTTGGTGGCTTTCATTCAGAGATGCGGCAATCATCTTGTGATTCATGAGATTCAGGTACATTTCGCTTATGCACGTTTCAAGCCTCCTCCATTAATGCTCTGTTTACCGTCCTGTTTGCGTTCGCTAATTCTAATTTCTAATTCTTTGTTGCGGACTACGATGTTTGGAATTGTTTTTCCTTCTGCAGCCAACCTATGTTGGAGGAATCAGGTTTCGCGGAGGCGCTATCTTCAGAATTTCTGGGCCGCACCCACATGTGTTGTCCATCTTTCAGGGCCTGAAAGATACCTTGGATGCTATTGAGTCTGAGCAGGCAGAGGAAGACAAGCTTAACGGATTCCAGGCCCTTAACGATGGAATTAACTATGAGAGCGGGCATTCTGTCGACGGGGCTGATGTTGAGGGAAATGAGGACAAGGTGGATATGGTGCAGCCTTGGCTGCAAACCAGCGAGGATGTTGTACAAGCAGAGTCGACGGAGGCAGTTGAGGGCAGGGTTACGATGGGACTCGATGAGCCTGCATATTATTATCGACTGAGAGATGCTTTTCTACCAGATGATTTCGAAAATTCGGGGGCGGTTCCAAGTGGACTTCTGGGTAAGTTGTCTGACATGCACTGTTTTCTGATGGTTTGTGTAGGAATGTATGTAGGGTCCATTTTTTTTGGTCCATAGCGTCTGCTTTCCTGCATGTGTACACCGTACTTGCAGAAATTTAAATTGTCTGACCTGTAGTCTGAAGTCTAACTTATTTGTGCTGAACTTCCTCCTTTGTTTGGCGGGGTGTGATCGCTACTGCCAACAGGCTCACTCTGGAATGTCGAACCCATTGCACTTCTTCAAACATTGTTGCCCATCGCCGCAGCTATCCTTGTTGTGGCGGCAATGCTGCTGAAGAAACGGGAAGAAGAGGGGGTTGTTATGGTCTTAAACACTCCGGACCACCGGACTCCCCTTTTGCAGGTGATAGTTCAAGTCTGTATCGATCCGTAGCGCTTGCTAATAGGCTACAAGAGTGATGCTAGGATTGTGCAGTATGGCTCGTCTTTGAATTCTAGATGAGTTGCTTCGTCATCAACCCTGGTCCTTTGCCCTGGTATGTAACTTGTGTACTGCAGTGAATGTGTTGCATTATTTTGAAGTGATGGTGCGTTTGCTATGTATATTGACGAGTTGCTGTCTTTAACTGCCTGCAGACTTATGTTGTTGATCATAATGATGCCGAGAGCAATGGAGTCAATGCTGAGGTCGAGCACGGGGTTGTGCTTTACCAGCCGCCTGAAGCTGCAACCGATGAGAAAAAGTGACAGTTGACTTCAGTACGTCTCACGTGAGTCTGTATCACGTGGGCACAGGAGAGTGTTGCTGTCTCTAACTAGTTGTAGGTAACGTATTGGCGAGCGGAAAAAGGCTGGAATGAAACCTAAGTTCTCTTGCTAGAGTCAGCGGGAACGCTAACTTGTATATTCGTTTTCAAAGTTGCTTGGTAAGACAATGCATGAACTTTCAAGTTCTCTTTCTGCAGAGAAAATCGTGAATCAATTGTAAAAATCAGTTATGGAAGTTATGCAAATTCTGTTGTCTGGCAGTCAGACCTTTTTCCCAGTTAGTCACTGTCTGCTTTCGTTTTTTTTTTTTGCTTCAAGACCTTTCTTGTGAGCTTATACATACGGGGACGGCAGAGATGGAAGTCCTTTCAGGTCAATTCATACTTCTACGGCATCTGATTATTTCTTAGCACCAAATCTATATGGCTCTTCACCCTTTCTGAAAGACCTATGATCGAATCACGAGAAGCTTGACGCCCGTCATGCAAGACACTGCATCTCCCTTCGTCATTGGATGTCTTCAGTCTTCTGTTGTGAACTTCTCTTCCTTTGCAAGAGAATACCCGGAAGCCTTCAAGAAACTGACCACGTCTTTGGTAATATCTTGTTGACGTTCTGCTTCGTTTGTCCTAATGGGACTGATTTGACACAAGCCATTAATTAGGTTTTCTTGCTACAGCATCTTAAATTTTTTGGTCGGTTGGATCTGAAAATATTTTAAAGCGGCCAAAACCCTGTGGCGCAAAGGATGCAGTGTGTGGAATGCCAAGCGTACAGCTTTCGATTTGAAGTCCAAATGTGATTTCTCAATTTTGAAACGCGTTTCTCCCTTACCGTAGAAAAGTCTCACACTGTCAGACTTTGAAATCTGTACAGGCTTTGCCGTGAGATAAGCAGTGACAGCGAAATATGCAGTACTGTACCTCCGTCAAAACAGATTCTGTGATGCCTTCGAAGTCTGAAACCATGCAACTTTTTACTCGCAAACTCAAATGGCATGCTTTTTACTAGCTAATTTCTGTCATCCGCCTTCAAGGTAGAAACCGTGTCACATGAGTCCCGGCGTAGAATACATAGAATCTAAACCTTTGTATGCGAACGATGTGGCATTGATCTCACGATGGCGATGCCATCAAATGTACATGCACAAAATCATCATTGGGAACCACGAGGAACTGGTCACAGAGGAGTAGAGGACCTAAGGACAAAGGATCAAAGCTACGACCGGAAAGCTACGCCTAGGCTCAACAACGCAGCCCTATTGCATGCGTTCCTACAATTCCTATGAACAATAGTAAGTGCTAATTCCAGAAGGGCTCCTTTCGAAACAAATCATTAAGCGCGATGTCAAAGGTTAACACGCCCTAGTACTTGCATGTGGCGCTATATCGGAACTTGAGAACTCATTGACAGTAATAAAACATAGTTAGCAAGCATTGGAAACCAATGGTTGTAACCAACGGCAACGTTTGCGAACCATTCGCTAGCACCTATTGGCAAACAATGGTTGGCTGCCAGTAAAATGGTAGAACGCCTACTGTAACTGCTAATTCAACATGGATGTGCCGCGTCTACATGTAAAGGGTGCAAAAATAAATGGAACTAAAACTGGAACTGGAACTGCGACAGTTACGGGATTTTCGCATGTAGCGCCGACGTAACGTGTGCCGCTGTACCGCCTGTCGCTCTGAACCCGCCGCCTCTATTTCCACCTCCCATCCTTCTGGCGGGCCCTCTTTTCGGCAGGGCTGCCTGCGTGCCTGCGCTGGCTGTTGCAACAGGTTATTGAATAGTCTTGGTGTTGATTACGGCGTCTGAGTGCGTCATACGAGGCGGCTATCTCCAGTCTTGAAGGGTGTATTGAACTGCCTGACATCATGTCGTCCAAATTTTGGGGTCAGGTATGTGTTGGCTGAATATTTGAGAGGAAGCTTGATACTGCTCCACTACGATCGAGAATGCAATATGTCATTCGGAGAAGATGCAATCCCCTTGCATGTCTGAATTGTGTGAAGAAATGTTGTGTTGGAGTTACTGATTGGTGCGTAGCGTGCAAAGTCACTACGTCCTCCTGTATCTGGTTAATAATGAATTAAGTATGGCTGAGGCTGAAAATAGGCCCAGATATGGACGGCGCGGCCAAGGAAAGTTTGTTGAGTATTTGAAGGCTGTCTTTGCTAGTGCCAAAAAAGGGAATTTCAACCACAAATAGACTGCTTTGCCCGACGACTGTGGACGTTATTTTTTGAGGTAACGAAGGTCATTGTCCTCTGCGCTTCTGGTATCTGCAGGGTGATAGTGACTCTGAGGAGGAAGAGGAGCCTCAAGAAGAGTCGGAGGAAGAGTCGGAAGAAGAGGAGGCGCCTAAGGCTCCGGCGGCGGCTGGTAACAAGTATATCGTGGGAGACAGTGATGACGATTCTGAGGATGAAGGTCCAAGGAAGGTCGTCAGTGCAAAGGATAAACGGTATGCAGAAATGGGTCAGACAATTGAGCAGATGAAAAATCAGATGAAGATCAACGATTGGGTTTCTTTGCAGGTAAGCCTCGCAGGTCTAGACAAACGGGAGGTGGATGGGGTAGTGCACAGCATTTTCCTGTAGGTGTTTCAGATAGTATTGCATCTTGCCGGTGTTTTTATTAGTATATTAAATATGCTCAGGAAGTGCAAAGCTGCAGTGGAAGACTCTGCACAGTTATGGAAGGAGGTCGTGCTTGCTTTCAATTTTATCAACCGAACTGGATAACTGAATCAAAACTGAATCACAGCTGTAGCAGCTTATATTCGGAAGTAACTGGGACATGCTTGAAGAATTTTATAAAGTTTGACATGTGTCTTGCGTCTTTTGTCTCGATGAGGAAAAAAAGGCTTACATCGGCATTTGAGTGTTTGGTTTGATGAGCTGGATTCCGCAAGTCCAAGACGGCACTAACAGCTGGGCCACGGAGTTGTATCTTCGTGCAGGAAAGCTTTGAAAAGATGAACAAGCAACTGGAGAAGGTGATGAGAGCGAGTGAAGTTGATAGAGCTCCACGGGTGTACATCAAAGCGCTTGTAATGCTGGAAGACTATTTGACACAGTCTTTAGCTAACAAAGATGCGAAGAAAAAGATGTCTCCAAGTAATGCTAAGGCCCTTAATTACATGAAGCAGAAGTTAAAGAAGAACAACAAGTTGTACGAGGCAGAGATTGCCGCTGCTCGTGAAAATCCAGTGTCTGACGAGGAGGACGAAGATGAGGATGAAGAGGAGGACGAGGATGAGGATGAGGAGGACGAAAGCGATTTGGAAGAGCCGGAGAAGATTGCAGGGCTAGATGATGAGGATGATGATGAAGAAGGTAAAGACTGGGAGGTACAGAAGAGCAGGAAGGATAAACTAATGGACAAGCAGTTTCAACGTCCCTCTAGCGAAATCTCGTGGGATATGGTGAACAACAAGCTTAAGGAGATCATTGCTCAGAGAGGAAGGAAGGGCACAGATAGGGCAGAACAGGTGGAACAGCTGCAGTACTTGACAAAAGTGGCAAAGACTCCAGCGCAGAAGCTAGAGGTTATGGTCCATGTCGTTTCGGCACAGTTTGATATGAATCCTAGTCTGAACACGCACATGCCCATCCCTGTCTGGAAAAAGTGCGCCAGCAATCTGATGATAATTCTTGACATTCTTGTTGGAAACCCCAACATTACCATGGAGGAATCTGCTGAGCCAGAAGATGAGAACGAGACTGCTAAAGGAGCTGATTATGAAGGACAGATAAAGGTCTGGGGTAATCTGATTGCTTACTTAGAACGAATAGATGACGAGCTGTTCAAGAGCTTACAGGTACGCTCCTGGTCATATGTTTTCGTCAGTAAAACTATCATACTTTGACTTCTGATTGCTTCTCGAGATGACTCGTGCAGTTTATGAATTTCTTATTACGTTTCAGTTACAACAGTAACAATGCCACACTCGAAGAAATTCACTCACTATCGTTTCTGCCGTGGTTACAAATATATACGCAGTGCATAGATCCGCACACAAAGGAATACGTTGAGCGATTGCGAGATGAGCCCATCCTTTTGGCTCTTGCGCAAAATGTTCAGCGATACATTGAGCGCATTGGTGATACCCGTTCAGCTGCTAGAGTGGCCTTGAGGAGAGTTGAACACGTATACTACAAGCCACAGGTGCGCCGTTTTGACTTGTCGATGCACATGATCTTGTTTAGAAGAGTGTAAAAATCGTTTGCATGCTTATTTGCCACTTGAAGATGGTTTGCTCTTCTCAGGTATTATGCTGCAATTCTTTCTGGACCAAGTGCTAGTCGTAGTGTTTTTATTTATAGGACATTTTTTTGCAAGTGTTGAACCTTGCAAGCGGCAGAACGTGTGTTGTTCGTGCATTTCATTACATGGATCTGGTAAAGGATGTTAGATGTTTTGTCCCCAGCGTAGGCACGAAGGAGACGTCGTCTGAAAAAAGGGTGGTTGTTGCAAATGTTATGGCGTGAAAGAAAACTCTTGTCCTCAATTGGAAATTGGGGGGCGGGGGGTGACAGCCGCATTTTGGATATCTGCTTTGATGTGTTTTTAGGTAGTCTTGCATTGGTGTGTTATTTAGAAGATCAGTTGCCGCCTGTTTGAAATGCTAAACTGATGAACATCTGCTGTGGGAGGAGGGAACAGCAAGTGTACGATGCTATGAGGTTGTTTGCGGAGCAGCAGTTAGAAGATGATGGCTTGGAGGCTGTCGTAGTCACCGGAGACGACGAGCTTGATGAAGATGGGACAGAAAAGAAAAAAGTGTCTGTGAGGCCGGAGGGGCCCCCAGCTTTTGTGGAGACAAAGCCTTTGGTGCCTCGTCGACCATCCTTCCCTGAAGACTGCCGTGTTCTTATGAACGAGCTTGTGGCAACAGTTTATAAGTTAGGAGATGAGCGGACCAAGGCGCGGGCCATGCTTTGTGACATCTACCATCATGCCATTCTTGATCACTTTCATGTCGCAAGGGACCTGCTTTTTATCAGTCATTTACAGGTCAGTCCTATTGTCCTTTTGCCTGTGGAAATACAGTTAGGAGAACCAGATATTGGCGGTGCTTCTCTAACTGACATAACAATTGCATTGTAAACTTAACTGGAAGGGTTTCCTTTCCTACTATTGGCCGTGCCTTACTTCAGTGCTAAGAGTCACTGCAATGCGAAGAGAAAGAATTGCTACGAGTCTGCTTTGCCTTAGTCTTCTGTTTCCGCTCATTTTGTAGGTTACGAAACGTTTTGGGGTAAACCTACATCTACAGTTCGCATGCTAATTTATCCCTTTACCTTTTTAAGGCACCTGAACAATCGTCCTCGAGACGCTGCTAGCCTCGGGACAGTCTGTTATTGACATTGAACTCCCTGTTGTTTTGGTGGGATGGCTTACAGGATAGTGTGCAACACATGGATATTGCAACGCAGATTTTGTTTAATCGTGCAATGGCTCAGCTTGGACTCTGTGCTTTTAGAGCTTCACTCATCAATGAGGCACATGGATGCCTGTCCGAGCTCTATGCTGGTGGGCGAGTCAAGGAGCTTCTTGCTCAGGGAGTTTCACAAAGTCGGTATCATGAGAAAAACCCGGAACAGGTGAGCTATCTTTCGTTTCAGAACACATTTTCATGTTTTCTGGAAGGCTGTCAAGTGATCAAACTTACTAGGTTTCTTTGTTTTTCTTAAAACTAATATGTCGATAGGATAGCTTTCTGCAAGAGATGTGTCATCACGGACATATCGCTGAACAATGTAGACGGACCCCGCACTTTGCCTAACAAAATTCTTAAGTACAACTTCCGGGCATGGTCAAGCTGTGCTTAAAACGCATATTTGACGCCTAGCTTGGCTTTGAACTACAGGAGAAACTAGAGAGACGCCGGCAAATGCCCCTTCATATGCATATCAATCTTGAACTTTTGGAAGCTGTCCATTTGATCACGGCCATGCTGTTAGAAGTGCCAAACATGGCCGCCCATGCACATGATGTTAAGCGGCGTGTCGTTTCAAAGACTTTCCGGCGGCTTGTGGACAACTACGATCGGCAGACATTCACAGGGCCACCGGGTGAGTCGAGTATCACTCTGAAGGAAGTGTATTGAACTGTACAAGCAAAGTCTGTTGTAGGGCCTTGTGTGCTCCATGAACACTACTTTGGGAAGCAGGCAGGCATAGGATACAGGATTTGAGTTCATATATCTATATCCTACTTCACACTTGGAAACGGTTTGCTCGTCCACTTCCTTTTTATGTCAGTTACGTGTTTTCTTGGGTCGAATTGCATTTTTAGTACCTTTGTCATCGAGTATAAAGGGCAAACCTAGAAATGCATTATTTGTGTGTTTCTGCCCAGTAATCAGAGCCGTCATGCTCCCTCTCCCAGCCTCTTCCAGCCAGTGAAGTGAGGAGAGCAGGGGAGCTGATTTTTTTCATGGGTCCTGTGAGTGCAGAGAATGTACGTGACCATGTTATGGCGGCAACACGTTCATTGAGCAGTGGCAGTTGGGAAAAGGCGGCGGAGGTGATACACAGCTTGGACGTATGGAAACTCATTCCGGCAGATTCACGAGATCGAGTTTTGTCAATGACGACTGAAAAGATCCGGGAGGAAGCGCTTCGGACGTATCTGTTCGCCTATAGCCCTTTCTATTCATCACTCAGCCTCGAAATGCTTGTACAGGTACTGCTTGAAACTGTACAACTGATATGCAGTTTACCCAGTAGATTGGCTCGGCATAAAGTGGCATGGATTAGGGAGGTGCCTTTCCACGTCGATGAAGAGACTTCTGCAACTGTTTTAGCACTGTACTTGAAAGCAGTGAGGATGAGATTCAAGACTCACACAATCCGCTATCTCCCTTTCTAACATATGTTAGCTTGTCTTACATGTTGTTTCGTTACTTTCTGAGGCTGGTGAACACTTAATGAACATTTTACGGGAGTTGTGGCCTTGTAGATGTTCGGGTTGACTGAGGCTCAAGTTCACAGCATTGTGAGCAAGATGATGATAGCGGAGGAGCTCCATGCCAGTTGGGACCAACCAACAAACAGCATTGTGATGCACAATGTTGAACCAACACGTCTGCAACACCTGGCAATTCAGTATGCAGAGAAGCTCACGGTGCTGGTAGAGAGCAATGAGAGAGCCCTAGAGGCAAAGACTGGAGGCATAGGCCTTGAAGGCATGGACAGAAGACGCGGGAAAGACAGAGGAGGAGATGGAGGAGACTATGCCGGAGCTGTGTCTGGAGGTCGCAGGGATCGCGATCGCGATGACAGAGGGAGAGGGGGAGGGTTTTCTGGAGGGAGGGGAGGGTCAAACTTTGGTGGAGGGCGTGGAAGGTCAGGCACAAGCTTTGGCAGAGACGGTGGGAGCTTCTTTGGAAATCAGAGGAGGGATGGTGGCGGAGGAGGCAGGAGCGGAGCGGTCAGCTATGGAGGCGGATTCCAGAGCTCGAGATATCAGGATGCATATGGAAGTGTTGGCAGGACGCCCTATCAGAGTGGATCGGAGAGAGCGTCTGCGGGAGGGGGCGGTGGGAGGGCATCTGGTTCTGCAGCGGATGGGGGGAGCCGGATGGTTAGCTTAAATTACAGGAGTGGTCGGTACTAGGAGCAGGGAGCTGTTGGCAGCTGTTGAAGGGATCGCCTCCTTTCCACTGGCAAGAGGGCTGCTTTACAAAAGGGGCCTGATTCTGTCAACGTGGAGGGATTGGCAATGAGCAGTAAGGCGTGCACTTTCTTTATATCTTTTACAGCCATCTCCATGTTTTTCTATCGTACTTTTGTCGTCTCCTTTTGAGAGGCAATCTCCTGCTTGTGCTTATGGAATAATGCAATCGAGAATGAGAAAAGCAGTCGTGTATGGTAGCATGCAAACGGAACTAGATGTGCAAAGCAAAGCCTAAAAGACATTTGATAGTGGATCTCAAGTTTCCACATCTTGTCTTTAGCGAGTCCTATTCCATCCAAAAGCAAAAGATGCATAGCGCTAAACTGTACTGCAATGCAGAAATGAAAAAGGAAGGAAGAATGAAACAGGCCTCAGTAACAGTCCTGAAGAAGAGAGCAAAATGTAAAATAGTCGAACAGTAGATGTTTTGACTCAATATTGATTCCTTGCGAGCTTGTGGCCAAATCCGAATGGCCGCGTACTTGCCGAATTCTACACCCGAGGCTCTCCAACGGTCGAAAACAGACGCGTGTCGACGTGGCAAATCCAACGGTTATGCACCTCCAGATCGTGCTCTTGTTTATCTAACGGTCAGTACCTGACTTATTCCACGTGGCATATCGAACGGCCATTTTTCCCAAATGTGTGGGCACGTGACCGCCAGGTCAGACTCTATAGTACCAACGTGGCACATTTAACGGCTGTTACATCTCGTCAAGTGTCCATCGAACGGTCTCAATGTGTCCACGTGACATATCCGACGGCCATCGTTTCCTGCATCTCGCGTCGTTTTCCAACGGTCGTCCGAAGCAAGGTAAACCTTCCCCCCGTCTTTCCTCGCCACGTGGACCTACGTGGCAGAAGGTTGGGTAGAACACGTGGCGACATCGACTGCTAGCGTGGCATATGTATGACATGGCACTAGACACGTGGCGGACGTTTTGCCCTTTTTGGGGCGTGCGTCTAATGGGCAAGCGCGCATTCCAGCGCCAATAATTACACGTTGCAACCTCCTCCTAG
Organism: Zygnema circumcarinatum; assembly: GCA_037447605.1. NCBI lineage: Eukaryota > Viridiplantae > Streptophyta > Zygnematophyceae > Zygnematales > Zygnemataceae > Zygnema > Zygnema circumcarinatum. The sequence goes on from CM074817.1 coordinate 1,415,797, forward strand.
GGAACGGGCGAGTGATGGAACCAATCACAACACGTCACGTGTACACATTAGCCAGCGTGACGTCGAGATAGACTAATAATAGAGCGCCACGTCTAAATACATGCCGACGTGGCGTGACAGGTCATTGTAGCTTGCCCGGGTGGGCGCACCTCCCACCCTGAAGACGAAGCGGAGAGAGGGGCTTCAAGAAGGGGGCGGAGGGCAAGCTCAGCTTTAGAAAGGAGGATGCTCTGCTTGTAAGGCTTGAGAATTAAGGCTTGAGATTTGTAACATTTGAAGGAGAAAGACATCAGAAAGGAATACGAGCGTCTTTTAAGGCAGGTTTGCTTTCTAAGGAGCGTGCTCTGCCTTCAGCTTTGACTATTTGAAGGCGCAATACGCTTGAAAAGGCATGCAAGCGTCGTCAAAAGCAGCTTCACTTGTGAGCAGAGCGACCAGAGCGGGTGGCAAGCCCTGTTGGAGAAATTCACTTCCTTCGAGAGAGGTTGGTTGTAAGACGGAGTCGCTTAAGCGGTTTCCGAAGCAGGCAGGTCGTTCAGGAATTTGCCGTTCAGGGACTCATTGGAGGGAAGGTTATCAGAAGCAGACTTCTCTATCCGCATTCGTTCCAAGTTGCAAGGTAAGCAAGGCTCAATTCGTCGTGTTTTTTGTTCATGAATTTCTCATGGGACTGTTTTTGTGACCGAGAGGTGCTATGGGAACATTTTTCTCTTTTTTGCTTTTTTTGAAGAGGAGGATAGTATTTCTTCCATGTTCTTAAATATTAGTGAAAAGCGCGCGCAATACGTGGACAGCTGGACATTGGGCGAAAAGAACCCTAAAAAGTCTGGTCAATATCTGGATCGAATTATTCTTCGTGTTTGCGGGAAATTAGAGGGAGTCTAAAGTTGTCGTTTTTTTTTTTTTTTTTGCATTTCCTTCAAAGTTAAAAACAATCAACACGTTTTCAATGTAATATGCGATCTGAAAAAGCAAAATATATAGTGTAATTACTTCATTCTTCAAGGCTATTTAAGAAAAGGAAAGTGGCATTGATTTCACGATGGCGATGAAGATTAAGATGCTGAATAGCTCCGTTCAATATGTACCCTGTCTATTTTATTGAATTGGAAAGTATTACTTATTGTTCTAGGGTTATAAAAAAAAATTGTTAATCAGAAGATTGAGAAGGTACCTTGTCAATACTTTTTAGCCGAGAAAGCACAGTTTTTTATTTGATTAAATATGGATAATCAAGTTTGAAAAACGTGAGATTTTGTTGCAATTTGACGGCTTTGGCCCATGTGTCTTGTTCACCGCGTTGCAGATGAGCACAAATGGCGTTGTGGGGCAGTCAGCAGCTGCAGAGGCTCTGAAAGAAGTGAAGGCGAGCGGGATTCTTAAGTCGAAAGCTCTCGTCAATGGGCAATGGATCGATGCCGACGACGGGAGATTTATGGAAGTGGGTTTCTTCTACTTTCACCGTACCATCTACTCGCTTGCTCTGTACATTTAGAAGCCCTTGAAGGGTTTCTTTAATGGCTCTCGTCATTACACTCTAAGCTGAAGTTTGAACCTTGTTTTGATACGTTTGGGTCTAACCTTGGAAGGGCTTTAATGGACTTGGAATCCTAAATGCCTCGCAGGTCCTAAACCCAGCCACACATGAAGTAGTTGCACATGCTCCAATAATGGGATACAAGGAGGCATCCCGAGCTATTGACGTTGCAGCAGAAGCTTTTAAAAGTATGCACACACACACTCAAAACTTAGTAAGGTGGCACAAAGGAGAAGTGTTCCCTTTTGCGGACTTTCAGTCTATTGCCGGGGTAGCACAAAGCTTTTGAGAAAAGCATGTAGCAGTCATATTGTCGATATGAAAGACTTGAGTTTTGATGGGCAGGTTGGAGCACCACTAGTGTTAAGGAGAGGAGCAAGCTTCTGCGTGCCTGGTGAGGGTTCGGAATTGCCCCCTTCCTAATATTAGGACTGAACTGTGCTGAGGTTTATGAGTTTGGGCTGCTAAGGTTTGAGGAGTAGGAGATAGCCCTCTTGATGGAAGGTTGCATGTGTTGATGGGTCATTTTAGGTATGACCTCATCATAAAGCACCGCCACGAGCTTGCACAACTGATGACTTTGGAGCAAGGGAAACCCTTGAAGGAGGCCCTGGGAGAGGTTTGATTCTGCATCCCATTGCTTTACTTTCTGAAAGAAGCATTCTCTTGCCACAAAGTAGACAGGGCGTTGGCAACGAATGCAGTACCTAAGGATTGTACCATTCGAGCCTCAAACTACTCTTTTGGAGATTCATGTTCGTCCTCTGTATGCAGCTTGCTTTATGAGCGAAAAGCGAGGCAAACCAAAACATAAATTACATGGCTGGGGGGGTGCAATTTTGCAGGTCGAGTATGGTGCCGGATATGTGGAGTTCTATGCGGAGGAGGCCAAAAGGTCGTACGGAGATATCATGCCTGCTCCACAAACAGACCGCCGAATTCTTGTGATCAGACAGGTAATGACCTTGGAGGGGGGGGGGGAGAAGTAACTTACAGACTAGACACTATCTTGTTCATTTAGAGGGTTGGAGGAATGGATGTGTGCGAGAGAGAGGAGAGAGAGAGAGATAGAAGGTGCGAGAGAGAGAGGAGAGAGAGAGAGATAGAAGGAAAGAGAGAGAGAGGAGAGAGAGAGAGAGAGAGAGAGAGAGAGAGAGAGAGAGAGAGAGAGAGAGAGAGAGAGAGAGAGGGTGTATACAGTTCGTAAGTGATGGACGATGATGTGGATTGTGCAGCCAATAGGCGTCACCGGCATTATCACTCCATGGAATTTTCCAATTGCCATGATCGCCCGGAAAGTGAGTCCCTTCTTTGCAGATTTTGCTTCCTTTCTTTTTCTCTAGAATGTCAACATAATGGACATCTCTATAGCCAAATGCCCTGCACATCACTTTTCTCTTTACCAAACCGGAATGGAATCGTATCAATGAAACTATCGACCCTTGCCTCCTTGTCCTTTTACCTTTTTCCATTTTTCTCTCTTTTTCTTTCTTTAATTTTCCAAATTTTTATGGCGGCAGGTTGCACCCGCCCTTGCTGCGGGCTGCACTGTGGTCATTAAACCGGCGGAGCTCACTCCTTTATCCGCACTTGCCCTCGGAGAACTTGCAAATCAAGCCGGCATTCCTCCGGTAAACTCTCCTTTTCCCACTTCTGAAGTTTACCTCCCAACTCTTTCGTAATGTAACAAGCGCAAGATAGAGTGAGAGAGAGAGAGAGGGAAAAGAGAGAAGAGAGAGAGAGAGAGAAAGAGGGAGAGAGAAGAGAGAGAGAGAGAGAGAGAGAGAGAGAGAGAGAGAGAGAAAAGAGAGAAGAGAGAAGAGAGAGAGAGAGGGAGAGAAAGAGAGCGAGAGAGAAGAGAGAAGAGAGAGTTGAGAGAGAAGAGAGAAGAGAGAGGAGAGAGAGAGAGAGAGAGAGAGAGAGAGAGAGAGAGAGAGAGAGAGAGAGAGAGAGAGAGAGAGAGAGAGAGAGAGAGAGAGAGAGAGAGAGAGAGAGAGCAAGAGCAAGAGAGCTATCCTGTTTAACGCCAACCTCAACTCTGAAACTACTCTTACTTCCGCCGCCTTGTCACCCTTTTGCGATGTGAGAGAGTCCCCGTCTCAGAACAGGGAAAGTGTTTTTTTTTCCGTTCACTTTTGCCATTTTTCTATTTGCAGGGAGTGCTGAATGTGGTTACAGGAGAACCCAAGGAGATCGGAAATGCGATGATGGACAGTCCCATAGTGAGGAAATTGAGCTTCACGGGCTCTACCGCTGTGGGCATGAAGCTCATGGCGGCTGCTGCCAACACTGTCAAAAGGGTATGACTCCCCCTCCACTTATTCCTATTCACTTTAAGAGAGAGAGAGAGAGATCTATGAGAGATTTATGCGAAAATTACTTCAGAGGTCACTCGTAGCTGTGCTGAATGTTGACCGTGGGACGTTACAGAGAGGAAAGATGAGGTGGGGTCTGACTAGTATGTAACAAGGAGGTCAAACAGTGACGTGGCATGCTCGTAGGAGCGCCACGTGGGGCCACTGAACTTTTGGTTGCTGCTGACATGGCGTGCGCGCATGACAGCGTTACACGTGGCGGTTGGCTATTCGCTTTAAAGTTTGCTTACTGCTGACATGGCATTTTTTGGTTGGACCAGGTGGCACTGGAGCTGGGCGGAAATGCTCCGTTTCTTGTCTTTGACGATGCCAACATTGAGTTGGCAGCAAAGGGAGCGGTAAGGGACCCCTTTTTTTTCTTTTTTTTCTTTTCCTCGAAGCTTTATAATGAAATAAAAGTTCAACGCTAAGCATGTGATGGCTAACTTGTCTACTTGTTCTGCCTAAAGTACTTTTTTTTTTTTTCTTGAAGCTTTACAAGGAAATAACAGTTCAACGCTAAGCATGTGATGGCTAACTTGTCTACTTGTTCTGCCTAAAGTACCACCACGTGCTTTAGAGCTTCATCTCCATTCCTCCCTCCTTTCCCACTACCTCTCCTCCTCCTCCTTTGTCACTTCATGGTTAACCAAGCTTTATGGTCGGGGACCTGACAGTTCGCATCAAAGTTCCGGAATAGCGGGCAAACTTGCATATGCCCGAATCGTTTTTTTGTGCAAGAAGGTGAGTGCTGACCAATTACTGGCAAATTTTCTCCTCGATTGCAAAAGGGACAGGAAAGAGAGCCATCCTCTATGTCAGACCAGCAAGGCGTTGTTCTGTATAGTGACTTTGACCACATTTCTTCTCTGTTTAGTTAAGTCAGAGCTACAGGGGTTGATTGATGTTTGAAACTTATTTCAACTTATTTCAACTTGTTTTAACTTAATTCAGAAACGCACCTTGTGGCCTGTCCAGGTGTCTATGACCAATTTGTGGAAGCATTCAAAAAGCATGTAGACACTTTAAAGGTTGGCAACGGACTGGATGAAGGAGTCACTCAGGTGGGCAGAACACACGCTCTCTTTCTCTTTCCCCCTCTCCCTCCCTCCCCTCTCTCCCTCTTTCCCCCATCCATCCCTCTCTCTCATCTCTTTCTCAAGTTCTCCACCTGCTTTATTATGTTGTGACTGCACCCTAACAGATGGGGAGAGTTGGAATGCAGGGGCCACTTATCAATGAGGCTGCCGTTCAGAAGGTGAGTGGTCATTTTTTGACTGTCTCAAATATGTCTGCCACAGAGTCTTAGTATTAGACTCTTAGGCTCTTCTATGAAGGCAGGGAATAGGTCATCTAACGTTATCGTTTGAGGGGATACCTTTGCAACTCAGTACTGAACTTGTCCTTTGGGAGGTATGGGAATGTGGGACGGAGGTATCAGTGTGAGCGCCATGTGAAGGACGCTGTTGAAAAGGTATTTTGCCTGCAGACCACCTTTAAGGGAACATTTCGAGTAATGGTTTCGAAGGGAAAGAAAATGATATGTGGGTGGTGCGGCTCCGTTACGTGTTGGAAAACTGAAACTAAACTGAAACTCCATGCATAGAGATGCATCCGTTGAGGGGTTACAAGTAAACATCATGCTCATTTTCTTAAGGAGGAAGCGATGGGTGTACTTTCAGGGAGCCAAATTGCTGACAGGTGGAAAGAGGCATGCCTTGGGCGGAACTTACTATGAGCCCACAATTTTGACCGAGGCGACGGTTGACATGCTTATTCACAGGTGCAAAGCACGTACTCTCACTGTCACTCAGAAGAAGGGCGCAGTTTCAGTTTCAGTTTTTCAGTTTCAGGTTTTCAGTTTTTCAGTTTCAGTTTTCAGTGTCAGTTTTCAGTTTCTGTTTTCAGTTTCAGTTTTACGGTTTCAGTTTTTACCAGTTTCAGTTTTTCAGTTTCAGGTTTTCAGTTTTTCAGTTTCAGTTTTCAGTGTCAGTTTTCAGTTTCTGTTTTCAGTTTCAGTTTTACGGTTTCAGTTTTTACCAGTTTCAGTTTTTCAGTTTCAGGTTTTCAGTTTTTCAGTTTCAGTTTTCAGTGTCAGTTTTCAGTTTCAGTTTTTCAGTTTCACTTTTCCGGTTTCAGTTCTTACCAGTTTCAGTTTTTCAGTTTCAGGTACAGTTGTGCTGTCTGCCCGCTTGAGCTGCTGCACTGAAGTGTCTCCTTTGGAGGGCGTGAATTGGATGAACAGAGAGGAGGTTTTTGGCCCTGTAGCACCCATTTTTCGGTTCAAGGATGAGAAGGAAGCAGTTAAGCTTGCAAATGATACGGAATTCGGTACGTGCCTTTTTGCGGACCTTTCTTTCCCTCGAAATGCTTTTCGCATGTATTGTAAATTGCGAAATGCTGACTTATCCTGAAAGGTGAAAGAAAAACAGCTGAAGGTAAAAGCTGTGGAAAATCCAGACTCTCTCTCTGCAGTCTTTTGCTTCAATGAAATTTGATGTTGGGTTTCGGCATGCAGGTCTTGCATCATATCTTTATACGGAAAACATAGCGCGGGGATGGAGGGTGGCGGAGTCCCTTGAATATGGCATGGTGGGCTTCAATGAAGCGGCCATATCAACAGAGGTACGGGAACTAGTAAACTCTGCGTGTTAGAAAGAAAGCGTTTTGGTCGTACTTGTCTTCCAGAAGTTGTGAAGAAAGTAAGCATCACAGATAGGTTTCATCCTTCCAGAAGATGTTGCTTACGTGCTTAATGTAGCTTACAATGTTATTGGATAGTTGTTTCCCATTAGACTGTAGTGGTGAGCTTATACTTCATATATCCCAGTTATGTTTTTCCTTTATTGGAGCCATGCCCGGCCAATTCATGATTTAGGGTGTCATTAAGACAAACTGGGCTCATTGAAATCTTCTTAAGCGATGACGCAAATATTAACGAGCGAAAGCAGGGCTAAGCATGTGATTTGTTTTGAAGTTGCGGAATTTGGGGTGCTGGGAGGGACGCAGTATGCTCCATTTGGCGGAGTGAAGTATTCCGGCCACGAGAGGGAGGGGTCCAAATACGGCCTGCAGTCGTTTATGGAGGTGGGCATTGCATGTTTTCAGAGATCGCGCCATTTCTTTTTTGTGTTGGTGAAGGTGGAGTTTTGTGGTGTTGAATGTGTCCCTTAATGAGTATGGTTGGTAATAGAGAGAATAAAGAGAGAGAGAGAGAGAGAAAAAGGGAGAGGGGAGAGGGGAGAGGG
>CM074817.1:1422945-1437561 GCA_037447605.1 Zygnema circumcarinatum
AGAGGGGAGAGGGGAGAGGGGAGAGGGGAGAGGCAGTCCGACTCACATTATCCTCATCGTCATCATGTGAGATACATCGCCTGTGGTCGTTTGTTCCTTGCATGTAAGGGGGCGTGAAGAGTTAAATCTGAGCATGACGAGTTCTTTCCCGGCAATGTGCAGATTAAGTACATCCTTTTGGGCGGTCTCAGCCAGTAGGGGCTGTCCAGAAAAAAGATAAACGTTTGCAACGGGCAGCCCCAGAAACGGGAGTCAACAAAATTTTCTTGCTATGCGAAAACAAGCTGAAATGAGTGCTGTACATTAGTTCAAGTTTAGATTGCGGCTTACTTAAATAGTGAACTCTGTCACTTTGAATCGTCACATGCTGAAAGCTATTGAAATTGATGAGGCATGCCATGGTCCAAAGCTCTTGAACATAACGGACGGCTTCAGAGGAGCCTCATGCATGAGCGGTGTAAGGCCCCCCGCGGTTCTCTATATGATCAATAAATCGGTGATGATTGAGAAAACTGCCCAACTTATTTATGACCAAAAAGATAGAAGTTAAGTTCCCCGTCGGTACAGGCCATGGGCCATGCGCTCTCTGCCCCTGCACGCTGTGGTGAAGGAAAGGAAAAACATGATGACTAGATCAAAGAAGCACACACGCTTCAATCCAACGGCGATGACTCTCCCACTTGTCCACGTGGCATATCCAACGGTAACATTGCAAAAGCTGGTGCCTATCCAACGGTTGGAAATATCCCACGTGTCCACGTGGCACATCCAACGGCAATCCGAGATCTCGCATTGCTTGAATCCCAAACACGGTGGAATCTGCACGTGTGAGTTGAACATGACTACGACGAGTTCAAAAGTTCAATTCCAAAATCCCGCCCTAAAATCCTATAATCTCATGTCCATTCGTTTTGAACAAAAAGAAATAATCTCTTGAAAACACGACGACGAATTTTCAAATGTTAGGAAAGGCTCGGACATGAAATGCAGCGGCGGTTGTCGACCCGTGCGGCTGCTGGAGAGGGAGAGGGAGAGAGAGGGAGAGGTGAGAGGAGAGGGAGAGGAAGAGGGAGAGGGAGAGGGAGAGGGAGAGGAGGGAGAGGGTTATGGCCGCAGCGCCTGCAGTCCTGGCGCCATGGCGGATATCGCACACGCGGTGCCGCATATGCTATGCACAGACAGAAGGTCAGGACGGAAATTGTTGCCAATTGGCGTTTGCTTCTCTAGAAATTCCTGACAATCATCCACTAATAATATAATCCTACTCCTTGTGATGCAGGTTTTGCAGGATTGTTAAATAATCAAAACATTGGGGCCACTGACAACATACCGCCTCTCAAGATAACCTTAAAGGCGGGAGATTTCCGCGCGGCAGTTGGCCGAGTGCTGCCCGCCATCAGCAAAAAGTCACTTTCAAACTCACTTTTTGAACATGGCATGTGTTTTTCCCCAACTTGATATGGAAGGGTTGTGTTGGGTGTGAACATGGCATGAAAATAACTTTCGACATTCATAGTAGCCATGTCCAGTGGTCTATTCTTTGTTTATTCGGTACTGAATTCGAACGAAAGAGAACCGTTCCAGATTTTCTTCTACTACTGGGATTGACGTTTTTATGTGAAGGCTTTGTTGCGGTTATTTTGTCGTCTTTAGCTTATGTCAATAACTCGGAATGCAAAGAGGCCTATCTGATTATTTCTCTGGAAGCAGTTGACGATTATCTGATTTATGAAGTAATGGAAGGAATGAAGAGTATTGTGATAAATGCAAACTTGGTCATTGATTTAGCAATGTCGTTAACTTTTGTCTACATTGAATATTTTCTATTTCGATGCATATAAGATTGATTTATGCTGTCTGACTATCAAAGGCAAAACGAGAGATAAAATTGATTGTTTGTTGGCTAATATACTAACTAGCGTTCATTAAGCAAAGTGGTGAGTTCCTTGTTTGGGTGTTGACAGTTCTTTTGGAGGTTGAGCCTAACAACGATTCTGAAGGACATGCTACGGTGATGGCAACCGACGGAATGCTCGCTTTGAAGTGTCCAGTTCAAGTAGAAGGAGTGATTTCAGGAGGTATGGCAGCAGTGCCTGGAAAACTGTTGTTTGACCTCCTGGGCCAAGAAGGTGCTACGACTTCACTGCAGGTGCTTAGCTCCACTTTTTGCCCTCCTGCATCCCTCCCTCAGTTGCTGGTCCATTTGGGGAAGGCATTATTGAAACCCGAAGCTGTTTCATGGAGAGGAGCACATGCTTTTGACTACTGGGCAGTGAAGTGGAACAGTATCATGTGGCCACTGTTTCATATGCCAGTCGAAGGTTAGGGTTTTAGTTTCTCATAATGAAGGTTCAAGAGTTAAGGGCATTTAAAGTCCGGTCTAGACGAGCTCAGCAGACCTTCCTTGTTCGTGCCAAGGATTATGGACTTTCACTTTTCATGTTGTACGTAATCGGTCAGAGCAAGCAGATGAATGATGCAGTGTGTGGTAAGAGACGATATAAGTACACCATAGTTTTGTCTGCTTGAGAGACTCACACGAGCTTCTGTTGGTGATGGCGTGATGCATAGATCAGCGCCAATAAGGGCGGCGCAGGGCTGACTCTCAAAAACGGCCGGTCGGCCACAATTGGTCTTCGAGGAGAGAACGCAGAGGACTTTCCAGCAATGCCCAAAGTGAAGCCTGCTGTAAAAGTGAGCTCAGTCTCTTTCTTCTACTTAGAACCCTAATGGCCCTCTTTAGAGCCGTGAAACCCACCTGTGAGAGCAGCCATAGGGTAAACAACATGCAATGCAATGATGACCAACTCTGAATCTCATTAACTGCTCGATTTCTTCAAATTTCGATCAAAATTTCTTCAGCAAAAAGGCTGCGCTCCTTTATTTCATAAAAAAATTGATATGAATTACACACTGGCTGCGTGACTATTTCCTACAGATGGTTGTACAACGCGGTGTCCTGCGAGATGCCCTTTTGAGAACACGAATTGCAGCTGCACGGGAGGACGAGAGCCGACAAAACCTCAGCAGTGTGGTGCTCGGACTGTCTGCAGGGCAAGCTGTGCTCTTAGCCACGGATGGAAGACTGTTCGCTCGTCTCACATTTGCTCCCAAGGCAAGGCACATGTGCATCCCTGCCATGGCATGGCATGGCATGGGGGGGGAGACCCGCATCCCCACATCCGCTACCATGAGCTGATTTTGTGAGTTCTCTCTCGTGAACAGCACGGAGACCAATTGGCTGAAGCTGAAGCTGAGGCTGAAGCTGGGAGCGTGGTGGTCAAGGAAGACTATGTTCTGCGTTGCTGGGAAAGCATTTATCTGAAAGGAGGACCTTACCAGGGTCAAGGGCTACGCTGATTTGTGTGACAAGTTTGAGAATCATGTTGGTTTCTATGTTGAATGGAAGGTCCATGGTTGATTGGTGGGGGCAGGTTGATCCAAACTTCGTTGGCACCTTCATTTTGCCATTACGTGCGGTGGATGAAATTTGTCGTGCATTTGGGGGAGTTCCGAAAGCAGCTTCCAAAAGGGCGCAAGAGGCTGCAAGGCAGCTGGATGAACAGGAGGTGACGGTTGAACTTCAGCGAGAGAGAGTTGCAATTCATCTCCTTGACGGGTGGGAATAGTGACCCTTCAAAATTGGATCCAATTGGGGAACAGAGTTTTGTCAGTCGGCACTGTTGAAAAAAGGTCCTGTCTATTGTGGTTTGGACCAGTAAGTGAATGATTAACTTTGCGGGTAATTCGAGGTAATCTGAAAGGCTGACTCAGTTACTGCTCTTTGTTGACTGTTCTTTGCTCTGCTTCGTTCAACGGTGTTGTGTCAGACAGTACAACCTTGGGAAGCCAATTGTTGATTGGCGACTATCCCGACCTTTCCCCCTTGATGAATAGAGAGCCCAAGGTGAGAATGGGTGGAGGACCACATGTATAGCTATCCTCCTTGAAGCTACGTCGCACAAATTAGCTTTTTTTTTGTACTTCATGTTTTCACCTTTTAATTGTGTCATGGCCTTATCTAAACGTCATCCAACACGCGCTTGAGAACCGAGTGCAGGTGACCTTGAGTTTAGACCGACAAGAGCTTATTTCACATTTACGCAAAGTGGCACTCTTTTGTGGGAAATCGAGTGACAAAAGCGCTAAGGGCGTGCATATGGCTCTTCGTTCGAGTGTGCTTTCATTGAGTGTCTCCAGCTCTCATGCAGGCGAATACCAGGTAAGCCTTCACCACTTATTAAATATAGCATTGAATTTGAACCCCGAGACTCTGAGAGTTTCTGTTCCTCATTTCCACTAGCACCTTGAGCAAACGATCACTAATCTTCCTATATCGGGTAACATCTTTACAGCAACTGAAAAAGATTCAATGGGAAAGATTGTCTTGTAGAGTTTCAAGTTCATACAACGTACTTTCTTAATCGGATGTGCAGGCATTCATGGAGGTCGAATATGATGGAGCGCCAATGGATATTGGCTTCAATCCCCTTCTATTGGCGGACATCCTGCAGCATGTAGATGGAGGTAAGGAAACCTCGCTAACTAAAGACTACCTTGTAGTGGAGTATAGTCAAGTCAAGTTTATTCTAAATCACGTCACTGACGCGGTTCACTGGTGCCTGAGAGCATTTTTTTTAAGAGTATTTTTTAATTGGGACCTAACGCAGTCTCGTCTGAAACAGACATAGTCAGTTTGGGCCTTACAAGGCATGGAGGGAGCGGCACAGCTATCATTCGCGATGATGTGGCTACTTTTATTCTTGGGGGGCTCGTGGATCCGGCGGATCCCTGAGTGCAAGTAAGGAGGAAGGTAATTAGGAAGGTGCTCTTAGGGTACGACCATGGGTTGACTTTTGTGGGACTGAGGGGCTTTGAGGGTCTCAATCGTTGTATTTGACTTTAAGCCTGAAACTTCACGTTCTGCTCTCTTATGTGATGGTTCGATGTATGACGTCGCCCCACATTGACCTGCAATAAACGCAGTTCTATGCCTTCTCCGTCCTACTTTGGTGTTAGAACCATCGGGAATAATTCCTTTCTCTGCAATTTTGCGACACTGTTTTTATAAAGAATCCATGGGTGGGTTTCATTAATGACAGAGTGTCTCGTTGCTTTGCAGCTTGAATGCTGCTTGTTGTCGTGGGCTTAGCTGTGCCTGCGCGTTGTTCATCTTTAAGCTTAAACGCCACGACTGCCTGCTACTGCTCTGTCCTCCCAAGAAGAAGTAGACGCATTGGTCTTAGGGGCAAGCCACTGCATAAGCGTAACTCCTTTGTTCAGAAATCGAGCCATCTAAGCCCATCTGTACAGCGCTTGGCATTGCATTCTGCAGAGTACATGAAAAGAACACTTGCGACTCAAACATGATGGCTTTACAAACACCATAAAGACCATCAATGCTCCCAACCATGCCATTGAGAAACTCCCTTGAAAGAAAATGTGAGGAAATATCGAGAACTCCCATTAATGGACAGTACTTAAAAAGAGTATTCTTGTGTGGGGTCTAGAGTCAGGATATAAGGTTTTAGGTTTTAGGTTTAGGTTTAGCGCTTAGGGCTTAGGGTCAAGCTTTAGGGTTTAAAGTTTGGTTTAGTTTAGGCACAAAAACAGAATCTGAAATTGTAAATGAAGTAAAAAAAAAAAGAAAAAACGTGACCGCACTGAATATGATAAACATTCACGTGCCTCTCGCCTCTTTACAGTACTGCTCTTATATACTCCATGTTCCCCTCCGATACAAGGACAACGCCTTACGGCACTTGAACCCGAAAAATGAAAACATCGGCCTGCTGTAGCCCTAAGACCTGTGCACCTCTAGGAAGGACAACGTAAGAGCGAAGGGGCCAGATGCAAAAAAAAAAAAAAAAAAAAAAAAGCTTCCGAAGATCCACCAAAGCGAATTCTACAAGCATCCCTTATCTCGTTCTCCAAATATTAGAAATTGGAACCATTCCATCAATAAATTGATGGCCATAACTGACATACGGCGATAAGACTTGATGTGACTTCCATGTGCACATCAATATCTGCTGAAATCCTAAAAAACGATTTCATGTGTGCTTCGGACATCCCTAAACCCGCCTTCTAACAAAGTGCAAGAACAAAAATGTGCGCCAGAAGATCTTCGATCCAAATGTACACTGTCCAACTTGGCACATAGAACACGGCAGCCCGTAGGACCCCGCCAGGGAACAACAGCCACCCATCTGTTGGACCATTGAGAATTTGATCCCTTTTGGCCCCCTTCCCTTCAGCCTCTCCTTTTCCTCGTTGGCAAGACCTCCTCATCTGAGTCATCTGAATCGAGCCTCCTCTTACCCCCCTTTCCATTGGAAGTCGTTGCAGACTTCTTCACATCTATCTTCACGATTTGCTTCTTGACGGCAGTGCCATTCGTGGTTGAGCTTCTTCCTGTCGTTCCGCCATTCTTTGTTGGAGTAACAGGTCCGCTTTTCTTCATTCGAGATCTTTCATACACAAGTTTGGCATCATCATGGTCCAGCATCCCGTACTCCATCATCCTGAGAAATGAAAACATCAAGGTAATCAGCACACTAGCTTCCATACGCTTTCAAATGCACTACCTCGTGTAACTCTCTTGAAGAGATTCGAGCAGCCGTTGTTCCATTATTCTACTGTTAAAGAAAGCTTTCAAACAGCTATCAGCATGTTCCAGGCAAAACATGTGATATGCACTTGTACATTGCCAAACATATAACTTCTGTGGTCAGCCTGTGGTATGTTCCATGTACTCCTTTAGCGACTGCACTGGACTTATCCAGCCACATGGAGGAATATATGCAAGACTGCTTTCGCACATATGGAGGAGTCAGGTCTGGAGTGGGTGCCTCCTATCCCCGACAGTGACAAAATGTGCTTACCAGAATGCGGATGTAGCATTATAAAAGTAACACAAAATCACACATGCACGAGAATCCGAGATCATACTGTTTATTTGAACTTTTGTACAGGTCCGTATTTCATTCCAACAAACATACAAAAGCGCGTAGGGATGGCTTCACAAACAAATGACTTTCTTTGCAATATCTGAAGAAGCAACGCATTACCATATTTGAGCCATTTCACTGTCTGGCTTTTGCCGGTAAAGTGATTCGTAAAAAATCCGAAGGCCATCCCTCTGCATCCCTCTCCATCCAACCGGTTACCAAATTCATCAGGTCATGACAATGGCTAAAAAAACACCAGTCTATATTAATTGCAATAGCTGGACTATGCTTTTCTACAAGAGACGGAGAGAAGGTGCACACAATGTCCATGAGATAGAACGGTTCCACTCAATCCTCTACACAGATAACAGAAGAGATCAGTATCAGTTCGCTACCCACCTCGTCTGGAGGCTGGTGCTTTTGACCTGGCAAGTCAAAAGACTTCTTCTCTCTCTCTTTCGTTACCACCTTCTTCGTCTTAATTTTTGTCGTCTCCAACTTCTCATCTGCATCAGCTTCTGGCTATCAGCCCGCACATCCCAAGAAATACTCGCATGAATAACTTTAAAATGAAAATCATAAGCCATTCAACAATTAGGAATGCAAAAAAGACAACAAATGATGCGAGAAAATAAGCGCATTTATAACATAAAACGTGCTGAAACTGAATGATACCTGTCAGCAACCGAGATACAATAAGGGCGCAACACATTCATACATTGACAGCACATAATTCAATACGTACAAAATATATTTCGGAGCTGTGAACACAACTATCCTCAACAAACCAATGAAGAGATGGAAATCTTATGATGCATGAAGCAACTGTGTGTATAGGTCAGCAGGTACGGTAAAGTACATCTCTCTTGACCGATGTCTTCGTATGGACAGTCCTTTCAACCTTCACAATACGCGAGCTCTCCCCCTTTGCAGGTATCAAATCCTTCTCTTGCTTAACCTGCACACGAGAAAGTCACGAAACTGAGCTTTGTGCATCATAGTCTTGATGCGAGAATCAGGCTCTCTGAAAATTGTTCGGGCAAGAGCGAGCAGACAGATAATTTATCTGCGGAATGGCGTACAAACTGGCAATAATTTCTGTGATTGGAATACAAAAAGGAATGGAAACGCTGTTGATTTTGGAAAACAAGCAAGCAGTATTCCGCATTGAAGCACGAAGTCAATTGGAAATCGGCACACTGCTCCTCCTGGCTCCGACAGGCAGCAAAAAGTGCACGAGCAGAGCGCGGAATGATCGCATCGGCTCTCATCATGCGCAATTTCATAACCATTTGATAAAGAAGAGAGACGCATAAAGACATCTGGATTCCTGAACAAGCGAGCGAACATCACCATTGCTGAAAGCTGCACCAGAGAAACCTTTTCACAGTTTCCCAATTATCGTCCATGATTTCATACCTTTCCTTTCCTTTCTTCTTTCACTCTGGTGCTGGTTCCATTAGCTCTATCAGCCATGGCTGTGCTTCAGTGCCTCCACAACTAAAGGCTGCAAGTCAAGCCTATCATCAGATCCACCTCAACTTTGAACCGAATTAAGAAATCGTCCACTGAATGATCACAATGCTATTGATTTTTATTGATATTGCTCACAATCCCTTGCACATTTACATCTCCTGCACGTTTCTGCGCCCCTCTGAAACGCAGGTCAGTGCAGGATTTGGCAGACAGATAGGCTGCGGAGCTGCAAGGCCAAGCGCGGCCTTCCCACGGTTCCATGAGCTTTTCCATGACAGTTTGAGCCTGTCTCCGTTGAGCATCTACCAATGGCAACTCACCACGTAGACAGAAATAGACACGTGTCAAATGGCCATTGGCAAATCCCAAAACCCTTAATCGAGGTCGACTACGGTTCGCGACAGTGAAAAACGTCGTTTGACGACGTAGTTACAGTTCCAGTTTTACAGTGGACGAAGTTGGGTGGTTGGTTGGTTGGTTGGTTGGTTGGTTGGTTGGTTAGTCAATACAAATTCCTTCTCTCATTGGCAAGTGGTTGTACCTTTGATGGAGTCCACACGTGAGATCATTCGATTCCTATGAAGCCAATGCTACCTGTATACCTTCTATTCGACTTTCCAACTTTTGTTAAGATCACATACAGTGAAGTGCAGTAGCAGTTTCATCGAGCAGCACATCAACCACATCGAAAGAAAGAAAGAAAGTGAAAGATCGATGAAAGTTTCCTTTCACCACATCTGATACATGAATTACCAACGAAGGAAACGATGGCAATCACGGGGCGATGTTTCAAGCATCCAACCACCTTTGCCACACAGTATATACTCTACAGAACGTGTGTGGCCCAACATTTGGAGCCAAGCAACTACCAATGCTCCTCTCTTGATTAGATTTTGCATTCTCTAACTAACATGGCACCCTAACTTTGCTCAAACTGAAGGCCCCATATAACAACAGGAATCGAAAAGCATAATAGTCTCACAACGGGAATGCTTAGTGCCTCTAACCCTGGCTAATGGAACCATCATTGTAAGAACTAAGAGCTTTACAATAGCAGCCTATAGGATCTTGAATCCCCCTGTAATATAGCACACCATTATATCGTATCGGATGCTCCCATCCGCCAAGGGGGGTAGTCCGTGGAGCTGCTTCCTTGAACAAGCTGACCGGCCCCTGGCCCATATTCTTCTTCCAGTCCGTACTCTTCTCCGAAGTACTTGTCCACGAGGTGGCTGGCCATCACCCGCAGCTCATCGTTCCCATGGAACTGCAATGATTCCATGGCGTCAATGCCATCTTCTACCTCTACTAATTTCGGACCATTAGGTAACACTCTCAGTACCTGCAACAACCACAGAGAAGCATAGACTGTCATACAGGCATCATTCCATTTGCAAGAAAAGGTCTTTCCTGAAGTCAAATCTTGCCTTAATATGCATCAATTTGGAACCGAAGTGTAACCATTCAAACAACTGCGGCAACAAGGTGAAGAAGCATTGGATGGAGTCAATTGGGAAGTAAGAAACAAAGTCGCAAATGGGCTGCCAGCTTACCATCTCCACAAACTGGAGTCCTAAACGCGCTGCCCCCAAGTCTGGTGACCTTACAAGTGAAAGAAAGGTTGGCAAGCAACCTCCCTTAACTATTTGGTCCAACACTTGAACATTCACTTCCGGTATAGTGCTTGCCGCCGCAGAAGGAGGCAAGGGAGCAACACAAAGGTTTCCTGCCAAGCAGAACAACCAAACTATTATTAGGGATACCATGAGATCAGATTGTAGACATGAAAGAGTATGATCATGACTTTATGATGCAAACTCGTTCTTTTCACTCACCCAATGCAAAGGCAACTTCCTTGCGCACATCGAACGCCCCCGAAGAAAAAAGTTGCAGAAGAGGAGTCATAACAGGGCTTTTAAAGACTGCCTCTTTATGTTCCCTTGAGCCTCCTGCTATGTTGGAGAGGGCCCATGCAATCTCCTGCAGAATGCCCCACCAATTAGCTGCTTGCAATTCTCTCTGCTGCAATAGACTTTCAAATTCTCAAACGAAGAGTCAACGAGAATATCCTAGACATTTAGCATACCTTCTGCACAGTGCGATGTGGACTTTCAAGACATCGAGTAAAGGCTCCGAATGCGCCGCCTGTCAAAGAACACAACCACACAGATACTCTCTTGGCAACAACAACAAAATATTAACAATAAGATAAGATAAGATAAGTTAAGATAAGATAAGATAAGATAAGATAAGTTGTTAAGATATTAACAATTTATGTCCTGACGAGTAATACTGCATGAGAAGCCAAACTTGAGGTCAACCCCTTCAAAGAGTCGAACAGAGAGGAGACGTAAAGCTAAGTCATGCAGACCTGGAATAGTCGAGCCGGCCGCAAGCAGGGCATCCGTTTTACTGTTATCCATAGCTGTGATATTTCCAATCGTTCGTACTACCTGCGTATGAACAGCTGACATAGAATGAAGTCCTCTGCAGTTTCCCACATGACCTCTTCTCACTTAATTAGCTCACTTTAACCTAAGTAAACAGTATGCCTCTTCAAACAGTCCAATGTCAAATTCCTCCCAAAGTTCACAGACTTGAGCATGCAGGGCCTGAACCTTCAAAAAAACCTGCTGGAAGTCTCATTGAAAACCAAGGAATCTAATAAAGAGAATGTTTTTATTTTCTTTAAGTAACCGTTTTATACGATCTTTTAACTCGCTTTTTGACCTCACCGGAGTGAGTATGACGGGTTCAGAGGAAGATTCGAGTAGCCGCAAAAGTGGTACAGCAACTCCGGCAGCTAGCAGCTGTTCCGTACATGCATCTGACTTAACTGTGATATATACAAGTACCCAGGCCACTTCGGCTGCGAGCTGAAGGTTTCTGAGGGCCACACATTGAAAGGAATGAGTTGAACTTCAAAGTAGCACAGCAAAAGGTTACCAATCTCTATGTCATTTCAAGGGTTTATGGCACTAGAAAGTTCATTTCCAGAGAAAGGCTACAAGCAATAATATTCAGGATTCTAGAGTTTGTAGACTAGAATGTAGACTGCAAAATCGAGAGTTGACGACCTAGAGTCTGTAATTTTACAAGATAGGGATAAGTGACCAAAGGAAGAATGTTACTATGTACAACTACGCTTCGTCCCCGGGCTTGCAAAATGGCAATAACTGGGCATTGTTCATTCACCATGCACAAAAAAGACAAACTCCGATGCAAAGTCAGAACTTACCCGGAGTTGAGAAATGACACAAGAGCAGCAGGTATAAAATCTGTCCTGACCAGCTCCACTGCTATCCGTGGTTCAGATGCCTGTCATACCTTAAAAAAAAGAGCAAACTCGCCTTTTAACGAATCAGAAACTATACTGAGTACGCACATTCAGAATGATTGGTCGTCAATTGTACTATGGAAACAAAAGCGACCAGAGGAAACCAGCAGGGCTGTAGAGAGATCCGTCCCCTTTTATAAAACCCTCAAAACTCACCTTCAAAACGTTAGATAAAGCCCATGCTATAGTCTGTGCAAGTCCCTCCTTTGACCGAGTTGCTGCTGCAACGAGCAGAATTCGAGCAAGCGCAGGGAGGACGCCCTGCTTCAGCAGAACAGCGGTTGCTTCTGTTCCTTCCGCTGCAAGATTGCTGATCGCCCATGCGCAATGGTCTATGACGGTCTCAGGGCTTCTCTCTGAAGCAGCTCCAAACAGCCGCATCGCGTTCTATGAGAGAGAGTCTACATAAAGCTTACATAAAGCTTTACAACAGTAATCTCGAGAGCATCCTTGCTCGCAGCATCACCATATTCACTAGCTTTATCTCAAATGAAATGAACCAGAAATTCGTAAGTCAAAGTTTCAGACAATTTGCATAGTTCGATGTACCGAGTCAATTTAACAAACTTTCAAGCCAAACGATGGTAGTGAACACATAGTTGCCTTAAAACAGTACCAAAGCGAAGAAGTTCAAAATCCCTACTATCCCCAACAACCGTACCAAGGACACGAGCGAATCCAAGGAGCCTGAGGTCTCACCCATATATAAGTACAGTTCTGCTTCACGGGATACTGGACATTTATTGACATAACGATGTTCTACATAACGACTTCACTTAGGCGGCCTGAACACCGTTCCATGCCAAGAGGGATTCTCGGACGGCAAAGAAGCTTCCTGCAGTTAATGTTAAGTTGAAATAACGGAATAGCTTACCGCCGAGATGTGCAACAAGAAGGGCGGAGGCAGGAAGAACAGCTTCTGCTTGCTTGCTGCTCCCTCCTGCTATGTTCGATAAGCACCATGCAGCGTCCACCAGCTGCAATTCCCAAACAACAAGGGACATCACACGATGGCCAGAGCTTTCAAAGAGGGCACAGTCACAACTGCTAAGCAGCTAAATGTGCACTTGCGGATTAGTTGATTGAGTTTCTTGCAATAAAGTCAAGAAGGAGCAGAAATGTACCTGCTCTTCTGGTGAGCCAAAACCCAGGCAAGATATTAGAAGTGGGACCACTCCGGCACGAACGGCAGCATCGACTGGAGGTTCTGTCTCCCTAGAAAGCTGCCATCGTAAAGCACGCAAGGCTGATGTCTTCACCTGGGCTGACCCTTTCGCGGGCCTGCAGCAGGGCTATAAAGCAACAAACGAGCTCGGTCAAAGCAACATTTGTTAACTACGATGTTGCAATCACAGGTGTTTAGTGCAGGATGAGGGGGGGAGGTCTTAAGCCTGCTCTATACCAAACTTCACCTAGAAAATTAGTATCAGTAATCAAGGATGGACTCCTTAGGGTAAAGAGGAAAACAGGACAGCAGGGATAGAGGATCGTGTATTCAAACAAGAACTCGCGAAACATGTCGTTCCTTTTGTCAACTATAATTGCGGCAGTGGGACTTACCCACTGGTAGCTTCTTGCAATTCCTTTACGGCAGCTTCAATCCTTGTCTCCGCTGCTTTACGCAAAGCAGCTTCGTCGTCTATGCCCAGTTGTTCCTCCTTCATTCCAACATCCTCCTCATGCGACACACGAAAGCGTTTAGCTCTTAACAGTGCATCACGCTTATCCCTCCCAATTGAAATAGCATCTTGACGTCTTCTCGCCGTTCCTTTAACGCCGAGCGCTGCAGAAAAAACATAGAACACAAGTATTGAAGAAAATGGATATCTAGGGAAGCAAATACAAGATGCATTCATTCGCTTCCGAAATGAAATTTGTACGGAAAACGAGCACAAACTCACGCCCACCTTCATAGTTCTCAGCATAATCAATATAATTGTTTCAGAAACAACTTTCTTAAACATACAAAAGGTTCAGAGACAATGAAGGAGTAAACATTGTATTTCATGGCTGCAAGGCAAACACGAAATTGACTCGCAGTGGTTACGTGCTTCTAATCAAACAAACAAATCAAACATACGACTTTTCCCTGAAATAGGAAGCAAACTCCTCATTCCTCACTCCTTACTGAGCACAAGTCAATACAGCTAATCCAGACGCACCAGGCTGATTTCTACGGGCGCCGGCTCGGGCTTCCGTCCTCGCAGCTGCAGCAGCAGCAGCCGCCCCATCCATGGCTCCCTCCGTCCCTCCCAGTCCTTCCCTCTCCCCTTAGAGCGGAGGAGCGGAAGCGGAGGGCGCTGCTCTTCCCTCCACTTTTCCGTCCAGGTCTCGTTCTCGCACGTGGACGTTCACGTGGCAGATCCAACGGCCATTGTCTGGACATCTGGCAAGTGGAAATCCAACGGTCAGAAGCTCATGAGTGTCCACGTCAATAATCCAACGGCTATAATGCCATGTACTTCCACGTGGTCAATCCAACGGCCATTGATTGGACATCTGGTACAAATTTATCCAACGGCTGCCTTTTCGCGCTCCAAGTTTACTCAACTTCATTCAAATTTTGCTCCGTGGTTCAACTTTGCTGATAAATTTCGGAGAACTATATACCGCCCCCTTTTTTGGTTATCCCGCCATCGTTTTTTTGAAATCCGACCCTCCCATTTCGGCTATTCTGCCCCCCTCCCCCATTTTGGATATTTCGGGAGGAGATCGCCCCCCTGATTTGAATATTTCTTTCCCGCCCCTCCCGTCCTCTCCCCTCCCCTTCCCTGCCCTCCCATCCCGTCCTCTCCCCTCCCCTCCCCTGCCCTCCCCCTCCCCTCCCCCTCCCCTTCCCTGCCCTCCCCTCCC
>CM074817.1:1441173-1536173 GCA_037447605.1 Zygnema circumcarinatum
ACGCTACTTCGGCGTGCTGCAGTTGTTGGTGACCGTGTTGGTGGACTTCCGCCGCTCCCTCCTCGCGACGTGCCTCACATCGGTGACCTTCGCGGCTGCTTCTAGGGCTGCGTTGTTGTGCCTAGGCGTAGTTTTCCGCTCCTAGCTTCGTTTTATTGTGTTTCGGTCCTTTGTGACCAGTCCTTCGTGGTTCCACATTTTGCCTTTATCCATGTAAATTTGATGGCCTCGCCATCGCGAGTTCAATGAAAGTTTGCGTTGCGTTAGAGGAAGACGAGAAGTGTAAGGCGAAGCGGCGCGAGTGGGAGGATTCAGGGAGTGTTATGGAAGCCGACACCTTTTCCTACGTGGCACATCCAACGGTTAGAAACTCATACGTGTCCACGTTAAGAATCGAACGGCTCTAATTTCATGTTTGTCCACCTGGCAGATCCAACGGCCGCTGTTCTGAAGTCTCATCGAAATGAAAAGTGAAAAAGTGAAAGCGCTGGGACGGGAGAGATGTGGAAAGCCGAAAGCGCTGCTTTTGCGAGACGCTGTGGGCCGAGACGGGAGTGAGGGAAAGAGGGAGAGAGGGAGAGAGGATAGGAGGGAAGGGGAGGGAGTGGAGTGGAGGAGGTAAGCAGAGAAAGGAGCAGGTACCATGCGCTTGCTAACGCTCGCAACATGCAACCTGAACCAATGGGCCATGGACTTCCAAGGAAACCTGCTGAGGATCAAAGAGTCCATAAGGACGGCCAAGCAGGAAGGAGCCAGCTACCGAGTGGGGCCCGAGCTTGAGATTACTGGCTATGGCTGCGAAGATCATTTTCATGAGCAGGACACCTGTCATCATGCGTAAGCAATTCTCCCAGCATTACTTTCCGTCATGTTCTCTTTGATAATTTCTTGTTCTGTGTCCACACTTTATGCACGTCTCCCCGTTCGATAGAACTCCTGGTTTTTATTTCTTTTCAGTTTTTCGTTGACCTTTTTGAGGCTTATGACTTTGAAAGAAGCTTGCTTGATTTACCCTGCCTTCACAATAAAGCACTGTAATAGTTTGATTAGAGCCAAGAAAATTAAGGCTAAAGTTTTACTTATACCGAGAGCGTAGCTTTTCCGCATTCATCTAGCTTTGAGTCACAGTTGTTACAAGCAACGAGCAGCCAATTCTGCAATGAAAAAGCGCACGAAAGCACACACATTTTTGGAGATTACTAAATTTGAAATCCGATTTCCTTTCAGAATAGACCATTTCATTTCGGTTTATCATGAAAGAATGCAATAAGAATGGATTCTGAAAAAGAAAATAGTCAATATTTTGCTATATGCTTCAGCTGTAAGACTGCAAGTGAAAAAGTACCATCACAATGCAAGCGGTGAACACCTTGCACAGTTGGTCGACCAAATGATGCACACATGACAGTAAACTCCAGTTTTTTTGTGATTGTCAACTCCAAGAAGTCCTAAACAGCATACTTGGGTAACACCATCGCAAAAGACATAAGAAAGCAAGTCTGCAGCTCAAATGCTCCAATAAGCCATTGAAAAGGGGGTATGAAGGCTTCAACTTCTGACCGTCTTCAAATCTTGCACGTCACATTCTATTTATACCCGATTTCTACGACTTCGTGCTGACTTTTATCTCGTCAGTGCAGGTGGGAATGCCTGGCTGATATATTGGCCTCGGATTTGACAGACGACATTGTATGTGATATTGGTCTGCCTGTGGAGCATAGAGGCATAAGATACAATTGTCGAGCCTTTTGCCTTAATCGCCGCATCCTTCTCATTCGGCCAAAGATGGATTTAGCCAATGATGGCAATTACAGAGAGACACGGTGGTTTGCAGCATGGCAACGAAGTCGACAGGTGGAGGAGCGTCGCCTGCCGAAGATTATCAGCGATGTTGCAGGACAACAAACAGTTCCATTTGGAGATGCATATTTAGAATTCGAGGATACGTGCGTTTCTGCACCGTGGAAGGACTCTGTTACGGGTATCTAAGTGACTCAGTAGAAGGGATTTTGGCCTGGCCTTTGCAAATTGAACAATGATCGGATAACTTTTATGTGATTCATTTGGAAAGCATCAGAAGACGAGACGTAATTTTTTATTAGTTTTGAATAGCAGGATCAGTCCGAGGTGGATGTGAGTTACGATACTTACTGAGAGCTGTTGATCCTGGCTAAAATAAGACATATCTAGTTCCTCAGTCCGTGCAAGGAGTAGAGTTGCTTACACAAAAATAAGCGAAAATTTCAAACGATTTATTCAACTATTAAGCTATACAGGGTGTATAAGTTTTCATGAGTCTAATGGCAGTACAGAATACCGTAAATGGGATACTGCTTGTAATAGTACGGGGAAGATAGTTTTTGAGGTCTTTTGGTGTGGAAACGGGGAAGTGACTTTGGGGAAGAGCAAGAGGAGGGAGTAGGACGAGAGCGTAAGGGTAGAGAAAACGAGATTTAGACTGGAATGCTAGAAGGGTTGGATTGGTGGAAGTCAGACTGCGGCGTAATAGCAAGGGAGATCAGGAAGGGTTGGAAGGTAGCACTCCCTCACTGCATCTCTATATTTTGTCTTGCAGAAGCTTAGCAGCTGAGACTTGTGAGGAGCTCTTTACTCCAGCCTCTCCCCACATTAGCCTTGCTCTGAATGGAATTGAGGTCGTCAGCAATGGCAGTGGGTCTCATCATCAACTCCGCAAGCTCAATACTCGCCTGAATCTAATGAAGGAAGCGACAGTTAAAGCTGGTGGTATCTACGTGTATGCCAATCAGAAGGGCTGTGATGGTGGCCGACTTTACTATGGTAAAGACATCCGTCACTACCTTCATGTCCCAGCTGTTACCCTGATTTGCAACAACTATGTTTTGTCGTTCGATTCCACCTTGGCTCGACTTTAGAAGCAATGTGTGCACTTTTATTGAGAGGAACTCAAGAATCCGGCTCAAGCAAGCTTCTAAGACTCGTCGTCAAGATTTTTTCATGATTCGTGCACTTGTTTTGCAGTGAATAATTCATCTAAGAGGATTGTACTCTTCTGTGTAACGAAGAAAAAAGCTTGACCAAGCTCCATGTCTGCTTTTATTTCTATCTGTAGTGAGAATATTGGGGCCTTTTTGGGTACATTTCAGATGGCTGTGCGGCGGTCGTGGTTAACGGAGATGTTGTTGCGCAAGGTTCGCAGTTTTCGATGTCAGATGTTGAAGTTGTGACAGCGACAGTGGACCTTGATACGGTAGGCGGCTATTTCTGAACTTCAACTTCAAATATGGATGAATGATATGTCTTTGCAAAGGTGGATCTGTGCTTCTATACCTTGTTCGCAAGCAGCAGGTAACAACTGTTCTGGTTGGTTGGAAAGCTCTTGTCTTTTTAGGGTCTTTTATGCTTCCATGACGACATGACACTATCGAGAATCACTTTTTTCTGAAGCATCCTTTTGCATTCTGTAGGTTGCTAGTTATCGTGGAGCAAACAGCAGTATGCGAGAGCAAGCGACGAGAGAGCCGCGAATACCATCAGTTTTTGTCTCATTCCGTCTCACATCCTCCACCGACGGGCTTAAGAAGTTCCCGTCACTCCCTGTTCAGGTAATCTAACCTTACTTTCTTAACCACCCGAAAGTGAGGAAGACAACGAAACATTACTCTGCTCACTAGCATGCAGTGCTGCTCATTATCGTACCGTCGAGTTTTTCGAGTTTCAAAGTCAAACCATACTGTTTCCTGTCTATGCTGCTCAAGGTCCTAAATAGTTCTACTACAAAGCAAAAGTCTAAGTATACTGAGAAGTCATTCAAACAGATTCGTTACCATGTTCCCGAGGAAGAGATCGCTATGGGGCCGGCCTGTTGGCTGTGGGATTATCTTCGTCGGAGTGGTGCATCCGGATTCCTATTACCGTTATCAGGGGGAGCTGACAGTTCATCTGTTGCTGCTATAGTAGGCTGCATGAGTCAGCTTGTAATAAAAGGTGCTCATCGATCTCTGCTTCCTCCAGCCTTTCGTAGTTTCCATGCATGTCACACTTTAAGCGTCCATACTTCTAAAAATTCGGGAGCATTAGTAATGCTGTTGGAAATTCTGATAGCTCGTCTAAAAACAACAGTATAGGTATGCTCATCTTTTCTCTTTCATGAGTTGTCTTCACTTGAAATCGAGGCTTTGAGCCAAATATTTACGAACATTTGAGGTTGAATTTCAGCAATTTCCGACGGCAATCAAGATGTTTTGAAGGACGCCCTTCGCATTGGTCAATATCAAGACGGCGAGCAGCCTGCAGATGCGCAGGAGTTTGCGAGCCGAATACTGCACACTGTCTATATGGGCACGGAGAACAGGTTTGTGGTGAATCTGTGTTGTGTGTTCAATGAAGTCCTAACTTGAATAATTTCACATACTGTAAGCATTCAGAATAAACCTTATTGGAGCTGGACCTTTTTTTTCCAAAGCCTGCTACTATCTCAAGAGGACGTATAAAGTGGTTTTGAAATTTCTACCGTTCGTCATTTGCCCCCCCATGCATGTTGAGCAGCTCTGCAGAAACTCGGAAAAGGTCTGCAAATCTTGCCGGGCAAATAGGAGCATCACATCTGGACATAAGTATCGATTCTGTTGTGTCAGCTCTTATCGGATTGTTCAAATTGGTCACTGGGAAGCGTCCCATGTATAAGGTCAGTACAGCACCTACACGCCTTTACCAAAAACTGGATGTAGATATCAGGCTTCTCTCTCCCCTCTCTCGCTCTCTCTCTCTCTCTCATTCTCCCTTGCTTTTTATCTCATCTCTTTATCCGGTTTTGGTAATTTGAATAGTGCGAATCCACAGCTCAAACTCGTTTTAAGCCTTTCGTGTAATAACTTGCTGTTGACTCGTCAAATGTGTGCTATTCTCTGTAATTGGCAACTTCCAAGTAGACAACCTTGCCTGTATGCGTTCCTTCCTCTTTGGTCCAATTTCCCAACCTTGCTTGCAGTTTCTCCGCACTCTAGGCTCTTTTCTCATGTAGGCTTTGGGTCTGCTCCGGCTGATTTTTCTCAAGCATGTCATCTTTGGGAGAACGTTTCAGTGTGTACCAGCGGTAGCTCAGCAATCATATGCGATTTATATGCGATTTCCATTTTTGCACGTCATTGGATGCAGGTTTCTTCTAACCTGTTCTCAAACTGCTACCATTGCAAGACAAATCAAACACTTATCTCGTATATTTGTGGGCCTATCTATCTTCTGCAGGTTGATGGAGGCACCTCTGGAGAAAACCTTGCCCTCCAAAACATTCAAGCACGTCTGCGGATGGTGATTGCTTTCCTATTTGCACAGTTGCTACCATGGGTCCGAGGAAAGGCGGGCTTCTTACTTGTTTTGGGAAGTGCGAATGTGGATGAAGGGCTGAGAGGCTACTTAACAAAGGTCTGCTCTTTTTCTGTTGCCACTTTCTTTTCCCTTTCTAGTCATTCTGCTTCACAGATTGCGCTTTTGGGTTTCCTTTCTTCTGTCAGTTTATCGCCGAGAAAGTTGTGACTGACTCAGTCTAGGGTAGGTAGTTTGAATGCTTATCACTTTCAGCTCACTAAGTTGCTGAGATTTGCTGTTGCAGTACGACTGCAGTTCAGCAGACATAAATCCAATTGGAGGCATCAGTAAACAAGATTTGAGGGCCTTCTTGAGATGGGGAGCGGTGCATCTCGGCTTCTCAGTTTTAGCTGACGTGGAGGTTGCTCCTCCAACAGCAGAGTTGGAACCAATCAGAGCCAACTATGTACAGGTATTGTTCTACTCTAGTCATTTCGTCTCCTACTGGCTTCTTATCCCCGCTTCAACTATTGTTTCCCCATTGTCGCCATCAAGGAGTGTGTATTGTGACAGAAATGTATTGCATGAACACATCATAGTCTGCAGACGCAAAACAAAACGAAAAATGCCAAACTGTCGAGATATCTTAAGTCACCCTAATATATAAATATCTTGTAGTTTGTAGAATGTATGGGAAACTTGAACTTGAGCTTGAGCTTTTGTCATATTTAATCTATTTCAGGTGGATGAAGTGGACATGGGAATGACATATGAGGAGCTTTCACTTTATGGCCGACTCCGCAAAATATACCACTGTGGGCCAGTCTCTATGTTCCAGGCAGGCTGCCTTTCCTTGAACATCACCCCTAGTAACAACACCTTCAGACAAGCTATTCATTCGCTTGCTCTTCTCTTGAAACAAGCTTGCTGATAGAATATGCTTTCTGCTGTAGAGACTTTGACGTACTTTTTAAAAAAACTAGTATTCTCGCGAACTGCATGTGAGAAGAATGAGCAGTAGAGCTGACTCTGTCTCTCCAAAAAGTCATCCGTTCAAAGCAACAGCGCCGATGGCTTGTCTCATCTTGTTTCATATTTCACTACTACTAACCGATTGATGCATGCTATGAGTCAGGTTGTGGTTCTGGAAACAGTTCCTTGGGTCATTCGAGTACGAGGCTCACATCTTTCAAGCTTCCCAAGTTTCAATTTTTTTTCTTTGTTGTGCAGCATTTATGTCACAGGTGGCAAGGAAAGTACAGTCCCGCGGAAGTCGCCAAAAAGGTGAAAGACTTCTTTAGGTACTACTCCATTAATCGCCACAAGATGACGACGTTGACACCATCCTACCACGCAGAGGTGGGTGCTGATTACATGCAATTTAAGGCTTACTGATAACATTGACCTTTCTTAAGGCTCGACTTGAGGGATCATTTGAGCTCCTCTTTCCCTCTCCTCTAGAATCGATATCCTTATAAGGTAGAATGTTCTCCTCTTTGCCTCTCCTCTAGTATAGAGACCCTTCCAAGAAAGAAGCCCCTCACTCGGTTTTCTTCATCACTGGCCTGCTCGTGCAGAACTATTCCCCAGAAGACAACCGCTTTGATTTGCGGCAGTTTCTGTACAACACTCGATGGCCCTGGCAGTTTCAGAAAATAGACCACATGGTGAAGGAAGCCGGTGAGAAGCTTCTGGAAGATGCTCCTGCTCCCCTCCTCTTGGCTCGGCCAATTACGACTGCTGCGGAGGTGGCAGGACTGCAAGCGGATGCCGTGGGCGTGCCTTCAGCCGCTGCTGGAAAGGCGGGGACAGGCTATTAATAGGGTTTTATGTATGGGGGGGAGTGGCATTGATCTGACGATAGGGACTTGAGAAAGAAAGCGGGTGAAAGAGAATCAAAAAATTCAAAAAATCGATCTCGTACGAAAAACCTTATTTTAGAGGGTGCTTTAAAAAATGGCGAGCTCTCTATGACCGTGGAAATAAGGTTTGGGTGGAAGCGCAGTAAGTGAGGCAATGGTGCGCGAATGTGGGGACTTTTCTTAGTGTATATAAGCAATGGCCATGTCCGTAACCTTCAACTACTTAGGGGGTTCAGACTTCAGACTTAGGAAAGTTTCACATTTTTGAAAGTTCGGGATTGCAGTCCTCGAAAAAAATCGTAGAAAGGGAAAGTCGATACATGTCTGTGTACAGCTTTCCATTGAAGATCAGCATAAAGTAAAAGTGTTGATTTTCAAATACGTTACACGGAAGCTAAGATTGAAATTCCCTAAATAGAGTAGTAACAGCGAATCAGAGCTAATTCCGTATTTGGGGTTTCTCGAGTTGGCCAAACGGGGTGCCAGACTTGAAAACGTTTCACGCTGATGAATTCAAAATCAATGCCCATCATGTAACTAAATTCCAAACATATTGCACACACAAAAGTAATGGCACTGAACCTTTAGGGGCCCTCATTTGAGGAACATGGCAGAAGCTCATCTGATACATAGAACTCTGTCAATAAATGGCATTTGACCTATGAATATGGGAACAGAGGCCATAAAGAATAGTTTCACGAGACAAAGAATGTATGAATGCATGTATGTGCTCTGAGCAGAAATCAGGACCAAATGTCCCTGATATAGCGCTTGTCACTCGTCATGACAGCGAGGTAAGAAACCGCCAAACTCTCCGTCATGTTACCGTGCTCCGCCATGATGGACAGCAGGGTGGCATGCACGTCCTTTGCCATGTGGGCGCCATCTCTGGAAGGAGGAAACGAGACGAGAAGACGGGAGAGAGGGAGGGGGAGGGAGGGAGAAAGAGAGAGAAGAGGAGAAAGTTTTAGGGGAGGAAGGGGGAGAGAGAGAGGAGAAGAGAGAGAAAGAGAAAGAGAGAAAGAAAGAGGAGGAAAGGAAGTTTAGTCATCAGCTGACAGAAGGCTTTCTTTGGCTTGATTTAGAACCGATGGCGTGTCCTAAGGCCTCACAGCCGTAGAAAGCAACTGACTAATCCAACTACACGAAACTATC
Organism: Zygnema circumcarinatum; assembly: GCA_037447605.1. Taxonomy (NCBI): domain Eukaryota; kingdom Viridiplantae; phylum Streptophyta; class Zygnematophyceae; order Zygnematales; family Zygnemataceae; genus Zygnema; species Zygnema circumcarinatum. The sequence continues at coordinate 1,449,477 of CM074817.1, forward strand.
CTTCGATAAAAGACAACTTTACAAGAGACTGGAGATTGCTTGCTTTCCATGTATCTAAGAAATGTGAAGAGGACAAAACCATTCTGAAGGAGTCTACTAATTGTGAGTGTGGTACATCAGGATCAAACAGGACGAGCCATAGATCTATTATCAACATACAACATGATCAAGTGCTTATTTTTTAACGGCCTCCAAACATGACCGGATAGCACACTCGAATGCCGGACAGAAACTTACCCGCAGACAAAGATATAGGCTTGAGGATGACGTAGTAACGAATACACCTCAGAGCCGTACTCCTTCAACTTATGCTGAACATAAACCTGCCAAGTCCAATGGTCCAAACAAAGGGAGTTCAGCTTCGTTTTCACTCTGTCATAGTTATACTGCTCCATCAGATGACTCAGCCCGGTACCATCCTGCTTGGTCGTAGCACCTTCTCGACTACCACTTTTTCCATTTGATGGCTTTGTGAGGTTAAAAGACCCTACGAGGCTAAAAACACATATGTAATTCACAAGAGGATTGTAGGGATCATAGCTGATTCTAGAATATCGAGGGATGACTATGCAATATCCAAAACTGCACTACTCCCTTCTAAATGAAGCTACTCAGTTTCCTTCACGAAGTCTGAAGATCTGCACTATAAAGTTCATTCAGTTCGAGCATTTCAAGAAAGAAAATTCACCTTCTCCGTCTGCGCTCGGGAAAATGCCACCACCATTTTCGTCAGTGTCTTGTCTGCCTCGAAGGCTTCAAAATCTTCTCTGAAAAGGTAATCTTCATCCTCACGCCGGCACCCAAAAAACAGCCATGCGTCCGCACCCTCCCTTAAACCCCCCTCTCCTCTCTCCCGCAGAAGAGCTCTCCTTTCCTGAAGAAAACCTCTAAAGGGACAGACTCCTGTTCCTGGGCCGATCATAATCAAAGGGCTGTCTAAACTTGGAGGAGGATGAAATTCACCACCCCCCTTGTGAAAGACAGGAAGCTGGACAGGAACACTTGTTGGGACCCATTCTCTGTTGGGTCCTATCGCTAAGCATCTCTCCATCCAGTTTGTTGCCACCCCCTGAAACAGTCGGTCCTTTGGCATCTTTACCTTCACTACACTAAAAGCAACTTGTATGTGGTTTGGGTCGACAGCTGGTGAGTTTGTGATGGAATAGAAGCGAGCCACTAGGGGTGGTAGGGTATCCAACAGATGTGCTAAATCTGGGTTGCAAGATGGATAACTGAGAAGAAGGTCAAGCAGACCAGGTCGCTCATCCTGAATGTTGGTCTTGTAGGCATCTTTGCCCCCTCGACTAGACAAAAATAGCAACTTGGTCTTTTCCTTGTGATCTAAACAGTATTCCGCCAAAACACGGAGTAGCCCCTTTCTGGGAACAGCTGTGATATCAACATAATGCAGCAATGCTTGTCGTAATGTGCATGGCTGTTTGATATGGCTCAGAGCTTCTACTCCCCCATCCTCGTCATCTAAGGGGTGAATACGAAATCTTCGATTTTCATCCACACTTAGCCTTTGCATCAACTTGTCCACGATTTCTGTATCGTTTTGAGGAACTACCCCTATGGAGTCTCCTGGTCTAAACTTTATCCCACTTCCACTGATGTCCACTTCCAAGTCAATCACCACTCTATCAGACCAAGAAGCTGTCAGATACTTTGCCCTGCTGACAGGGGCATGGAAAGGAAGAGAAGCCGAATGGAACAACTCACTTTCCTGGTTTCCATCTGATTTCCCATTAGCCGTGTTCACATGAAATGCAGGCTGAATTTCACCTTCTACCCAATCTTGGAGTTTTACTCTACAAGGTTGCAGTGCAGGGACTCCAACGAGCTCAACTTCTTCCTCTTTCGCCCCTCCATCGGACTCTATAGTAACATTGTCAGCAATGCTTAATGGCTCGGCTGCAAGAGCTTCTTTTAAAGGCTCCCAGATGCCGGAAAACCACGCGTCTACAATATCCTCCAGTCTGCCCCAAACAGCAACCATTGTTCAATTAGCAATTCCTACCGGCTGATGCTTCTATTCTCTAGGTAATAGAACGAGTATGCTCTTCCAAATTGGAAGAAGGAGCTGAGAGAGGCGAACTCACCCGTCTACCTCATCTGCTTCACAGCATTTATAGAAGCAGCGAGCTCCGAGCTCCGGAAGCCGCGTAGTGAAGACACGTGGCACCTGCATGAAGCGAGTGTAGTTCGAGTCTCCCAATCCTGTTCACCGCCCATACAAGGAAAAGCTTCAGCAATTATACCAATTATACAGTGAAGGACGAGAAACTAAAACTTAAAGGAGAGAGTTTAGTAGCTGACGGTCAAGAAATGTTCAATCTTATAGATAGGCCACACACCAAGGCGAAGAGCATAGGCCATATGGTCATATCTCCATTACAACTATATATACTTATATTGAACGGACGAGAGAGAGGACTTAAAGTAGCCCTGAGAGGATGTGCAGTTCGAGTTCATGCTGAAATCACAGGATTGCATCAAAAATACTGATTCTCTGCAACCACTAGTTCTACGCAGCCTCTCAGGCGAGTTGAAGAGAGGGCGAATGCCCAATCCAGAGAATAACTGGCTGCTTTGTATAATCATTAAGTAAATTCAAGGAAAACAAAGATGTTGTAAACATTCCTAGTAGCACTCGCTGCACGCCATAAACACTCCTCTATTCAGTTTTGCGGGTTCATTTAAATTAATGGACTTAATAAGAAAATCGCACACTTTCAAGCTCTTTCGCCAAACTTGAACTAGTCCTTCTTGAATTACTTGAAGCAATGAACCAGTTTCTGAAGAGGAGGTATACTGGTTTTAAAAAATAGCTGCTCCAAGCAAATGAACGCACGCCCATGACCTTAGCAATGAATGAAAGTAATGTAGGAACTACGACTAACCTCATCGTCTCCTTCTGCCAACTCTCCATTTTAATCTAATTTCGAGTCCCCTCTAAAAAGGCTCAATCAGTTGTCACAGCAGGGTGTTCCCTAAGGCTGAAACAAAATGGTCCACGCGCACTCTCCCTACGACTCTCCCTTTCTCCCTCCTGCTATCTCTATGAATCTCCCTATCCAAGACTATGGAAACCTGGCTCCTAACAATGACAATCTGTTTATTTGTGATGGTTGTAACTCTTACCGCAGACTGTGTATTGCAGGCCTGAAAGCATAGTAGACGAATGAGTCCTATACCGAATAGTATTGAAGAATGTCTGACAGTTTTCAGGAGGATCACCATCACCAGTGCTGGAGACAACAAAAATAGCAACGCCAACACTCGGCAGTTTGCTCTGCACATGCAGAAGGTCAAATCATCATGCCAAACACATCATTGGCCTGCAAACAAAGAAAAGTCATGCGGCCAAAACTCTTCCCGTTTATTGTAGTACTTGTACGATGCAACACGACACCAGGTGTAATGCCCACTTCAATTTAACAAACTGGGTTCTAAACAATCAGCAATAATCAGCAAACACCTTCACGTACTCGGGCCTGGGAAGATAATATAAGGATAATTGGGCGTATGCGATGAGAAACGTCTTGTAAGCTCGAGCAGTCTTAAGCACGAGAAAGTTGCTTACAAAGGGAAAATCGTTCATGGCGTACACTTTGGAAGGGATCCCATGAGAGGCAGCTTCTGCGTTGATGTCCTTTGCTATTTCCATGGCGCATCCAAGTTGTGACCCATACAGTACAACTACCTCTGTAAGCGACAGACAACCAAAAAACAGTAAGTGACTGTAAGTGACAGGGACAGTAAGTGTATGGGAGTGTGGTTTCCTTGGCGAGTGATAACACTTCAGTGTTGAGGGTAGTTTCTGTTTAGTAAAATTAGTAGTTTCTCTTTGGTGCAATAGATTTATTGCGCAATTTCTTGAATCGCTCAATTAAACTCTTCTGATTCTCTCCAAAAACTTACTTTTTTTGTAATCAATATCACCTGAAGGGTTCCCTCTCGGCAAGCTTGAAAGCTGAGTACCTTTTGGTTGGCTCTTCTGTGCAGCCTTGGCACTCATTGCTGCTGCCATTGCTCGAGCCCCGGGGGAGACTCCCTGAGCGTCAATATATCGAGAAGGAGCGTCCTCAACAACACTCATTGAGTCGTTCCCTGCTACAGGCTTTGAGGAAGATGCTTGATTGGCTGGAGTGATAGGCGCTGCAGCTGTGAGAGCAGCTGCAGGAGGACTCAGAGCAGCAGACTGCACAAGTACTGTTTTTTCTGAATCTAAAGCTCGCACTTGCTGATCCTCTTTGTGTGCACTGAAAGATTGTTGGTGATTTGAATTGGTTTTGGTTTGGCTGTTCGGATTCTCTCCATACAAGTAGAAGTAAACGAGCACAGGCCCTCCAATCAAAGCAGCCCTGAATAGAAAGGGAAAATAGAGGTACAAAAGGAGGCCAAGTCCTAGCAGACCCGGACTCAGATAGGCGAGAAACAGCCTCCCCCTCAACTCAGTCGAAGGCATTTCTCTGCCTCTCAAAAGGGCGCAAGCAGGGCTCCTCCCTCCACCTACCGCCGCCAGGAAAGCACTGACACACACTTTATTACTGAGAGATATTGGGAGCAGAGCCAGCAGACACGGCCCAGGCCTGGAAAGACCCTAGAAAGGACCTTCCTTCATTGCTGTACTACTAGGGCACACTCCACTGCGCCGCCGCCTGCAAGTTTGCAACCTGGGCCTGCTGGTTTGCCGCATACGTCAGCGGGTTTCTAATGTGTACGTCAGCGGGTTTCTAAGGTGTACGTCAGCGGATTTCTGTGGCATACATCAGCGAGTTTCTCAGTCACTAAACGACAAAATCAAACTACGTCATGCTGAGCGACGACACTGTACGGCCCTGCCCGCTGCGCTGGCATGGTCCAACATTCAACTTTGCTGACGTGGTTCAGCTTTGCTAACGTGATTTCACACTTGCGAATGGTTCTCATTCAGCTGGTTGAATGAAGTTGTTTGCCTTCGTTTCGGCGGTTTGAAAACTCTCCGCCTCAGTTTCCAGCCCCTCCATTCAACCAGTTGAACGAAGTTGCACCATGACCGCGAATCGTAAAACAAGCGTCGCCCACCTTCCTCACATGGACAATGCCACGTCAGCCCTACGCCACGTGGCGCTGTCCCATTGGGCCCTTGTCGCTTCCGGCTAAAGCGCGCGTGTGGAAAAGCGCGTCCCGCGGGATGGGAGGACCGTCGCACGTCCGTCGTACTTCGTCGCATGGCGTCGCAGGTAATCGCAACACGCGTCAAGCAGCGCATGCCGCGTCTGCGGGGAACACGTGGCGCTCTCCGGGCCACGGTGTGGGCTCACCGCGGCCTTATCCGCGTACAGGCACCAGGCAATCCGCTCTCGCACGCGTGGTGGGAACGTGCCCAGCACGCAGCGCCAGCGGACCGCCAATCAACGCCCGCCACGTTGGCACTGTTCTCCACGTGGCATCTCCCGATTGGTCCATCCTGCGCGTAGTTATAAGGAGGCCCCCCCTCCCTGTGCCCACTTGCAAGTGCTCTTTCTCTCCCTCTCTCGCCCTCCTCCCTACCTGCCAAGCTCAAGCTCTCGGCTCTCTGCTCTCTGCCGGAAGCCATGGCGGGCCTTGCGTTCCATGTGGAGAGGGTGGAGGAATTGGATACTGCGGTGCCAATGGAGACGGATGAGATATTTGAGACGGTTGAGATAGTTGAGACGATGAAGGCGGAGGATGTGCGGCCTCGGTTGAACGACCAGTTCAGCATGGGCCTTGTCGCTATACTGCTCTTGAATGTGTTGGTGTGGGCCGCGAGGGGCACGCTCTTCACGCAATGGGAGTTTGTGCAGCTGGCGATTGTGTTTGTCGTTTTGGGAGCGTTCGTCGCCAGGATGTCCAATCTGCTGTCGCTTATGCATCTGAAGGAACTTTCGATGCATTATTACAGTAAGGTAATGAAAGGATTGTTGCAAGGCGCATTCACTTGTCCGAATACGCGATAGCTCCATTTGGGAAACCAAGTAAAATGTTTATTTTGAAGCTAACGAGCTTTCCCGTTTGCTTTTGCAGAACCCTCACTTGGAGGATGCTTCGCTCAGAAGCCTTTACAGCTTAGAGAATAGCGCACGGGTGGATTATTTCACGCAGCACACAGGTTTGGTTCTGAACTCTCGACTAGAATAAATTGGCTCTTTGTCTTGAAAGGTTGAGTTGTAGGCTCAATTTCTTTCTTTTGTTTGACTTCACAATCGATCAAAATTGGCAGTGACAGGAATAGGTTCATGATGAGGGTTGGGGGTCTAGAATTACAACCAAGGTTAGGTTGAGTGCCTGCAGCTTCATTGGCTTGATGGTCGGAATAATTGAAGGAATATAGGGGCGTTTGTGCGTGTCTATCTCTGTGCAGTTCTGCGGTCCGCTACAAAGACAGCGGAAGGAGAGTCCATCATGCGCTCGGGTGGCTACATGCTCGTGGCTTGGGTCTTTGTGTCACTGAAGGTCGATTTCTTCGACAAGTCCGCATGGGACCTTTTGCAGTTGGCACTCTCCCTTCTTCTTGTCACACTGATTGTCCTCGACATCACCAATCTGCTGATGAAGAAGAAGTTGGATCGATTGTTTGAGAAGATGTTTGACACGGTATGTGCACCTCCATACAAAGCCGCGGGATTGTTTGGATAACTTATCTCTCAAATAAAGAAATGGATCAGAAAAAACAAGTTTTGCAGCCTTTGCTTGATGTAGTTGCTTTGAGTTCGCTTTACTGCGGGAATGAATGAACTGACCGATGATGAATGAATGCTCCATGCTGTGGGCGGAGCAGGCTGTGGGGAGGCTCAAGTTTTGCGTTGATCACGCCGAGCCGTGTGTGAAGGCGGAGCAGTTGCGGGAGTGGGTTCTCGCGGGGTCTCGCAATGCAGGGTGGGAGGGGGACGAGGAGTGGGTGCGCTGGTTATGGCCGATTGTGTTCGATCGCCTTCTTTGGCACCCGCAGGTAGAGGTGTGGGAGCCCACCCTCAAGGTGCGGCATGTGTGGTTCATGTGGCGGAAGGAGGAGGCGTTTGGGCTTGTATTCTAAGCCTCAAGAGGAAAAAGGGAGGAAAAAGGGAGCGGAAGGAGGAGGCGTTTGGGTTTATATTCTAAGCCTCCAGAGAGAGGGGGGAATGGAAGGCGGTGGTCTTTGCTCGTCAGATTTGTATTTGTTCCTGGCCCAACATCGGGGTTTAGTTCAGTTCGTTTTTTGTACAGCGAGAGTGGAATAAGCGAAGAAATAAGTGAAGAAAGGGAGGCGGAGCAAGTCGTCTGCAGAAAGGGAGGCGGAGCAAGTCGTCTGCTTGTTGAACGTTGCAGGGTCGTCAGCAACATCACGAGTGTTGCTTTTTTTTTTTTGTTTTTTTTCACATTCGTTATTCAGCTTCATTTTCTATTTCAGTTCAATTCAGATCAGGTTAAAGAAAATTTAGACTGAAGCTGAATAATAATGATTTGTGAAGAGTGATTATTTAGAGTAAGTTTTTGCTCTTCGTTGTCTAGCAAAGTTCATGGTTGTTGCGTTTTTTTTGTTCAGTCCATTGTTTAGTTTTAGTTTCAGTTTTAGTCAAGGTCAGTTGTAGTTGAGTCTCTCCCTTGTCAGTTGAGAAACTTGGCTGAAAGTCGCTTTAGCTGCAAGGCCATCGTCGTCGTCCTCATCTTTCTGTATTTTTTTTGGCGTTTTTGCGCCATTTCATGACGAGTGTCGAACAATCTGAAAATGCCTTTTCTCTCTTCTCGAGATACAATATCGTGTACAGTACAATATCGTTTGCGATACAGTATCGCTCGAGATACAATATCGCCTTCTATAAATTATCTTTTGCGATACTATATCGCCACCGATACATTACAATTTCGATACAATATTTCATGCGATACAGTATTATTCGCGATATACTAGCGCTTGCGATACGACGTCGTCTGCGATACAATCTCAATTGAGATACAATATCGTTTGCAATACAAGACCATTTGCGATACAATATCGTCACAATAGCGTCTGCGATACAATATCGTCAAAGATAAATTATCGTCTGAGATATAATAACTTTTGCAATACAATATCGTCTCTTATACAATTTCCTATGCGATACAATGTCGTCTTTCATACAATATCGTCTGCGCTACAATAAGCCTTTGCGATACAATATCTTTTGCGATACAATTTCATTTTCGATACAGTCTCGTTTGAGATACAACAAGATCAGCGATGCCATATCGTTTCCGATATGATACCGTATGAGGTTCAATATCGTATGCGATATATTAAAGTTTGCAATACAATATCGTTTACTATACGATATCGTCTGCGCTAAGATACCGTTTTGCGATACAATCTCAATTGAGATACAATATCGTCAGTGATAAAATATCGTTTGCGATGCAATGACCTCTGCAGTACAATATCGTCTGAAATATAATATCGTTTACGATACAATATCTTTGCGATACAATATTGCCTTTTATCAAATATCTTTTGCGATACTATATCGTCTCCAATACAATATGTTTTCGATACAATATTGTTTGCGATACAGTATTTTTTACGATACAATACCGTTTGCGATACGATATAGTCTGCGATACAATCTCAAATGATATAAAATATCGTCTGTGATAGAGTATCGTTTGCGATACAATAGCGTGTGCGATACAATATCGTTTGCAATACAATATTCTCTACAGTACAATATCGTCTACAATACAGTACAGTACCGTATTGTATCGAACCTCAAGGTGTATAGTACCGAGCTATAGCGCCACGCCACGTGACTCCTATCCGTCCCTTCCCCTGTAACCGCACCCTTGCAATCGGCAATGGATTTGGCATTGATTCCATCATCCACAAGTTTTAGGGAGGCAGCCCCGCCCTCCCCTGCGCATGTTCAGCAACAACTCGCACTCATGAGGGGGATCCCAAACAATGCGCCGCGTCGGCCCAAAGGCCAACGAAGGTCGCGCCTCTCGTCCGTACACAGGCATGGCAGTCCAACACGGCGCAGGACTCAAACATGGCCATGCACATCATGTTGTTGTTGGCCCTCTAGAGTCAGACGCAGGCTGTGTGTGGTTTGTGTTGTTGTTCACGTTCATGTTGTTCATGTTCATGTTCATGTTGCGGTTGTTGTTCGCCGGAGGGATGGTCCCTCGGCGGACAGCCCGAGTGGGAAGCGGCGGAGCAGGAGGCGGCAGGGCGGGGTTTAGGGTTAGGGTTTAGTGTTTAGGGTTTAAGCGCTGAAGGGCTCAGGGTCTGCGGCGGACTGCGGTAAAAAATATGCGCTTTCAGGTAAAAGATTCGCATCCGCACATCATCATCATCATCATCGGCCTCCTCACAGACCAAGAAAGAAGAGGGAGAGAGCGCAACAACAACAATGAAGCGTGAGAGGAGATGAAGGGGGAAGAGAGAGAGAGGGAGAGAGAGAGAGAGAGAGAGGGTGCGAGAGAAAGAGAGTGAGAGAGAGACCGTTTAAGTTCAAATTGGAAGGAAGTACAGAGAGGTGGGAACAAGGTCAACAAGAGTCTTGACGGTTTGTAGAAATCTCTGTTGCTTTGAACAATAAACAATGAAGGAATGCATTTGCAAAAAAATATTTACGGAAGCACAACGTTGTCGCACAGCATAGAATCTCGGCAGTTCGCCGTACTCAGTCCGTACCGCATCCGTTCTATGTCGACTGTGAAAGTCGACTTGAAGGTGCCAACAAAAACGGAACTGAGGCTGCATATGACCTTCTCCATGGTCGCCAGAACCAGCTCCGTTCCGTTGAGGTTGGCCGCGTGCAGGGGACGCGTCCACGTGGCACCCTCTTCCAAGCGAAGCTGAACAATGTGGACAGCTTTTTTGGAGCTTTTGTTCAACTTTTTAAAAATTGCGTCCAACTGCACAAATGAAAAAACAGGTTAAAAAAAAAAAACAAAAAAAAAACAAGAGAGTGAGCTATGAAACGCCCCCTTTCCACACAGACCTAAAATCTGAACCCTAAAAAACTGAACCCTAAAACCTCGACCCTATCTACCCTCCCTGCAAGGCCTTTTAAAAACTGTATTGAATCATCAATCACATCTTTATTACCCTAATTCCAATCAATTTTTTTCGAATTTTTACAGTGCTTCACATTGAAATCCTCACCTCTTCAGAGCGCGCATTTGTAGCCAAAAACATGGTGCTTATATTGTACATTTTCAGCTTCTCCCATAGACAAAAGATGACCTGCTCGAGGGGACGATAACACCCGTTCAGCGGCTCAGAACACCAACTTTTAAAATCACCTCGACGGAGATGAACCCCCATAAAGGGCTCATTCTTTAACACATTTTCAACATAGAGCCGCCCCGTTTCAAGTATCGCTCTATGCGGTTGAACGGCGAGCATGCTGCTGCATGCAGAGGACCGCTCAAAGGGAGCATCTCTTGGCCCATCCGTCACTGTCCTTATATGATTATGATAGAAATCCCCCATATATAAGACGTTTCCCGTCACATTTTTCATGATCTCCTCCACCTCCTTCACGGTGAGAAACAAAGCATTTGGGCCAGACCAAATTTGGGGCTTCAAATTAGGTTCAAATTTTATAGTCTCCCACTGGGGATGCCTGTACGGCTCAGATGCATTCTTAATCTCACACCCCTTCTCGCTGTAACAATAGATTTGGTCCACCACCACTGCATGCCCCAGCTTCTGCATGTACTCTGCTGATGTCATGATGACGTCATCGCCATAGCATTGCCGGACATGGTCTATGTCGAACGTGACGTGACGGTCGAACTTTCCGTCAACTTCGGAGCGTTCGACGGTGACGATTAAAGTTCGATTGAAGAAACCCGCGAAGGTGAGGGCGTTGCGGAAACACTTGATGCGGTTGCTGACCTGCAGAAAATTATCAAAGGGAAAAAAAAAAGGTTCAACAAAAGGGCATTAAAAAGAAGGGTGTTATTATTAGGGCATCATTTGGACTGATTCGATTGAAGTTTAAGCTTGTGGTGGGTTTGATCTATTCATTCGTTTTCCCTCTGTGGAATGAAGGGGGACTGTCTAAACTTGAAGAAAATAACTGTAAGGCAAACAAATCTTTATTTTGGAAAGAGTTTTTCTCGGAATCAGTTCCATAGTCCTTAGAACGGATCGATTTTTTCTCATGTATCCCTGAGAAAAAAATGTTCACGTGTGTTCTCCGCGTTCTATGTCAGTTGGAGTGATTCTATGTTGAATTTTTTGGTGTGCAATTGTACAGCAAATTTAGTACCACTGAGGTTCACCCTTATAGCACATAACAGCAGTTCCTTGCCTGAATCTCTTCTGTGAATGCGGTCCCTTATTAAAGTAGATTCACTTACCCTTCCATAGGCGCAACGCATCACAAGGAACTTCCCCGCGGTTGGCTTCCACTTCCAGAAGCCCTGTTCTTTGTAGCCCTCCACTGACTTTCCGTTGTAGACACGGGAAGGGCAGGCCCTGCCTTCCATGAAAAAAACTCGTTTAAGTTTCAGTCAGAAAAGAACGAAACTTCTTGCGTTAATTGAAGACAGAACTGCTCGCTCTCCCCTTTCCCTCCGTACATCCTTCCTTTACCCTCTCCCCCACCCCCAAGTGGCGGATTCAGAATTTTTGCAGTGAGGGGGCTAAGCCCGCTTTCAGCATACAATACAGAAGATAAAATTAATAGAAGTTGAAGTTTCAAAATCTGAGGGGGGAGCTCAAGCCCCCCAACTTGTATATGTAGGTCCACTACTGCCCCACCCCTCTCTCTCTCTCTCTCTCTCTCTCTCTCTCTCTCTCTCCCTCTCTCTCTCCATCTCCTCTCCCCTCCGTCCGCTGTCTCACACTCAGCTAGAGCAGCGGATGACACGTGGGAGGATTGCTTACCCTCCATCAGAAGAGGACAAAAACCGCCGCCCGGCCGACGCTACCGCCTGCACATGCAGAAAATTCTGGACACAATCAAGCTCCTTCACTAAAAAATTAGAAAAGAAAAGCGAAATATTTTCACATTTAGCTTCCACACGTTTATCGAACCCCTCCCTTTGTTAAATTAATCGATGAAGGCCTTTTTAGGTTTTTAGAACACGTCTCAGATCTATAACTCACATTTTCTTCATTTGTTCTGAAAACCTCCACACTCTTTAATCCGCCCCTTAGTAATGTATGCGATTCCACCCCTTCCAAAACCAAAAATATTAAAAATAAATCCAATACTGAATCATAAAAAGTAACTAGTCTCCTTCCTCTTCTCATGGCTTTTTTCCCTTTATTATCCCCCCCTTTTTCAACTACATCACAAAACTAAAAAGTGGGTTTTCCAGATCTGCATGTTTCAGAAGTGGGTCTTCTTCCTTTTCCCTTATTTCGCCCTCCCCCCTCTGCTCCCTCCCCCATCCCACAACCGCAGAGTCTGGCGGTTTCTAGGGCTCAAAGGATCCATGGCCTCCGGCCGGCTCCCCCCTTCGGCCCAGCCCGAGAGGCTCTCCAAAGTGGCCCTTTCAGCCCCTTTCCGTACGGACAGCCTCCGGGCCCTCTCCCTCTCCTCTCCCTCTCCGTCTCCCTCTCCCAAGTTGCAAACCGAGGCCCAAAAAGTTTGCAACTTCCAAACCGAAGTTTTTCGTCTCCATCAACTTTGCTGAATGTCAACCGTTCGCACTTGCGATACCGTTGATAGATCGCGGGCGAGAGCCAATGAAACGTCGTTGTGACAACAAAACCAATGAGAGAACGCCACGTGTACAACACGTGACGCCCCGCCAAGCATCGACAGCCAGAGAGCGAGGAATAGAGGAGAGGCGTGCCACGTGTCTCCGCCTGATTTGTTGGTAGTTTAATTCTTGTGTGCCTACACTATTTTCTTAACCTGGTACAAAACGTTTTTGCTGATGTCATAATATAGGCACGGTCCAAAGTCGCCGTGATTATGAGGTACAATTTTCGTAAGAAAAAAAACGAATCCGTCCCTTTTTTGGATCGACACACTCCATTTTTCGCCGGGCAGATTTTAATATCGACAAAAAATGTTTGAAAACGGAAAATGCCTTTTTTCACACCTTTTTGGAATCGATACACACCTTTTTCGGTCGGGCAAATTTCATTTTACAAAAAAAAGGTCGAAACCCTAAAGAGTGCGTCTGCCCTGCGGCCCCTGCCACAAGGTGTACTGTACTTGCATTTTCGTACATTTCTTTACAAAACTGTACGGTGGATATATCACTACCCAAAAAGAACTTGTTTTTCGAGTTGTACGGATAGACGGAAGGTTTGTCGTTCTGTGTCAGTTGGACAGCGGATACGACAAGGAAACGCGTATACGACAAAATACGGACATGCTGCTTTGGAAGTGCAGTGTCGCCAAGTGCACACCAGTCGGCCCTGTCGGCAGTACGGACCGGGGCCCGACTGCCGTTTCCCCTTAGGGTTCGGGTTTTTAGAGTTTTAGGGTTTTAGGGCTTTAGGGTTTGAAGGGTTCTAGGGTTCTAGGGCTTTCAATTTTACGTGTTTGAGGGTTTTAGGGATTGTGGGTTTTAGAGCTTTAGGGTTTTAGGTTTTTAGTGTTCTTAGGGTCTCTAGGGTTTTTTATTCGTCGTTTTCTCGCCTCTCGTACTTCCGCAAGACCCTTCCCTTGGTTTTTTTTAATACTCTCGGACTGGCTTTGATCCGTCCCTGCTCCCTCCCATCTTCCAAAATTATTCAGAAGTGAAATTTGCGGCCGCAGCTTGGTCTATATCCGGAGGAGGGAAAGCTCCGCGGGGATGTTTTTTGAGCCTCTGCCTCCCTCACACCTCACAAGAGGATGAAAACTACGACAGAAACTCAGTCACTGGAATGTAAATGCGTGTCATATATACTTTTTTGAATCCTCCATCAAAGAAATGCAAGAAACAAGAAACATACCATTCAGGCCATCCATATTTCACTGCTACAAGCGGCCGCTTCATACCTTATAAGCACTATTCTCACTTCCACTTCTTCTCTCTATTTTAACTCGTTAGATCTCATTCAACATTTTCCGCCTATGGATCAATGTGTAGTCCAGATGAGGAATAGCTCCACATTTATCATTTCTTCCTAAAGAAATAGTCGAAAACGTATCCTTTATAAAGGTACGAGATGGCACAGCAGCCAAAGCAGCAATTCACTTCAAAGAAAGTATCACTCCAATCGATTCCCTAGCCATCTTCCTACATTCTAAGGGCCAAAAGCTAGCAGCTTGTGGGGTATAATCGTAAGTCAGATAGGAGGAACATTCAGATAGAACCATTAAGAGACACATCACCCTTCAAAAGCTTCAACGTAAGCTCCGAAAGGGTGAGTTGAGGGGATGAACGAGAGGGAGAGAAGGGGAGGAGTAAAACTGCTTTCTGTATGACAATAACCCTAATACCCATGATGCGGCGGCGCCTGATTTCGCCCCACATGAGCTGGATGATGGTAATGATGCCCTTGACGCATCAACTCCTCCGCAGCACTATAGCTCACTATTCCTCTTGGATCTATATGTGGGGCCCACCCTTGAAACCCCACACCTGGCATGCCCACATTTAATGCCATACTTAGCCTGCCTACAACCGTTCCATGTGGAGGGTATCCTAAGTTAAACTCGTGCCCCATCTCCTCCTCCCCACTTCGGACAAGACCACTCCCTCCACCCCCTCCCATGTTGCCTGCTTCACTGTGATCTCTCTCCCATCCTCCCTCCACGTGGCCCCCAGGCCGTCTCCCATCGTCGTGTCCCCCCAAACCCACATGAAACGACCCCCCTCTCTCTATCGTGCTATCAAGGCCAACACTTTGGCTCCTTTCAACGTGAGAATCGCCATCAGCATAGCCCATATGTGATCCTGCCACTAGGTTAGAGTTTAGGTTATGCCCCTCTAGTCTCTCCAGTTCAACATTGGGTGCAGCTTCCATCCGCAGCATGTTTCCACCAGCAACATCACTCGGGGAGGGCCCTTGCCCTGCAAAAAAGTTGGGAACAGGAGGACGGCAATCATCCGACACTCGTGATTCAAAGACTACCATTCCATTAATCCCAATCAGTTGACCTCCAGAAGAAGGTCTCGTTTTAGCTCGCCTCTTCGCTTCTCTTGCACCCTCCCTTTCCTTGGCTGACATGGACAACCTTTTCACCTTCTCCTTCTTCACCTTCTCATGTGCCTTTCCCCTTCCTCCAGCCCATACACCCCCACCTTCACTACCCATCTGCCTCCCTGATCTCCCTCCAACCCTATCCATGGCTCGCCTCTGGGGTCCTCCCATTCCCTGGAAATGTACATTTCTCTCTGTTTCACCTCTGTCGGCCATGGCTTCTTTATCCTCATCAAAGTTCCTAATTCCCTCGCTTGGACCCTCTCCTGCCATCCTCATTACCATTCTCCTTACGTTAAGCTGCCCCCCATTCACCACCTCCTCACCAGTTAGTGCCACCCCTCTCTCCACTCCCGCAGGCTGCCTTATTCCACTCTGCTGCTCATCCCTATCCACCCCTCTCCCGTCTCGCTCTCCCTTCACTTCTACCTCCTTTACGCCTGCGTCTGCTTCCAAATCTCCCCCCATCATTCCCAACTCATCTTGCTCCATCCACATGCCACCGGTGCTAACTGCCCCATATTTCATTCTCTTTCTTTTCCCCTCGTCCTTTCCCTCAATAGGTTCTCTCAGATTCCTCTTCGATAATGTCATTTGAGCCTCACCATCTTCAATGGGCAACACATAACTTGGCCCATAGCCCTCTCCAGTCTCATTTATCAAGCTGCCTCCCATCACTCCCTCTCCCACCTTTCCTCTGCTTCCCTTACCTCGTCCATTACCTTTGCCTCTTCCACCAGAAAAACCTCGCACTCCACTCACACCTCGTTTTCTTGTTCCTCCTCTCGCTAAAGAAACATTGCCTTCCGCCATCACTTCATCATCAGCCAAACTGCTACTTAAGCATTCTACTCCGTCACTTTCCTCTGAATCAGACATGAGGTCAAGGGATGCAACATCCATAGCAGTCAGCTGCTTGGATGAATCTTTGCGCAAAGCAAGGACCTTTGCCACCATTCCTTGATACTTTAAAGGTTTCTTGCCATTCATCGCAGTAGAGCCATTACGCAGTTCTGCAGCTTCTATAGTGGGGTCCTTAAGGCCAAAGTTTTTCAGTGTGGTTCGAAGCAGGAAAAGTTCTTCTTCCTTAGACTTCAAAGCTTCACGAAGTTCGTCACGGTTTCTCTGCACATCCCTGCAGAGCATAAACCAGTTGCAAGAACAGAAACACTATAAGTAGTGAACTTCACTGACTGAGGATAAATCCTGCAACTACTACCACCTGTCAGTGATAGACCCCACAAAAAGAAATGCTCCTTCATTACTTTCCCGACAGTGACTTGCCATAAACGCCCTCACATTCCCACAACAGGCACCCATCAATTTTTTGTCATAACCACTTTATCCTCCCAACTGATGGGGCCTCACAAGCAGTGGCATACTGATTTGTAGCGAACCAACTCACAAGTGAATAAAGTCAAACGAAAATGAGGTCACTTCACCTTGCCTTCCGACAGTCCTGAGCATGCAGCTCCATATCTACCGCGTTGCGACCAACACGCGAAAATGTTTCCCAGCTCACAAACATGACTGGCCTCTTGATCGTACTCGGATCCGCCTAAACCATAAATCACCCAGCCCAATGCATCACACATTTGTCAAACTGATTCCTCTTGCATTTACGATATCAAGTAATCCAAATGGCATCCATAGCAAAGACCTTTCAAACTGGTTCCATGCTTCAAACCTGTAGTCTCCTGAACACCAACGACTTCTATTTCTGAGGGTAATTGAAGTAGTTAACAATGCCAATAGCTTGTTTAATAGCGGCGTCAAACATGCTTGCTTAGACCTCTGCATAGCCTTACCAACTTGCTTTTCGAATTGTTCGCATCAGGGCTGCTCCCTTCCACTGAAGGGCCTCCCTCATCCAAAGAAATCCATTCCTCTCCATCTTTGCTTTTGGGGCCCCTTCTCCTCTTCCCACAACCGTCCGGTGCCAATACCATCACTTTGGGCACTCCTTTCAGCTTCTCAACATCGCCTGAGGTGAAGGCAGTAGCTACGGTCTTCGTATTGCTAGCCAATTCTTGTTCCAAAAGGGATGTATTTTCCATCCTAGTTTCCTCCAGTCGCACTATGGCAGCTTGGCAGCTGCTGCACAGATTAGGAAGAAGCTCTCGCAAGGACACTTGATTAGACACTGATGGAACAGCAGGTTTCCTAATGGGTTGCTTTTGAGGCTTCTGTTGAATGCTTTGTGAGGAGGGAGGAACAGGCTCCTTCCATTCTGACGCATTTGCAGTTGGTGTAGATGCAGGGGTGTAGAGTTGGGGAGAACCGCCAGATTGCGAATAAGGAGGGTAAGGAAATGAATTCCCTGCATTCACATGTGGGTGGGAAGGTAAAGAAGGAGGTGTGACATATGTGGGATAAGTGGCTGATCCAGGTGGGGGATTCGCTGAATACCATGGCCAATATGCTCGACCTGATGATTGTACGGCTTTGGCTTGCTCAGTAGGATTCAACTGCCCGGATGAACCCTCCAGAGCAGGACCAACTTGTCGATCAGAGTCTGAGAATTGTTCAACTGGAGGTGCAGCAGGAAAATCTTCTGCTGAGTGATGTGTACGCTGTTCGGGCAAGATACTTTGCTGTCTGCCGGATAAGTCCAGAGTTTCCTGTTGCTCATCAAGAGGTACGTGTAGCTGCAACAGACTACGCATGGATCCTTGCTGATGAAACGTTGTGGGTTGCACCGGAAACGACTGCAGCATCTCCTGGGTATCAGACACATTGCAGGAGGAAGGCTCCGTAGTCCCAGTAGATTCCGAAGGAGGAATTACTGCGTTGTTGCTACCAATTGGAGCTTTCAGGTGCAGTCCAGCATTTACTTGTTCTGCAAGTCCAATTCTATACTCAGTCTCTGCAGCGACTTTTGGCGACCGTGCTTCCTCTTCTACGTTTCCTACGATCCTACTAGATATGGAAGAGTACACAGGCTCCTCTACACTGGGTTCCTCCCCTTGACTAGTCGAAAGTGAATAAGCTTCTTTCTGCTGCTGCAGCTCCGGCGGCTGCTGCTGTTCCTGTTGTTGCTGCATCATGCCCCAATACACATTAGCGCCTTGCACAGCACCATCACTTTCGGCTAATTTCACGCCAACATGTGGAGTCCACATTTGCGAGTGATTCTCTCCACCTGCCCCTGATCTCTCTTGGGAGGATTCATACACTGCATTCTCGGCCTCAACACGGTCAACACGGTCTCTGCTTTCCTGCAATTCCCGTCTGCTTTCTCCACTCGCGCCTTCTAGATCACCTTCAAAATTGTCATGTCTGCAGGGCTCTCCTGCTGTCTCCTGATCCGCGCATGCAATAACGGCTGCCTGTTCTGTGGCTTGATTCTCATCATTCTCCAACTCATCTCCCTGCTGCTCTTCGTCCTCCCTTGTCTGCAAGGAGCCGTCTCCTTCGTCCACTTTTTCCAACCTCATATTCGCCTGGTACATCTCAACAACCTCTAAGTCTTTCACCACTGAAGTTCCCTCTTTAAATTCAGGAAAGCTCTCACTATCAGAGCGTACTGGGGCTGCAAAATCGCCATCTGTGCCAACGCTGAGATCTTTCACGGCAGACACGCACTCTGCCGGTGCTTCGATCATCATGAAAGAAATGTCTGCAATGCTTAGAAGTTATGGAGGTGCGCAGTTTCGCCAGGATCGAAACGATTGTCCTTGTTTCGCCAGCGAAACAAGGACAATCGTTGAGGCCTCTTCAAGGAAAACAATTCAGGATGTTATCCATTGATGTCGTCTAAGAATATGTAGGGAACCCGAACCTTGAATAGGGATTAACTTGACAGTGAAGGCGGCTTATAGAGAGCAGATCACTGCCTGCTTGGAAGTGCATCTCATTGCGCCCGAACCCGAGCGAGCTCTTGACTAAAAGGTCATACTCCTCCCAACCTCCTGCTTGCATTTCTATATTGCATACCACATCGTATGATGAGCTGAATCATTAAGAGCTGTGACTCGGAGCACGCAGCCGATCACGAGCGCGAGCGATGCTCTCTTAAGACACAAACAAACCTAACCCTAATTCTAACCCTAACCCTAATCCTAACCCTACCCCTAATTTTCAACTTTGGGATACAGTAGCTCTGACGACAGGACAGGGCAGTACAGTACCTGGTACTGCAGGCTACTACTCACTGACCAGCTAAACATTTTCTAACTGCCCAAAATCGCCAGATCCCACGTGTCGTGCCGTGAGTAGTTGATGAAATTTTCAGGACAGCTGCCTGAAAGAAGCGAAGTGGTACGGTAAATGGCATGACCAGATCCATCTGCACCCGTGCTCTGGCTCGCCAGAAACCCACCAGATTTCAACGTAAGGTTGCACAATACGGTCCGTACCATACGGTAGTCATGAATCACGGTGCAACCTGCCACTACGTGTATTACTGGAAAACGCTACATAGAACAACAGAACTGGTCGAATCTCAGTTTCTCACATGGAACATGCCACACCTTTAGCCACGTGGCAGAGCTCGCTGGAAGAGCCACCCCGTCAGCATTGCCACGTGGCAGGCCCCCAGTGATCCTGAAAGCTCGCCACCGACATTCAAATGTACGGATGTGCTTGGGGCTCTTCATTCCTTGTCAGCGGCTGCGCGCGTCCGCAGCCGTCCGATCCGCTCGAGGGGGCGTTCTCAGCCGTTGGATTGGCGGTCCATTGCGGTCCTGGGGAGTCAAGATCCGTGCCGCCGACTGACTGTGGCGAGCCTCCGAGGGTCCAACACTGCACGAGCGCACTTGCAGGCGCATGGAGGGAGGGAGAGAGGGAGGGAGAGAGGGAGGGAGGGAGGGAGAGGAGGGAGAGAGGGAGGGAGAGGAGGGAGAGGAGGGAGAGGAGGGGACGGAGATAGGGAGGAAAGCAGGGGAGGGAGAGAGGGAGGGAGTGAAGGAGGGGAGGGAGAAGAGGGAAGGGAGAGAAGGAGGAAAGGAGGAGGGGACGGAGAGAGGGAGGGAGAGGAGGGAGAGGAGGGGACGGAGATATGGAGGCAAGGAGGAGGGGAGGGAGATAGGGAGGGAGAGAGGGAGGGAGTGAAGGAGGAGAGGGAGAGGAGGGAAGGGAGAGAAGGTGGAAAGGAGGGGAGGGAGAGAGGGAGGGAGAGAAGGAGGGAGAGAAGGAGGGAGAGAAGGAGGAGGGGAGGGAGGAGGGAAGGAGGGAAGGAGGGAGGTAAGGAGAGGGGGGAAGGAGAGATGGATGTGGTGGCGCTTGCAGCCATGGGCAGCGCCACGGGGGCGTGTCTGGCCTGGCAGGGGAGGAGGCTCCTGCGGGAGGGCGCGCAGGACAGCAAAGGATGGCCGCCGGCGCCACCGCAGGACCTGGATGACCTGCTCCACTACGCCCGCCTCGTGCAGGTTGGCGCTCGCCCGTCTTTGCAGTGTATCTTCTCGCACAAGTTCAATTTTCTGTATTTATAAAATCAGCAAACGCTAGCAGTTACAATGAGTTTTTTTTTAGGCAAAAGAAATTCCTCTACGATAAGGTAGATGATTGAGTCGATGATTTCAAGTTTACCTGAAACTTCATAGTTTTAAACAGGTTGAACAGAAATGAGAGCACCATCCTGAAGTTACAGGGACATAAATGCAAGTAAAAGGAAACAAAAAATAAAACCTACTTGCGATCGTTTAGAAGTTTAGTAAAAAGATGATAATTATCATTCAAGGACAAAAGGAGATTTTAAGAGATGGTGGCCAAAAATATCTTTGAGAAACCGAAAGAAATTGATATTTTAGAGAATGGAAATAAGGAATTGACTCGTTCTCAAGGATGAATAGTTGGGGTAACATGGGGATAGCTCTTATGCTTTTCACTTTCTACTAAAATACAACAGATGATATGGTCTGTCGGGGAAGGTGAAGTCAACCACGACCTTACTGAAGGTTCCCCCGACTCGAATTCAAATTTCTTCACATTCACCAGTTTGTCTCGTTCGCGTCATTAAAGAGAAAAATTGCACAATTGCTTACTGTACTTTGCAGGGAGCGTATGAGCGTACTTTAGACAGACTCGCAGAGCGTGTTCCTTACATGGACGTGAATGACGTTGTAGAGTTCAGTAATCATCCGGAGGGGAGTTCAGAAGAAGCGATGTGTCCACCTCACTTCATTTACTCCGATCATCGACGGCGGGAAGTGGTTGTTGGCATCCGTGGAATGCGTCTTGGCTGTCCAACAGGTGTAGCCAGGGCGTGTACCTCCCCTTTGTGCGTATGTAAGAGTTAGAGAGAGAGAGAGAGAGAGAGAGAGAGAGAGAGAGAGAGAGAGAGAGAGAGTACAGTTGCTCAGCGTGGAGTGTCAACCTTAAAGTATTTGCTGCAAGTGTTTTTCTAATGTTCAAAATGCAAAAGCATCATGGTCAGTGTTTTGAGTCGTGAGCATTGTTGTGGTCCTGCTTCAGTAGTCGAGTGGTTGTGTCACGAGTCTCCTTTCCTTTTTGCTATTCCTGACTTTACCGAACTTCTTCTCACGTGTTATAATGTGTACCAGTGCATTGGGGCTTTGTTTGAAGAAGAGACGCATGCTTGTCTACAGATAAGCTGTATCTCTGACCCTTGAATACGAAAAACTCAGAAAACTATTCTCATCAGTAATGCAATTTCGAACATGCAGATTATCGAACCCTTCTTTCCAATCGACGAGGAGATCAACGGTTCTTAGATGGCTTTGTTCACCGCGGCATATATGGTGCTGCTCAGTGGCTGTCTGAGCAGAAGGTTGCCTCCCTTAAGGAGCTACTTGCGGAGAATGAAGGGTATGGGCTGACAATAGTCGGCCATAGTCTCGGCGCAGGGGTAGCAGCTATGCTTGCAGTGATACTCTCTGAAAGAGGGGAGGAGTTACTCGACTTACCAAGACAGAAATTGAAATGTTTTGCATATGCACCACCAAGGATCATGTCACTCAATCTTGCTGTACGGTATTCTGATGTTATTCGAGGTATCGTTCTGCAGGTCAGACTGCAATACTGTCCCTCTCTCACCCAAAAAAAAAAAAATTAGATATAGTGATCGGCAGGGTTCCTTTTTGCTTCATCTGACATTTGATAACTGATGGTTGCATGAATGGCTTATAAGAACGAGGCTGAACGGCAATCTCGGAGGAATTGGTAGAGAGAAAGTGATAGATTTGACTGGAAGACATTTTTTCTGTCAAAATTGAGCCGTCAATTCCTGATTCATGTCGTTTTAATGTCCTTTGTTGCTCCACCCTTATGTGGTTTGGATTGCATCAAGTGAATTTCATGTCAAGCAGAGATTCATTCAACCTTAGAAAACTGATGTTGCTCTGCAATGCTAAGCTCTGCAGGACGACTTTTGGCCGCGAGTTTCAACTTCAATGGTTGCCAAGATTTTTATCAGCTCCTTGTGCGGGTGAGGAAATGAATTGAACGAATTGTCATGGGGGAATTTTTCTTGTAGTCGGTGAACCTTATTTCTGCCTTTGGTTTTTCTTCAAGAACACTGAAATTTGTAAGCATGCAGTGTGATTGTGGGTGGTCAACAGGACGTCTCTTTATTCGGGCAATGTTGTCAATTTCGTGACATGAAGGCATAGCTGCCATCCATGTCTATTGTTCCAAGTCTTGACAGAAACCTTTTACCTGAAATTTTCAGGATTCAATTTGTGCTCTTCTTCCGGATGGTGAAAGATGTGCTCATTTCCGACAAACGGCGATTAGCCGATCTTAAGCGGCTCTACCCTCCAGGCGAGTTTTTGAGCTTTCCTTGACTATGGGTATATGGGTTATCGTTAATTGCTGTTGTTTGCACGGTTGGTTATAAAGAAATTGCAGGAGAGATTGCATGAATCCCTGGATGCCCTCCCCTCCATGTTGTCTCTTTACTGAGCTTTGCATACAGGAGAGGAGAGGGAGTGCAGGGAGACTCTATCACATTGTTTGCCGTCAAGTTCATCGCTGCGCCATTTGCCCTTATCGAGTTGTCACAGCCAATCCCGACGGGGCACGCTTTGAGAAGGTACACATTGCTCCATTCTTAGACCTATAGTCAGTCTAATTCTGCAATCAGCTGCCATTAGTAATCAGTTCTTCGTTAAACTTTCTGTACGGTTAGAGGGAAGGGGGCTGGTGACTGTCAGCTTATGTGGTTGCAAGATTAAGAAATACCGTATACGTTAATTTTTAGGCTTTTTACGGTTTGTTCTTGTGGATGGTGGGAATCCAATTCATGCCTAATGTCTTTAAGGAAATTACCTTGAAAGGAGCACGCAGTTTCCAACATTTGCTCCATGGTCGTTCCTCTTTGTAGATGGTATTGAGCTTCCGTGCAACCTCAGATCATCACATTCGCAACTATGAAGCAGCTCTTGCTGAGGCAGTGGAGCATGCGGACTCCATTCAGGGCGAGGAACAAACTTCTTCCCCACAAAACTCTTTCCATGAAGATTTGGACTCCCAATCAGAAACCCTAACGACCCCGGAGCTTCAGTATGAGGGGGAACTCCAAGAGTCTCCCAACAAGGTTGTCATTCCTGAAACTCATCAAAGCTCTGCAAACAACTTTACTCACATTCGACAACATTCTTCTTCATTCTTTGAGTATGTGTGTACACAAGAAGCATAATTTTGGAGAGACTGAATAGGTCGAGGGTCCTCCTCTTTTTTTCTATCATTCAGGTAACTTGCACGATCAGTTGAAACCCTTTTGTCAACGGAGGGGCTGTTCTGCACATCACTGCAGTAGAACGGAGAGGTTACAATTAGGTTTTAAGCTGCAACCTTATTTTTTGCGTCTTAGCAGTGCACCAACAGGGTTCTGAGTCTTCTGACCAGTCCATTGATCGCCAAACAGGGAGAGTTTTGGTGGAGAAATAAAGGTTCCGGCTGACAAAAGAATTGTCAGACTGAAACTGAAAATGAAAGTAAATTTGCGGCACACGTGAGTTCCGCTCTACCGCTGATTAATTACGTTTTGTGGTGAACCAGTTCAATGCTGCCGAAACCCAGTTTTCTTAACAAAACAAAGGAAGGGACTTTGTTGAAACGATGGCGAAGGAGACATTTTTTGTCCGTAAAAAAATTACAAATAGAGAAAACCTAACGCTTCTGTCTGTCGCTCTCTCCGTCCTAAGGACTCTGAATACTCATCAGCTAACCTTCACTGCTACTTTCACTGCATATGGAACGTACAAGCGATCCTCCCCTCAAGATAAATGGAAGCCCATCCTTTGGGGTTTATAATACAAACCTAGTTTCTCACGGGCACTCACTCTTTAGAATACACACGTCAGCACGAGCAAGGGGTGACATCAGCAGACTCTCTCGACAGGTCTCATTCTTAACCTGCGCAACACAGAGCTCCTTGAACTTCCCTTTGGCCCTATTGGCAGCAGCCTTAGCACCCTTCCTTGCGTCCAACACAAAGCTCACTGCCCACCGCAGCATGTCTTCCAGGTCCCCCAAATCCTCTAATGTTAGCTCGATTTTTCGGGTATGAGTGAAATAGTTTTTGCACTTTTTGTCCCTCAGCATGCAAGCCCTTATGTTAGTGCCGCTGTAGAGGGTATCACGGGATTGGGGGGGTCCCTGCCGGCACTGATGCATCATGTGGGTTACTCCAGTAGCGGCGGATTTGTAAAGGTACATGGGATGGTATGTATGGTAAGGCATTAGTTCGATGATGACTGACTCTGGTCGACCAAACGTGCCAGGATTAGTCAGTCCCGCGCCGTGAATTGAGAAGATAATGTCCGCTTCTTGGACTTCCCTGACTTGTTCACTGAAAGAAATAGCTTCCATGAAGACCTCGTGGACCTGTAACAATGCAACATCAGCGACTTTTTTTGTATGTTTTTATGTCCGATAAAGAAGGCCTTTCTTTGAGGGCAGCTTAGACTGGATTCACGCATGTTCTTGTTCAGGATAGCAAAGCATTGCTGACATTCAGATGCACAGTACCTCGAGCGATAAGGAAGTCATAAGCTTCTTGAGAGCAGCTGCACTTTCCGGCACAAGGCATCGGCGACCTGCGGTTTTGACAATGTTCCGACCGATCCAAAGGAGGCGAATGCCATCTTTTGAAATGTCCGGCTTGAGCTGCATTGTGTGCATAACCTTCCGAGTGAAGTCTTGGGCCATGGCGTAGTCCCCCGGATAGGAGACCGCCTGTCAAAAGCACAAAAAAACTCTTAAGCTGAAAAAGTTGCCCACTTTCTTATGCGCCTGCCAAACTTGCACACCAACTTGCAACACTGCAACTGGGAGGGGGGAGAGGGAGGGGGGAGGAGGGGAGGGGAGGAGGGGAGGGGGGAGGAGGGGAGGGGGAGGGGGAGAGGGAGGGGGAGGGGGAGGGGGAGGGGGAGGAGGGGGGAGGGGGAGGGGGAGGGGGAGAGGGAGGGGAGGGGGAGGGGGGAGGGGAGGGGGGGAGGGGAGGGGGGGAGGGGGGAGGAGGGGAGGGGGAGGGGGGAGGGGAGGGGGAGGGGGAGGGGGGAGGGGGGAGGGGGAGGAGGGAGGGGAGGGGAGGGGGAGGGGGAGGGGGAGAGGGAGGGGAGGGGAGGGAGGGGAGGGGGAGGGGGGAGGGGAGGTGGGGAGGGGGAGGGGGAGTGGGGAGGGGGGAGGGGAGGGGGGAGGGGGGAGGGGGAGGGGAGGGGGGAGGGGAGGGGGAGGGGGGAGGGGGGGGGGGAGGGGAGGGGGAGGGGGAGGGGGAGGGGGAGGGGGAGGGGGAGGGGGAGGAGGGGAGGGGGGAGGGGAGGGGGAGGGGGAGGGGAGGGGGAGGGGAGGGGGGAGGGGGAGAGGGAGGGAGGGGAGGGGAGGGGGAGGGGAGGGGAGGGGGAGGGGGAGTGGGGAGGGGGAGGGGGAGGGGAGGGGGAGGGGGAGGGGAGGGGGAGGGAGAGGGGAGGGGGAGGGGGGAGGGGGAGGGGAGGGGGAGGGGGAGGGGAGGGGGAGGGGGGAGGGGAGGGGGAGGGGTGGGGAGGGGGAGGGGGAGGGGGGAGGGAGAGGGGAGGGGGAGGGGAGGGGGAGGGGAGGGGGAGGGGAGGGGGGAGGGGGAGGGAGAGGGGAGGGGGAGGGACTTGCTCCCATTCAGAAGGTTGGCGCACCTTCAACACGCCTGGATACACTAATCGCTCAAAGCAAATGGGCCTCTCCTCCGTGGCGTCATTATAGGCTTCCTCAAACTCTATTCGGTCAAATGCCATGCTGTTATCCCCCATCAAGAGATGCTGCTGAGAACTCCAATATCGCGAATTCAGATCGCCGAAAAGTGGAACTGTCACCTGTTTGAGGAGGGTCCGTAGCAAGGTAATGTGAAAACCCTTCATTCCATTTTCACGCATTCTGCACATAAACAGACATTGGAGTGCCCATTGTCAGTCCGACAACACATGGTCCTATTAGGCATCTGTGTCATTAACACTTCATTCTTCTTCGGAAAGTGAGCCGAGAAACACACCTATGGAGCATTGCAGGTGCTCGAGGCAGCAGGAAACGATGAACAGGTAGAGAGTAGCCCGGGTTGCTGCTGTTGTTGATGAGCAGAAGGTACATCACTCGCCCTGCACTGCACAGCGCACTGACCTCATCAAATATGGAGCATTCGCCCCTTGCCTTCTGCCATCGCCCCCATGCCACTGAGGAGGGCCTTTGCTTTCGCCTTTGCTTTGAAGACGCACTCGCTAGAAGAAGAAGTAAGAAAGGAATGCAGAAGAGGGGGGAGTGAAAGACCCTTGGGAAAAGTGTCTACCGCTAGAGGAGTCAAGAGGGAAATCCCTTCGTTTGCACTGTTTGATGAATGTGTTTTTTTCAACTACAGTGATAAAGGGAAAATAGCCTCCCATGGGACTACGCTCCATGCTAACGTTCCTTAGTAGGCAGCAGCGTAGAACTTCACGTATGCAATCAATCTTTCGTGAAAACAAGAACCTTTGAACTCAAGTTCAAAGGTTCTCAAGTTTCTAGCCTTTTCACATCCGCTTATTGCATGTTTTCATGGTGCACTGTTTCTTGAAAATGACAACATAGGGACAATCAGAAGATGACAGGTAAAAAAACGACGACGAAATGTCACCAACACAATGACCAAAGAAATTCAAGAGTACACAATTTAAAGTTTCCCTATACCTTCGTTAAGGAATAGACTCTTCCAATTCTACAGGTTTCCGCTCTAAGCTGCTAAAACGAACTGAAGAATTACAGAACATCAAATTTTGAAAAGAAACATACCCATAAAATGAGCAATGTTCGTCGTATCATCTCCTAGTAGCTGAAAATACGTCATGCCGGCCCGCCAGACCACCTTCTTCCGCGACTTCAGCCACGCTTTGCTCCTCCTCCCAATATCCCGCCTCTGATTCTCCTCCATTGTCTCCATCACCCAGCGCTTGTACCACTTCTCCTCCTTGCATTGCACCGCCTTAAGAAGCCCCCTCTGCCTGTCCTTCTCCTCCACATCCCTACACACTGTGTCTCCAATAGACACAAAGTTACTGCCAGTATAGCAAAGATAATCGCAAGTGCAGAGAGTCTGCTCGCAGCAATAAGGGTTTTCTACTAAGAAGCAGGAACAGAACGTCTCCGCTTGCCCTCCTCCTCCTCGGACTCTCCTCTCCAGCGCAGAGTGCAGTCGCTGCTCCTCGAGCTGCACTCGGCTGCGGAGCTCCCCGAGCTTCGCATCTGCCACGGCCTCCAGCGCGCGGCAGAGGAAGGGCCGGAGCAGAGGCAGGAGCAGGGCGAGCAGTCGGAGAAGAGCTCTGAGGCGGGCGGAGGCCATGGCCATGGCGGAGGTAGAGGGAGGAGAGCAGGGGAGAGAGAGCGCCTGCAACAGTTGCTGCTGCCGTATCGTATCGTATCGTATCGTATCGTACTGAAAGTATCGGTATCGATATCGTACTTTTTGAGCCGGCTGTGTGCGGGACTGTTGGGATTGCCGGCCGGCGGGCGGGGCCGACTGCCGGTCGGCGGCCGTACGAATACCGTACGGACGGGGACGCGGCGGACCTTGAACCAGGGCTAGGTCCTGGCGTCAGCAAATGACGACGTCAACTTCCGTACGAATATCGAGTACATGACGTCACGTCGCCCGTACGACGTCCGCATGCCCCAACTGCGGAAAGTCAGCATTTGACTTATGGAAAAGCTTGGGCTCGGCCGCTGAAGGGCGGGGGCCATGGCCATGGCCATGGATTGCTACCGGGGGGGCGGGGTTTGGCTTCCTCAGATATCTGCGTCAACTGAGAGTTCCCATGGACGGGCAAAGAGCAGCTTATGATCTCGCTTGTTACTGCAGGGCAAAGCAGGGTAAATAAGGCACAGCGCAGAGGCAGGAAGGTGGCAGGATTCGCCGGCTGACATCTATCTGCTCAAGGTGGGCTGTGACTCTGTGAGAGACACGGCGGGAGGCTGCTGCTTCAGGAATTCTCGATTCGAGTTCAACTGTTTTTAAACGCAAACGGCGGATGCTCGTGTAAGAGAGGCGGCTGGCCTGGCCCGGGCCTGGCTCAAGCCAAGTGATGCCGGCGGCGCTGCTCGTGGTTTCGCCGCAAGGCTTCGGCGAGGGTTGGGCGTACGGACGATGCAAGCGAGCCAGCAAGCAACCGAAATCACGAGCAAGCGCCAAATCACGAGCAAGCGCAACGCCACAAGCTCCAAGGGGACAGAAATATCCAGTACCGTGCAAAATGATAATATACATTCAAATAAGACGATAGACGTACTGATTCGTTTTCCTTGCAGCAGCAGGCGCTTGATCCCCTGTGCGAGCCCGACCTCGTACGATGTCTGTACGGACGAGGGAGGGCTGCAACTTTTTCCACGGCGCTTCATGCGAATTATCGAATGCCGTGGCGAAATGTGATTCGCAGTTGTTAATTTTCCTGGAACGTCATTGAATAACACAAAAAAACTCTGGCATTTTCCGGAGCAGATCCGCGTTCGTAACCCAAAACGACAAAAAACCGGATATACCGACCCTAGAACAGACAGTCCCTCATTTAAAGCGGGCCCTGCGCTGAGCTGGCAGCCGTCGCATTGGCGTTGTCCTGGGTTTTTCCGCCAAAATGGGTTTCTTTTGTCACATCCGCCCAAGGGCGTCGGCCAATCAGGAGCCGCGCCCTCTGTCACCCGCGTTAAAACCCGCTGTCGCCCTCTTCGCTCCGTCGGGAAAAACCGCGGGCTATGCCTGCCAAAGGAAATTTTCCACGTGTACACAATTGTACACGTGGCACATTTCCATTGGCTGTTTTCGTGTTCGAACCATGGAGTTCGCCATCCCCTGATCTTCCCAACCGGCAACATCATGACCCGTACATGCCGTACATTGTGTCATGACTTTTACATCATTGTCAGTCGCACCATCACCTGTCTGCTACATCATGACAGCCTCGCACGTGTGAAGGTGTCCCGTCGGGAGGTAACCCTGTAAACAAGCAGGGAGGGTGTGCTTCTGCAGGGCAGCCATGGCTGCCATGGCTGCCTGAAAGGGTGTGCCCCTCTGCACGCGCTGCTTGGGCTGCGGCGGGAAGCAGCGGCAGGACGTGCTGTGGGAAGCACCGTCGCGCCATGGAGCCTGCAGGAAGCTCCTCTGCGGGCGGCCAGCAACTCCGTGTCGCCCGCTGCGGGAAATGACCCGAGGAATCTGCTGGATCAAGTTCCGTTTTTAAGAGGTGTGCATTTTCCTGATGTGTTCACACTCTCTTGCTTTCTTTCTTCTATTTGATAGTCATTGGTCATAAGTGCGGCAGCATGGTGCAGGATGTGTAAGTCAAGCGATTGCTAGGACTGCCAATGTCAAGAGCTCAGGAATATCAGCCCGAGAGGAGCAGTTAGGTGCCCTTTTGACGTTTTCTTGAGTACGGTGATTATTAGATTAGGATTAGATAGTTGTCTCTGACTAATGAAGCAATAACTGTAGCAACGAAAAACTATCGGTTTGAAAGGATAGTAAAAGTGAAAGTGGTAGTGAATGGAAGGTCCATTTGATTCAATCCGAATGACTGGTTTCAAAGGACTGCCTTTCATCTGTGGAGCTTGTTCGTTCTTTATTTAAAAAGAGGACGTCTCTGATGTGCCCACCCCCCGCCTCTTTTTTTCGCTCATGCATGACAGGGTTTGCTGCCGATTCCGGGAGAACAACTCTGGCCCTGACAAACCCTACAAATGCTATTATAAATGATGATGGTAACCACGAACGCTTTCACATATCGGTGAGACGCAGAATGGTTGCTCCAAACGCAATCTCTTCACTAAGGACAGTTTTCCATACACTAAGCATGTCGAGGCGCCGCGACAAAAAAACCGACCACTTCAACAAGCCCCTAAATTTGCTAAACTCAAAACGAACCAAGACATCCTAACCTGACCAAAACTTAAATAGGTAAATCCATCCAGAGTTCCAAAATTGATGTGCGGCAAGCGTGACCCGCCTCGTTCAAAACCTCACTCCTCCACTATAAGCACAACAGAAGAACTCGATTGCAGCATTGCTCCTTTCACTCCTCCTCATCCTCCAGGCCGGGGATGTACAGCAGGCTGACGTCAAAGATGACAGGGCTGCTTGGGGGGACACGTGGACGCCCAGCAGCCGCAGTCAAGCCCTTAGGAAAGGCAAGCTGTCACCAAGAAACACATTTGTCAGGCATTCCCCCTTCATCTTCTCCTCCTCTTCATCTTTCGACACTTCCTATTTCAGATCACGACCAAGCACTCGCTGCTATTCTTTCCTTTGTGGATCGCTAAAATGTATCTGAACCTTTGTGCATTATTTCATTTATCTGATTGTCTGTTTCATACAATCTTAAGCTTTAAGCCGAGATAGTCATTAGATTTTGAACGCAAACTATGGCTTTAGTATTCATCATGGAATGGGTATCTTACTTCTCCTGGAATGAAGAGCCGTCGAGTACCGCCAACTTTCATAGAAAGGATGCCTTCATCCAGGCCCGGGATGACCTGCAAAGGAAAGAGTGGCCGAGAGAGAGAGGAGGGGGGATGTTAAGGACAGAGGGAGAGATAGATTATGTCACCAATCCTATGCCTTCACCTATCCAAGTAAAGCCCTCACTATGAGCCCGCAAAGGCACGGTACAGAGATCTCTCGAGTCCTCATCCTTCAAAGGGAATGCATTCACGCAGTTCTTCCACAGACCTCAACCCTTTGATTTGAGAAACATGCTGCGACTTTTGTGTGAATGATGTTCTGATAGTGCAATGGCAATTATTTTGCGTCGAAGTTACTTTACTATGTCCCTTCTGCTTAACCCTCTTTCCCCTTATTCTGACTTCCTCCTTTTTCCTTTTGTTGAACTTTCCGAGAAACGGTTATACCTGGCCTGATCCGACTCGGAAAAGGTAGGGTACCCCCTTCTCCAAAGAGCTGCACACACAGATGATGGATGCTGATAAGTTCAAACTTCTCAAGCCTGTACCCTCCCTTCATCAGAAGAAGAACCAACAGCTCGCAAGCCTTCACCTCCCAACTCTCATCACGACAAGAAGGGGCCCAAAATAGATATAAAAAAACAATCCATAAATAAAGGAGGATACATAGGCAGTGAAATGTTGCTTACCTGTCAAAAATCTTTCCACTTGGAACCATGGCTACATAATTGGCAGCCACCTGTTCACATCAGACACCCATCAAACAGAGGTCTTGGGGTCTTCCAGCACATCATTGCTTCAAGTGAAGGGAAAGTTCACTACTTGACATCGTTAGGATTTTCCATGTTCCGAAGGATACTTTGAATGTGTATACGTGGAAAGACTCACCTGAAAACCAACAGGAGGAGAGGGCCCTTTTCCGACGACAATGTCCTTATAGGCGAGCCCTGAAGCGGTGGTGACGGTAGGGATCTGCAAAACCTTAGGCAAACATCTTTTCAGCACTTTCTGCAATGACGGAAAACTTCCAATCTAAAACTTTACAAAGCACCTTCATGCGGTTAGTTATATCTTGACCATCCGTCACGTAGTTTGGTTAACATAGCACTCAATACTGACGCAGGTTTGCGTTGAGAAGAAAGGCGACCTATGCGGCAAATGTCCGTACAGTATCAAGCGATGTTTCACATTCAGCGTTGCATATCTTGGCTGATGTATCGTCTTTGGGAGGGAGAGCGGCTCCATAAGCTTCCTTCTCTACACCGGTCGCTGTAACAACAGCCAATAGAGATGCGAGGGTGGTCCGGCGGCTAACTACCACCTCGCACTCATCGCTGATGCCTGAAAATAGTCAAAGGACAAGGCAAATCAATCACTGATATCTTGCATAGGCGAATCACTGTCATTCACAGTGCAATTGGCTGATTGCTAACGGACTGGCCCAATACAAATACAAACATGTGAGAGTCTGCGTTTAAGGTGTCCCATACAAGTTTGGAGTTACAGTTCAGCTCAACATACTCCTTTCACAAGCAGAGAAGGAGGTGAGTTTCAGGAGAGTTTTGTTGGTCCCCTCACCAGCTTGACACTTGACAGAGAGCAGTGATTGGCATGGTCGCAGAGCCTTCCTTTGTCTACAAGTGAACTCTGAGGATGATGAGGCCCATTCAAACCCCAAATCTGTATTAGACATGTAGGCCAAAAATTCATGCCAACAAGCACTTAACACGATCAATAAGCCTATGAAAGGAACCGAGAATTTCTCAACTAGACTTCTTAACCTCTGTCGTAACTTACAACTAATAACTTACAAAATTTTCATCATTTACTGAGTTTAATATAGGTGGCTTCGAGGACTTCGAACAAGTGATAACTTTGTAATATTGCTGAGGAGGTTGAAGCCCTATCTTGGCGATACCACCCTTCTGGCATCCAAACACTCCTCCGGAAGAAAAGCGGGAAGTTCAAGCAGAAATGTAAGGAAAAAATGGTCAAAATTCAGCAAGAAGGGAGTGCGGTTTGATCATAAAGCTGAAACCGCTCAGACTTGCGCTACATTGCCACAAGCCTCTTGCGAAACATTGTAAGAAAATGTAGACGAACTGGGCTTCCAGACTATCCGTACTTTCCCTCATTCAAAAGATAAAAATCTAACACCAACATTCCGTTCCGACTGATGCACAAAAAAAAAAAGGGGGGAGAAAAAAAAATAGAGACAACGGCACTGAACACACTGAACCCCTACTGGGCAATGCAGCTGAAAAAAACGACATATGCATATTCAATTTCACATTGTAAGATTTTGAAAATGTACGAACAGCCACAGACATTCATTCATCGAATAATTCCCTTCCACTCCCCCTGTACATCTCCCTCCCTGCCCTCAGCCTATCTTCTTCCTCTGAAATTCTTCCAATTCCTGCCCTCCTGCTACTTCCCAGCCCGCCTATCTGCCTCCTTCCCTCCCCCTCCCACTCTCTCCCCTCTCTCTCCTTCCTCTCCCCCACCCCCCCCCTCCCTACAGAGGAGGATTTAGGGTTTCCAACCTTCACGGAGAGGTGTCGCGGAATGCAGCGCGAGGCCGCTCCTCAGGGAGCTCTGAGCAGCGCAGCCCACGGTCGCCACGTGGCAAGCCATCCCGCGTCCACGTGGCGGAGACGACGGCCGCGAGCGAGAAGAGAGCGAGACTGAATCGATCCAGCGACGGCCGCCTCTAAAAACGCGCCCTTCACAAAATCTAAAAATTTCGCATGTGTGGGGGAATTCGGCTGGACTTTAGTTGCAATTATTATTAATTAATTGAAGAATTGAAGAATGAATGGGTCGGCATTGATCTCGCGAAGAGGCATGAAAGGTACATTGCCATCGACAGAAGGACGGGGAACCACGTGGAGCCAACCGATCACGAAGGAAAAATAGCCATGAGCTGAACTCTGCTTCGAGGCCCAACAACAACAACAACAACAACAACGCGGCTCTTAAAGAGGTAGAAGTGGATGGCGCCGATGTGGGCCACGTGGGGCGGAGGGAGGCCCGGACGGCCATAGGACGGTCGCCAACTGCCGTGCCGCGTCCAAGGAGCGCGGTTGCGGTCAGGCGATGGACGAGAGCTTGGGCTGTCAAAATAGAAGGCGCTTGTCTGCGAGTATGGCCGGAGACGGAGGGAGGGAGGAAGGGAGGGAGGGAGGGAGAGAGGGCCGTCCAAGGCCGCGTGTGCACTTGGAAGGGGCGAAAGGAGGCAGGCAGGCAGGAAGGCATCCAGACGGGCGTTGAGGCAAGCAGGAAATCTCGAGCGGCCATGGGAACACACTCGTGTGCAAAGTCGCGGTGGGCTTACGGTACGCACGCCCCTTCTGGATGGTCGTACTGCGAGCAGCAAGGCCACTTGCCTTGGAAAGGCATTGTTCTCAGGATGGCGATGCCATCAGATGTACATGGACAGGAGAAGAATTTGCATTGATGTATGGACATGTGCAGTACATTATTTAGCGTGTACTGGTATCGTAATAAATTCTAGTGAATTTGGCTTATTACCGTTGGATATGCCGCTCTCAGACACTCGCGACAGACTCACCGTTAGATAGACGCGTGCACACACCCACAAACCGTCGTACAACAAACACATTCGACCAGCTCTGGTATCTACGATTCTACGGACGACGACTGTGTGCCCAAACCAAAACCCCTTTTCACGGAGTGTCTGACTCATGAGAGATACGGTAGATGAAGCACATTAACGAACACTTTCGGTATCCTCATCCACCACCTTCAACCCCCCCCCCACAATCCCGCATATGCTCGACCTGCACAACGCTGATGTCCTCTCGAAGACTTGGAACTTTCGACGCCATTGCACATAACGTGTTTTGTTGGCCGAGAAGCACAAGTTGTGCTTTCTTCTTGGAGGGCAATTTCGAGCCATAATCCAGTGGAATAATTGCGACAGCTGCCTATCCTCTCGTCCTGCAGCAACATGGGCGAATCCCTTGATCCGTGCCGAGTCCTACAGCTCTTCAGTGTCCTCAAGCAGGTGACATACTAAGGAAGAATATCTCTGGCAGTCTCCCAACCCCATCCTGCCACACGTTCGCAATACCATACACCTGTGCATGCCAGAACAGGAGGCCCTGGCGCTAGGCCCTAGGCCCTACATACGTTGGCAGACCTAAAAGCATGGGTAACCAATTGCTTATGTCTCAGCCCAATCAGCAAAGGGCCACTGCCGTAACATAGTACGACCAGCAGAGGTTCCCTCCCTCAGTTCCTCCCTTTCTCCCTCCCTCAACTACTGCTACCGTGAGAGTTATGCAAGAGTTACTACTACTACTAAGCACAGGGATGCATGGAGCAGCGCCTCTACCTCTACGAGCGGCGGCTAGATATACACATTTCGGACATCATTTTGTCCAAAGGGCACACCACAACCCGGGCATTTCCGATGGCGAATTTCCAAGTTCCGTTGAATGCACGGGCTGCAGAAAAGATGGAAGCATTTGGTGATAACCACCTGCAGGACAGTCCTCCCAAAGCCCTCACGGAAACGTTTGAATGGATTCTGAACATGTCTAAAAGAACTGCAAAACTTTAAGGAAAAATTAACCGACCAAAGTTTCCATTCAGCCCAACGGAGTGCCCTTGAATATGAAAAAGCAACTTTTTCTTTTATTAGCGAGATCAAGCAAAAAGTTAGAAAAAGCTATTGCAAGTCAGCATCATGCATTCTCGCAATACCAAGAGCTGCAACGAAGTACAAAGACGGCATACCTCTTTAGGGCGATCATGGCAGACAGAACACTTAAGGATCGACTTATACTCAGTAATCTCCTCCTGAAGCTCTTCTATAGACGGTCCTCCCTTCTCGTGATGCCCTCCCAGGCGCGCCAACTTGATACTCTGTGCCTCCTTCTCGTCGTCGACCCTCTTGCGTTTATATCTGTAGGTGACAGAAGACGATTGCAGATCAACTCATTAGCCCTAATATGCAGAAGGATTCACCATTGGAACAATTCATGAAAGTCGAAGTTCGGCACTCCAAAAGCAAGTTTTCAAGCTGAAGCACAAAATTCGAGGTCCCAAACACCTTGCTCTGCAAGCGTTTTTGGCATTGGGTCGGTAAACACAGTAGCAGCAACGAAGACTCCCTTCCGCATATATGTTTCCAGGGCTAAGAAGTAGAACATGTGGCAGAAAAGAAGTCAGGGACAGCAATTCCGATCGAGCTCACCTTTCCTTTTCTAACTCTAACTCTATATCCGTTAACCTCCGTCCGCGATCGTCCAATTCCTTCTGAACCGTTTCCAGAGAAACTTTAGTTAACTGAGTTTCTCTCTCTGCATCCTGCTGCTTCCGTTTTGCCTGCTCAAGAGCAGCCTGTTGTTGTCTGCTATCCTCCGCGGCCTTCCCAAGCTGCTCCAAATAGGCCTTAGCCTGCATGCCCATTATGGTCCTTAATTCAGTGAATACATTCACATTCCTACTCGAATGGAATTCGGCCCACGCAGGCTAGTGGCGCAAGCTAGTGGAGAGGGGTCCAAACCAGATATGTAAAGGAGTTATACGAAATGTATGCTTTTTGGCAAGGGCATACTTTAAAAATGAGCGCACTACAAAACAGGGCACAGACCCTCTCTTGCACATGCCTCCACTGCAAAAGGAGCGAGTATGCAGATAATCTTTTGAGTTCACAACAGTCAACACAACACTTTGTCGGAAAACAGAAACGTAGTTATCGTTCGTCCAGACCTCAGATGAAAGGCATACCTGATCTTCCAAACGCGCCATCCGATTCTTCTGCACTTCGGCAACAGCCGTCGCGTGCTGCATCCGCCCAGCAAGAGCTTCCTTCTCCGCAAGGAGCGAGGATTGCAGCTGCTTTGCTTTGACACTCTCCGACATTAGCTGCAAAAAACTCCCACAAGACCCCTGAGCTATCTTTCCCAGAGGTGACAGAGATATTTTGAAAGCATGTTCATGAAAATACTGAATGAATGAGGGACAGATGTAAATCACGGCAACAGTCCTTCCAGAGGTCAACTTAGGAAATTGGAACACCGCAGATAGATGCCTCCAACCAAATTTTGGAATACTATGAATGAGTTTCAATTCACTTAGCAGTACGGAACCACACGCACAAATGCTGCACAGAAATACCACCTTCGTTCTAATAGATTGAAATAATTCCACAACCAAAGCCCCAACAACGCTGAAGGAAAAAGGCCTTTCATCGGACTTCCTCAAACACTGCCTTTCCATAGCTCTTCAAATAGCGAAATGCAGGAGCGAAAGTGATCCCATCAGTCAAGACCGGCTGAACAAATCCATCTGTCCTACTACAGGAACTGCTGAACGCCTGGTATGATGCTTATGAAAGGAGGGAAGTCACAGTGTTCACAAACGCATACCTGCGTATTATAATCATCACGCTCTGTTATTTGTTGAAGAAGGCGACGATTCTGGGCTTGCATGTCTTCGTAAGCTTGTCCTATTGTCTGCATGTTCCACATGCCAGTGGCACACTGATTTCGCTTAAGCAGCAGCAGTGATAGATTCCACTCATAGTTCTGTGTGTTGCATGAAACTGGAAGGGAGTAGAGACCTAGCTCGTTTAATAAAAAAGTGTAAATTAACTTGCACTATAACCTTAGGTTGGCAAGCAACTTCCAATAGCTTGTGTACTTTTAATGATACCCGTTGTTCAAAACAAAGCTCAAACGCAGGCTGGATGAAATTGCTCTGATGTCTTACCTCTATCTCCGAAATGTACGCTTCACTTTCCTCATTCTTCGCTTGAAGTGTCTCCTTGAGCTCGGCAACCAACCTGCGATGTAAACCGTGCCATGAAATCAGCTACTAGCAGGACGTCTGCTTAAGATGGATACCAAACCGACGTGAAAGAAGATTCGACTCAAACAAACCCTGATTTTCTAAGCTGCTCACTAAACCAAATAGTACATTACGTGTCAGAACACCATAAACGAATTAGACATCAACAGTCGATACTATATGGCATGGCGGCAGGCGTCAGAATGACCACATATTAAGCTAGACAATGTTCCCATAAATACGCAATGAAATCTGACCATAAAGCTTAACTTAGTCGCGAACTCCAACTTTCTGCTTCTTAGATAGGCGCTCAACTGCAAAAAAAAATTGCACTACATAAAGCTACCAAGGGAGCGTTGCCCAGCATTTGCAACTCTCCCACTATAACTGTACGGCTACACTTTTAGTGCTACATCTCCATCTGAAGCACATATAAGAAAAAAATGACTTCTCCAAAGAGGACTATTATCAACAAAGCCGCAGCCACAGCCACAGCGATAGCCAGAACTATTGTCACAGTCCCCAAACACCAACCTCACACACTACAACATAGATGAATGCAAACAAGGAAACAGCGGATGAATGAATGAATTAGAGAATATAGATTAAAAGTAAATTGTCTTTGGGACTAACTGTCGAGGACATACAATGAGCGACAAACTTACCTCTCTGACTCATCCAGCCTCTGTCGCAACTGAACGATGTCTGCTTCAGCTGTTGCCAGTCTCTGCTGACAAGCCGCTTCTGCCTCATTTGCCGCTTTTACACGTAATGCTAAACTATGTTCATCAAGAGCTGACTTGAGGCGTTCTACCATAGCTAAAGCGCGACATTCTGCTTGCTTGACCTCCATAATATCTCTGCCAACACAAACGATTGATGTGGTGAGATAATTAACTATGCCTAAGAGGGTCGTCATGAGAAGATAAAACCTCCACGAAACCCTGAACGCACTCTCTCAAACAACCCAACGTAGAAATTCTTGTGTAGACAGTAGCCATGATAATGAAGTAAAGGGCCGGCCGGCTCGGCCGCAGCACTTTCCCAGCCAGACACATACTCTGCCATTTCTATGGCTTCCTTCCTTGGATGGGAATTCAAATGTCAAGCAAACACAATATGTGCAACAAGACGTGTGAATCCGATGGCTCTCTGGGTTTCTGGCTAATAAGAAGGGAAAAGGCGGAGACGGAGTGAAAGCCAAAAATTACAATAACTACCAAAACTTCTAGATTAATTATCTTGCAGCAAAGTTCCTAAAAACGAAGGGGAGGGAGAAAA
Source organism: Zygnema circumcarinatum (assembly GCA_037447605.1). Lineage (NCBI taxonomy): Eukaryota > Viridiplantae > Streptophyta > Zygnematophyceae > Zygnematales > Zygnemataceae > Zygnema > Zygnema circumcarinatum. The sequence continues at coordinate 1,488,496 of CM074817.1, forward strand.
GGAAAGGGGAAGCGTCAAGTCCATGCTAGACACGTTCTGAGGATGGCAGGCTGTATGCCTGTCAAACAGCATCGCTTGTTCTCGGCTCAGCCCTCACAGGCCCTCACGCTGGTTTCCTTACACAGGCATGGGCTGGTAAGCAGACCAGCATACAGGTTAAGGAATGATTTACCTAGAATCAGATGATTCTTGCTCAAACATCTCAAGGAAAAGTTTCAGTTCCTGCTCACTCTCTCGCAAAGACTTCACCTGCCACATCAGACCAAGAAAATGGATCAGCCTCGTGCATGCAAACAGTAGTGAAAGAATCCTTATGCTGGAACAACGAATCAACAATCCATAATCAAACAGAAAACAACAACGGCTAGGGTGAGAAGCCCGCTCCAATGGCTAGAAGCGAAAACATTACCTCTTCTTCTAAAGATTTCATTTCTGCATCCTGAGCACACCGCCTTTTCTGCAGATCCTCATATTCCCGCGCCTGAATGCCAAATGCACGACAATAGAGTTAACCCTCCACTCTTATCCAATGCGGGAAATTAACGGACCATAGAGAGGGCATAACTTAACTAGACTAAGGGAGACAGAAATCTCCAAGGCGATAAACAGAGCACCTACTCTCAGGAGTGTTTAAACTCAAGTGGTAGGAAAAAAAACAAAGTCACATAAGCGTAAGTATGATAAGCGCTATAACTAATACGTCTCAAAGGCATACCCTGCTAAAAACTAATACCCGACAAGTGAAACGGACTCGTTAAGCATCTAAACGGCTAGGCGGGCTTGAGGTTGCCAAAGAGCAAGTACATAGTGTTCTCATACCTTTCGCTCAAGGATTGAAGCAAGAGACTGTGCGTCTGCCCTAAGTCCATGCACTTCCTGTGCTGCCTCCTTGTACTTGCTCAGCGAGGTGGACATCATGTTCATCTCTTTATGAAGTGTGCTGACCATGACCTTCAGCTCAGCTACAGTTTCTTTCCTACCTGCATCTCGATGGGAATAGAAAAAATGCTTTAGTCTCCTAAGCGAGTTCAACCTCTGTCTTTACTTTAGTGACAAGCATGCACAGAAGTACACACAAAAACTACAGATAAAATTATACGAGCAAGAGCCACCGTGTCCTACGACTCGGGGGGTTGAAGAATGGAGTGCTGCTACCACGTTTCCAGCTGGACTCTACTGAAATAAATGTGCAGAGACGCTGTTGGTCATGACATCTAATCCTTTCACCCTCGTTTCTTTCAAAACTGGGCTGTAGATTGAAACCAATATCAAGCACTGTAATAGAATTGAAAATACCATCAGCGCAGCCGAAAAACAGCAACTGAAGTCGGTGAGCATACAGTGGTGCAGAACTACAGCAAACAATTCCACTGAAGGTTGATGTTTTGCGGGATACCAAGAACTATATAGACTGTTGCACAAAACTTAACATTCCCAAATTTGCATATTGAGCATTCCCTTGGCCAGTCCAGGCGTACCTGTAGCCTGATGAGCCTCTTCTAACCTCCTCTGGAGGCTATCTCTTTCAACCATACACTGCTGCAACTTTGCCTCAAATTCTTGGGCCCTGGCCTCAGCAATTTGACAAGCCCTTCCCGCAGCATCACCAGCTTCCGCCTTAAATAACATCTCCTTCTCGCGCAGTGCAATTAGATCTCTTTCCCGCTGGAAGAACAGAGCATGGTGTCAGTTAGGAGCCATAACTTGCCTACGTTTTGACAAAATCTCCCAGACGTGCAGACAAAGCGGAGAGTCTCGTGTATGCAGACGCCTTCATAGTGCTCGGATGTTGAACCACAGAACAACTTTCAATGTTGTTCGTTTTGCTCAATGAAAAAAAAAAAACCCACCGGCTATCGAAATATACCTGAACTTGTTCAACAATAAGCCGATACCTTTCCACCTCGCCTCTCAAAAACAGCATCTGCTCATTTAACACAATGTACAACCGAGAGGACTGTACACGCTGCTCCTCATGTCCTTCCGCCTGCAACAAGGGAAAAGCTCTGGTTTTCCTTAGCACAAGAAGACAAGCAACCCCCAAGATCATAAAGATACAAAGAATTTGGAGAATGAATGAAAAGCAACAGCGACATCACAAGGAGTGCCTCCACTCCTGGAAACGTCATCAGACGAAACCCTAACCCACTAGAAACCTAATTGTTGCAAATTTAGGTCACCCTGTTCACATAGCCGTAAGACAAGTACCCTGGTCCCTATTTGGACACATTACAGAAACCCTAATTGCCATCAGGATTTGCTCCAGCACCACGAATACTAACACAATAAGCAAATCGACAAGAGCATCCATAAGCTCACCTGCACCAGGCGCAATTGCTGGGTAAGGTTCAACTGAGTCTGATGCGCTTCGTCCAACTCGGCCAACCTTCGAGCAGCCAATCTCTGCAAGAGATCATTCAGCATCAGCAGCCCCCCCGCCCCCATTAGACCTACAGGCCTGCTCACCTGCTGCAACCAAGCATATGCAAATACACAAGGAAGATAAATTACCTGAGAGTCTTCCAGAGCAGCTTGAAGATCTTTCACTTCCCGGCTTGCATCCTTTTCAGAAACGCCATTCAAGCCGGGTTCCAACTTTACGGGTGTACTTGGATTGCCTGGTACAGGTCCTGGAGCAGCACTTTCCTTTTGTTTTAAGGCAACAAGTTTTCTCCGGCTCGCCTCTAGCTCAGCTGTAAGGTCTTCCACCTGGTCTGTACACATGAAAGCAAAAGACAACTAAGCGAAACGCAAACAGCTTCTTTCCAGTAGCACAAATGGAATCATACTGAACTCCCATCTATCAATTCATGCAAATACTGCTACTATGAAAGCCAGATCCGTCATTAGCTCCCATACAAAAGTAACCCTACCTTGCAATTTCCTCATGCCACACTGGTAAGCTGCTCTCGCATCCTTCAGTTCTGCATTCTCAGCCATGATATTCCGATGACGAACATGCAAAGCATCCATAGCGCCCCTTGTTGATGCAAGCTCCGCACGAATGTCTTCTTCTTCCAGACGCATCATCTTTACCTCATCTGCATTCCAAGACATATCCTTCAAAACACAAACTTGTTCACTCTCTTTTGAGACAAAATTATCATGTAGAATGCAGCTTTCGACAAAGCAGACTTCTGCAACGATCATTGGACAAAAATTCTGTGAACGACCATCAAGGGTCATAGAGAGAATCTTTCAAAAGGTTTTGCAAAGTTCGCACAACAGTTAGCGAAATCTAGATCAGCGAAGAGAATTTAAGACAGCCTCTGAAGCCGGATGCCACCATATACCTGTATTGGGAAGAACCTTCTTCAAAGCAACTGCCAATTCATCATTCCTTTCCCGTTGATAATCAATAGCTTGTATAACGCGAATTAAAATCTTGGCTGTCGCACTTCTACGGGCTGCAAGAGCTTCCTCAATATGCGCTTCGGACGAGTCGAAATTCTCCGTGTCATCACTACTATCCGTTGCACCAGCTTGCAACAGACGATGAAGGAACGTTTGCTCTGGAGGAACAGATTTAGGGCAACCAGCTGGCCATCACAAAAACAAGATGCAAAGTCAAGAAAAGAAACAGGGGGCTCAGATAACGTATTAACAGCGAAGCAAGAACATAATTTGCCACGACCCGTGGAGAACTGCCAGAAAAAGCATCCAGAGAGAACCCGCCCCTGCCAAGCGCAAGGAGTTCACACCTTCTGCATAACTTGGTGGGTCCTGAATTCGAACTCCATTTGCTCCCAAAGGCGAGCGACTTGACAAGAGCTCCAGGTCTTCTAGTAACTGGAGCACGCAATCCCGACATTTGCAAGGTTAACATGTGCGCTTGCTAAACCTACCAACTGATGTACACAGACTCAACCCTAGCATGAGGAAGCATTCTTTCACAGCCTCACCTCATTCCAAGCTCTATTGACCGTCATCAGAGTTTCATCATATTGAGCTTGCTTGTGCCGAAGTTGTGAGAACTTTTCTTCCAACTCGTGAATCTCCACCTTCTGCACTTCCAGCTGCTGTGCCAGCTTCTGGTTCTGATACTGCAACATGCCGATATCGACCTGCGCAAGGAACGCCATCATACAAAACACGGCATTAGCAAGCCAGGTGGCAAAATCAACTCACGCAACTCAAATTTATAAAAATAACCACATCGTCCTACCTTCTTTTCATCGCTCGATGTGGCCACAGTCTGCTTCTTAGCAGGCGGGGACGCGTTTGGATTGCTGATTGCAGGTCGCTTCTTCCTTTCTGGTTCCTCCGTGCTCCCCATCTTCTTCCCTCGGATGGGGGCCGGAGCATTGCCAGCCAGGTGCGACGCAGGCGCGCCGCGTGCTACCTCCAGCTCGCCTGTTTGTCCTTCCTTTCCTCCCCTCCCCTCCCCTCCCCTCCCTTTCCCTTCCCTCCCAGCCCTCCTCTCGCTCTCTCTGAGCCGCAGCTTCCAGGGGAGAAGACGCTAGAGAGAGAGAGGGAGCGCTGCCCTTGACACTCTGCCGCCAAAAGAACATGGCGCTGAGGCCCTCAAGGCCAGGGCCCTTCCCGCCCCTGCGACGCTTTGCGACAATTTCCGACGGTCGTAGCCAATCACACGGCCGGAAAGGAAAATCTCTGCTCATTGGCGACGCAGCAACGGGCAGAAAAATTCGTCGTCGGCCAATCGTAGAAGTCGCTGACGCGTGTCTGCGACCGGGTGGGCGACCAAGAGGTTTTTTTAATTTCTGAAGTTACCCGCTTTATTCGGTTAGGAAAAAACGTTTTTTCGTTGCAGGCGTCGGGCAATCTGGACTCGTTTCCGACTGCGAACCGTCGGAAAACTTTTTGCAGAAAATGTTTTTTGTGCGAACCGAGTTTGCGTGCGAATGCCGAGTTGTGTGCGATAGATTGCGACAATATGCGACAGTGTGCGACCATAATGCGATAAAATACGACTAAATGCGACAAAATGCGACGCGTTCGATGATCGCATGGACCCGTGTCTCCGTGACTCCGTGGGAGCTCGTCCGCATCCTGCAGGGCACTAGCCCTGTTCACACTGGGACAGCTTTTCCAGATTTCCGCACTTGCAGGTCATGTCACTGACATACATCACCGAAAATCCTCGAAAACTTGAAACCCTAAAACTGATGAAGTGAGTGTAACTGGCATTTTGAAAGTTCAAAGGTGGAATAAAAGTGAGGTGCACCAACATGGCAGAAACCAAGCAACATTGCTGAAACATTTACACTGTCAATAGAACAAAAAGGGTGCAAGTAAAATGCGTTTCAAAGGGTTGATACATACACCACGGAACATCCCTCTTCAGTTCACCCCCTGTGCCTGCAACCCCTCTCCCAATTCTCCTTTAACACTCGTCGAAACTGTAAAGCTGCCAAGCGGCCTAATCCTACTATAACAGCAGCCCACCTAAAACGAACTAACCATTTTTGACAGAAAGCGCTCGAGCAAAAAGATCGGTCAGAACTTGATAAGACAATAGACCAAAACGAATAATAATTTGGGTGTCAACAGTCCTCTTGAAGAACAGCGCAAGCCACCTAACTGCGCTTTTTCTGAACTGATTCACACATAAAAACCGCTCATCACTGGTCGCCTCTCACTCATCTGTAAGAGCCTCCAAACTGCCCGGGCGGAGCAACTCCACTTTGCCCATACCCAGTTCCCGGTGTTCCAAATCCACCTCCAAGTGGGCTTGCTCCATAGCCCATGTTCATTGGCATAGGAGAAGCCATCCCCATACCACCCGCAGGATACATGCCAGGTCCCCCCATACCCATGCCAGTCCCCATGGGGCTTGAGGCACTGGCAATGCCCATGCCCATGCCCATGCCCATGCCCATACCCATACCCATACCCATGCCAGGAGCTGGAGGAGGGGCGAGAGTTGCTGCTCCTGCCTTTCCTAGCCCTGTCCCTGAACCCATGGCCTTCCCCATTGAGAAGGAGTTGTTTCCCTTTGCAGCCTCCGCTGCTCTCCTTTCTGCAGCCTGCTGTGAGGTAGAGAGTGTGGTTGGGAGTTCGATTCCCAGATCCTTCAAAGGATTGTCCTTCGCTGCACCCATACATTCAGACACCCCCGATCTCGTCACTGCAGTTCAAGCACAGAGGCGGGCTGTGGCAGAACAAATGGCAAACAAACATCTATAAGAAGTCAACAAAAGAAACACGATCAGGATATCAGGATAACAGGATATCTGCTGCTTATAGGGTCAGGACTACTCAACGAGGACGAATCCAAGACCAGCTTAGAGCTGATAAAGACGAGAAAAGTAGAGAAATCGGAAAGCAGGAAGCAAAGGTTGGACAGGCAGAATAAGTGGCACTCACGTTTGCTAATGTTGAGGTCCACCAATCCTTTGCTCAGAGCATCTGCCCAGAGACCTGACTTGGATTCAAAGCTCTTTGTTGCACTGCTTGCAGTCGCTGCTGTTCGCGGTTGCTGAGTGCCAATAGCAGAAGGGGAGTCAAACAATGCAGGCCCTCCAGGTGGTGGAGAGAGAAGGGAAGTTGTGCCCGGCATTTGCCACGAGGTTGACACTGCGGGTGGCTGAGACATAGGTGGAGGGTTTGATGGAAGAGGAGTAGAAGGGAGACCGAATGGGTCGAAAGATGAGGCAGCCGAAGCTGCTGGGGTTGCAGAAGGTATTTGCGGGAGGGGTGTAGGGAAAGCATTGAATGTGTTAGAAGAAGGGAAAGGGGTTGCCACAGCAGGAGTTGGGAAGGGTTGTGCCGCTGGAGAAGCAGCAGTGACATTAACAGAGCCGAAAAAGTCGACAGGAGCCTGCAAAGGGAAATGTGGTAGCCATGGTAAAGAGATCAGACTGAAGCATCAACACAGCTGAATTACAGTGGCAGCATGGGGCTTTCTGAAACTCAGTTGCTTGAAACCTTGGAAAGGTAAGTGTGTGCCAAGTTGTGTGAATGCAACAACGAACAAAAATCCAGAAAATTTAAAGATCTTATAAAGTATACAGACTTCTCGTGTGTAAGCAACGGCGAGCAAAACTAAACTTTCAAAGCAAAGCTTGTCCTAATTGCTCTCTCTCTCTCACTCTCTCTCTCTCTCTCTCTCTCTCTCTCTCTCTCTCCCTCTCTCTCTCTCACTCTCTCTTTCTCTCAGTACGTACCGCCGGCTGTGGAGCACTCTGGAAAGGTGCGTCATCAAAAAAGTCAGTGCTTGTAAGTGGTGCTGGAGGAGGTGGAGCCTTTGCATTTGGGGCCGAAGAGAAGAAGTTCTCCTGCTTTGGTAGGGGAGCTGGTACAGCTGCTGCTGGAGGTGGTTGTGCTGAAAATGCTGCTTGCAAATGGGGAGAAACAAACACGTTACTTTTTTAGCCAGTAGTCATCTGCCAAAAGCACTTACATGATCAACTACACTTCCAAACGACTCGCGGATTTAAGCCCAGCGGCTATAGCCAAGGGAGTCACATTTGAAGCTCAGTCTTGTGGTCTCAATCGTTTGCAAATCGCAGAGCAATATTGAACCTACGAAAACACACATCATTCTAGACGATTGAAGACTAGAAAAATTCCATGAACACACTATTTGACATCTCCTGGTATGTCTTATACATTCTTTTAATGAATAACACTGGCCATTAGAGAGCGGTCTCATCAAGGTTAATAATAACGCGAGGCTTATAATCATACAGGAGGATGCCGCTCCACGAGGATCGAAGTCATCAAAATCGTCATCAGCTTGTACGGCCTGCTTCCTCTCTGTCCAAGCTTGTTGCTTACGTCCCACAGCAGCCGAGATGCCTCCTGCCTCCACTCTGCGTTAGAAGCAATATCACAGGTATATCTTAATTTTATTCGTATTTTAATCGCATGAGTCAGGTCCCAGAACCAATAACATTTTCAATTGGACAAGGTTATCGTCGATATGACACTCCAGTCTCAATTGAGTAAATTATAAAGATGGCAAAATCGTTGTATCTCATGTATGTAGTCACAACAAAACATAGATTCACTACTTCCTTCAAGTTTGTTTGAATCATGGCAAAAGTGGATGCATTTGAAGCTCAACAAACCTGTCATAGTCTCCGGAATTATCCTTTGGCTCATCGTCCCTGAAAAGCATCAAGCAGTCCAAACCCCTCTGTCAATTACGCCAAAACTATTTATGATGTTGCAATGAGAACAAACTTATGGAGAATCAGACGCATCCACAAAATGGGCTATTGCCAGAGGCAAACGATAGGTATAAAATAAGTAGTCAGAAAAGAAAAATTAGCCATAAAACTGCAGGCGTTCAGTATGGACCAAAGATAATCTAAGACTAGATGAATTCAGCAGACCTGACTGACTGGCCAATGAAGATTCTCCAATCAAAACAAACATTCCAATTCGACCGAAAGAAGTTTTCAATCTCAAGCTTCACACAACTGGTTGTAGATTCAAAAAGTTTGACCCCTCTACGATGACAAATCTCCAAGACAAAGGGGAAAGAAGAAGAATGGTTTTGCTTAGAAATTTCAAGTACCTGGTAGACGAGAAGCCTTCCTGTTCATAACGATCCCTTCTAGAGTAAGGGCTGCTTCCGTTGTAGTCATTGCCACCTTTGCTACGAGCCCCATCATAGCCGTCACCCATGCCATCGTCGTATCGGTCATACTTGTCCCTTCCACTATTTCGTTCAGCTCCTGAATCACTGTACTTGTCCCCATAACCGCTTCCCCCATATGGGTCCTGTCTGTTACTTCCATAATTGTCCAAACCATCCTTGCTTCCTCCGTACTTGTCGTCATCATATCGATCAGATCCATGAGAACCGAATGATGATGAAGACTTGTAACCGCTTGAAGAAATTCCCCGATACCTGCGTTATTCCCAAATTACAGAAAATGCTTTCATACAAGGGTAAAGAAACCCTTGGAGGCCAACATAACCTGCATCTGTAGACTATTCTGAGGACTCCCAGACCTCCATGCTAACTGGCTAACATTGACGTCAGCAAATGCTTCATGAGGCTGCTAGACTGAGCTATCACAACCAAACTCACCCGTCAACCGACACAAAGAATGAAAATGAGTGGGCGAATTTCATGATTTGAAAGGGGGTATGGTTCTGAGTTTGCATTTCTAGCCGCATTTTACGTTTTGCCTTTTTCTACTTTTTTCTATAACTGCACTCATGAGGGTGAGAGAAGATGTTCCAATCTCGTGCACAGAACTTACTTATCCTTGTTGCTTTGGGCTTTCTGCCGAACTTCTTTGATCTTGTCACTGTCCTTGATCAGACCCAGAAGGGTTTCTGCCTTTTTTCGAACGTTAATGCCCGAATCCTTGCCATTGGGTTCAATGAACTGGAAGTTCAAGAGAGCCTGTGTACAACACAAAAGGCCATGTAGCTTTAACATTTAATGGCTACCTACCCATGAGACCAACTGCTCCGAATGCATTGGATATGAGGCAAAGGAATGATGCTGACTTGGGATGTGGCCATTACTCACCTTGATCTGGAAAGAATGCTCACGCAATTCATCTATCACTCGCTCAGATCCATGAGCGACCAGAAATTCCATCACCGTCAAGGACTGGATATGACAGTAAGAAAATGTTAGAACTGGGACAAGACAACATGGAATAAATGAAGAGGCAGCCTAACATTCATTCAATCGAGCACATGATGCACCCTATCTAGAAATCAGTTTCAACATAAGAAAAAAAGCCTTTAAAACAGCATCCTCACTTGAAGGACTTGCAATGGTCCCTTTAGGGAACTGCCTTCTAGAATTCACCTTATACACATGACGCCAGTTCTTGCCGGAGTCTTGGAGACGTTTCCACAAAACGGCCATGATCATCTGAAATTCCGTGCTGTTGCAACAGAACAGAAACCAGAAACAAAAGAACCAAGTTTACTACGGATCATCAATATAAAGCGTTTTAATCGCTCCACATTCGAAGGTTGATCCATTCCATCATGGATAGGGAAGCGGATGAAAAATCAAAACCTTTGACAGAGGCCGTTGGATTCACACAACATATTTGGAGAAAAAATGCAGCGATAATAACCTGACTCTAAGCACTTGCAACTATAAGGATCAAAATCACTCCAGAAAGCATAGTTTCGGGGGAAAACGCCTACTAAGTGCGAGTGGACTGGGCCAGTTCGGTCATTAAGCTGCCGTGGGGACCCCACGGCTCGTTGCTTGTGGCATCAAGAGTCTGTGAAAAGGCAGCCACCCAAGTCCCTTTGTCAAAAGAAAGGCATGCGGGGTGGACCAACCACTGAACCTCAACAATCGTCTGAAATTATTCAAAAAAACAACTGTAATGTACATCAGAAACAACTCGAAATGATATGGGGAAAAGCTAGTACCTTTTGCTCAATCTCTGGTACCTTCAAAATAGTCTTATTAACTTCCCTTTTTCTGCACAGAAAAAGCGAGAGAGCGCCTTCAGTGTGACAAAGAAGGAGAACTGTTAGATTGCCCTAAAAGAACTCAATGTTAGCAATGCTGAAAGACTTACCATCAATTTTAATCTCTAACCAAGAGATCAGCAAAAAAAAACTACATCCCCTTGAAAAAGTTGGTTGATTTAAAACATTTGAAAAGGGTTAAGGGCGGTAAACTTCGTGACAGAAATAACAGGGGAAGAAAAGGGCGGTGGCCAAGACTGATGCAGTAGGAGCGATCTAGCATAAAGAGAAAAGTTGTTGAACCTGCCACTTCAGCACTTTTTAAGTTTTGCTTTCTAAGAAAAGAGACCTACTACAGGAGGGCATCTGCCTCTTCAGCATCTTACGGTTTGCTTTCTGTAAAAGAGACCTACGAAAGAAAGAAAAACCTCTAAAAAGAGGTGCTCGGAACGATATTTGCAATTGTCAAAATCATCACGGAGCAAAAATGCAGCGAAATAGATCCCCACATTGAAGCGAGCGTCAAACAGACAATCTTTATGATCCCATGCTGTGAGTCCAATCCAAAGCGTCACAGCATCACCTCGACGACCAGATGAAAAACAGCATTCGTGGTCGTCCAGGCCAATAGCTACAATAGCAGCTGCTGCCGAACCGAAAATCAAACGGTCTCAGGTCTTTGCACTTAGCATCAAGAGACCCTTTTGAACATACCTCTAATCTCAAGGTGTTCCTGGAACACTTGTAACTCGATGGATCCGACTGTGGAGTAGACTTCTATAAGCATGAGACTTTCCAGAATAAAAAATGATAGTTTACCTTTCAAATGATCCGCCTTTATTCGAACCAAAAGAAGCAGAATCAAAAGAAAAAGAAAAGAACCAGGAAATAAAGAGCTCCCGGCGAGAAAAAAACTCACATGTCTCGCACAGTCTGCGAAAGAACTTTAGTGAAATCCGCCATCGACATGGTGACGAGCTCCAAATGCCGCCTAACTGCCTGGTCTGGCAAGCCCTCCTACCTCCCTCCCCACTCGTCCGCTTCCTCCTATCCTCCAGCCGAGACCTCTCCTCTCTCCTCCCCTTTCTCCTCCTCTCTCTCCTCCTCTCTCTCTCTCCTCCCCTCCTCTTCTCCCTCCCTCCCGCTCTCCCGCCCTCCCCCAGCTGTCAGCGCGCCCCTGTAGGAGCCCTGGCAGCCATAGCAGGCGGGGGCGGAACGGCCTCCCTCGCTCGCACGTGCGAGCTGGCGCCCGACCGGTCCACTGCGGGCCAAACGTTTCAAGGTGCGGGCAGCGCTCTTGGGACATTTTGAGGTCTGCCCGCAATGTGCGGTCAGAGGGCGAACCATTTGATACCGCTTGTGGATGGGGGTGCCATGAAACGTGGCATGGACAACAACAACATTGAGAATCACGAGTGGTTTATGAGAGAGGGCAACATGGGCATGGGCATGGGCATGGGCATGGGCATGGGCATGGGCATGGCGATGGCGAGGGCATCAAAGGGCTTGTGCAAGGACTCTATGAGACTGCGAGTTGAGGAGAGAACCATCTGGTAGGGGCTGCTGCAAGTCGACGCTTTTTCTAGATTGTAAATCGACAGCTGGCCTGCAAAAGAGACATACGACCCTCAACATTTTTCATGTTCATCATGCGGACGTAATCTGAACTATTGCATGAAGGTAGAGACCAGCCCGCCACATAACTCTCTTCCGAGCACAACTGTCTTGAACAGAGTAAGCTGAGAAGGGTTCGTGTTAATCTAACTTGAGTTTGCGCTTGCAACTCCCAACACCCTGCCACCCTTATTTCAAAATGATTCACATAGCGGAAAATGGCGTTGATCTCATGATGGTCTTGTGCATGAATTGTCCATTATGTGCCTCGTTTGGAATTGATGGGGAGCCCGAGTCAGAAGTTATAGTAAAGTATGTCCGATGGAATGTTGAGCGTAGAAGGCTTGAGGATCTCGGGATTTGGGACCGCAATCAGGATGATGCCATGTTTGTACCTTGAAATTCGTAATTGTTTGTTTACTCTAGCGAAGGTGGAAAAAAGGTTGTGTTGGGAAAAGCCCAAGTCGCAGCATGCATTGGAATGCGAGCCATAAAGAACGGCCCGCGGCGAGCGCAGCGCTGGGCAGTGCCCGCCCGCCCGTGGGCCCGTGGGCGCGTGGGAGGGGGACGCGTGCGAGCGCGAGTGGAAATGTTTCATCGTCCGAAGAGCCAAGCCGTTCATTTCTAGGGGTACGTTTCTGCCCGTTTTTCAAAATTCAAAAAAAAATTGATATGAATTTAAAGTTATATAGTATTTAGACGAATACACCACCCATCATCCGACCATAGCTCAGTTGGTAGAGCGGAGGACTGTAGTGTAAACCGCCATCCTTAGGTCACTGGTTCGAATCCGGTTGGTCGGACACCGTCACTGCTTTTGTTTTGTAACGGGTGGTAGGCTGCTCAGAGCACGGTTTAGCAATTATAACCTATGCTTCCGGCGAGACTCCCTTTGTTGAGTTTCAGAACGCATACGGTAGTAGCGAAGTCGATTTCAACCAGGATATGAGAAATCAATTTGCCGACATGTAGCTCAGCGGACATTCTATAGTGCAAAGTGGGCTTCTACGGAAATGTTACGATTGGTGAGAGCTTTTTTTTGTTTTTTTCTTCTGATTGGCCGTAGATTAGGTTGAAAAGCATGAGTTATTTCTCCAATGATCTGCTAGGCAACTATGTGGTTCAGAAGGAGCCGAGCCAAACAAAGCACTGAACACTGGTACACTCGAAGACAAGAAATCTAATGCGGGATTGGCATAGTCATATTCAAAGTTTACTCAAATTTCTTTAGCCTTAGTCTTGTTTGTCATTATTGAAGTTCCAAATCTGAGTCTGTCCATCTCTTGAAATTGCTCTACTCGCAGTCAACCCATACACGGAGGCAACACTCCGACTTGTTTTGTTACTTCTCACATGCAGCTATCAGGGACATGAGACACATCAGCACTAGGATGAGCTTTGCCACAACCATAGACTCAAATGTATCCCTCTGATTGTGAGATACAATCCAAAGTCAGAACACCACCGGCACAGGTTGTGCCACTTTCTGCACAGCTCTGTCTACCGCTCCTCTCCAGTTTGGAAGCCTTCAGCTCTCAATAGAGCCAAAGTTGGACCCATGGCTGCTGCTCGAATCGCCCTTGATGAGCTCCCCATAGGCCCTGTTCTGGTCTTCCTGCCGCTGCCACTCGCCACTGACTTAACATTCGATGGAGAATTGTGATTGTCAGAGACACCTTTGCCGGAATCTGCAGGACTTCCATTCATACTTAGGATACCTGCCTTCCCTGCTGCAAGCTCTGCACGTTTCCTTTCCAGATCGCGAGAGAGATCAGCCCACAGTTGCCACGGGGAGGCCACCTTTTCTCCGTTTGCTTCATTACCGGCACCTACTTTTTTCACCTTTTCCAGAGTATCTCCATTCGGCGTAGTCTCTGAAGCTGTTTCCCTACCCTTGCTTATATGGTGGACTCCATTATCAAGTTCATTATTGCCGACATCTGCCTTTGCTCCAGATTCAGCGAGCGATGGAGTTTTCACTGATGCATCCATAGTAAGCTCGTCCATGATCCCCCCTTCCTTCACTGCTAATTGTATTCCCAATGGAGTGTTGGGAGGTGTCTGAGTTGGACGTGCTAGCAAAGAGAAATTTGGCGGGCAGGGTAAACCCGAAACATCCAAACTCAAGCGTCTATCAGGGTCCTGCTCTGATTGGACAGGGCTTTGGGAGTCACCGTCTAGGGGTGCTACACCTTCGGTCTCTCCCTCTCCTACTCTCTCGACCTCGGGGAAAGCTTTCTCTCCTTCTAAAAGCAGATCGACTGCCTCTTGAGCACAATTCTCCGGCACATAGTCTACAGCAGATACGACACGGGCATCAACCAACGAGGAAAGTTCAATCTGCAAAGAAAAGAAACCAGTAAACAAGCCATTGGCTGTGATTAGCGTCTCGTAGTGGCCAATAATCTGCAACTCGCTTAGACCTCTCAGCAGGAAGACAAAGCTTTACCTCCAGGAAACTGATCGGGGTCCTCTTGCTTCTTCACTAAAGTAGGGAAAGTTAAGGGGAAACGATCCAAAGGAGAATCGACTCTCATATCACGGCAACAATATTCGCAGTTTTTTTTTTTCACACGCAACCTCAATAACTTGCTTATAACTGCTAGTTCTCAAGCTGAAGTCGACTGTTAAAATTCCTAACGCTGATTGTAAACCTCTGCACACTTCAAGTTAAAGAGCTGGCCCATATCCGACTGCAAACCAAAAAAGCGCACCTCAAGAGTGCCATCCTCTTGGTAAGGTGTCGGGTAAGCCGACGCTCCTACTTCCTCGTCCATTTCCCTATCGATATGACTTGCAATCTTCACTCCATCCTTGGAACTTAAGGGTGCCCCAAGTCCTCCCGTTGGAATGATTGTCACGTATCCGGAAGAGGAGTCATAGGTGACCACACGTCCTTCCTGTGCAGGCCAAACAGAGAGAAGAGAGAGAGGAGGAGAGGAGAGGAGGAGAGGAGTTTCTGTAAGAACATCAACCCAGTCCGGAAAGAGGCTGAGTTGCAAGTACTTATGCTAGCAAACAGTATGTGTCCCATTCATGATCTCTTAGAATCTCACTATCTACCACAGTCACACGAAAAGGAGGCGGATGACTTCCAGCACGTAAAGGTGAATTGTACCCGGAAGGAGGACAACTCCGGCTCCCACGATGGGGTGAGCTCAACCAGTCGATATGCCAGCACCTCGTTTTCCTGCTCTCCCAGCACCATCCATTCAAGCACGTTATGCTTTACAGGCAAGCAGACAATATCATAAGACAGAATAAGCCGGCAAAGGTCTATGCCAGCTACATTGCATGTCACATACATGAACAAAGCCTGCATGCTCAAGCAAGGAGGTTCAAATTCGAGGAGTTCTTTATTGCCAGTTCTCCTAACCCTGCTACAAGCCTCACCATGGTAAGGTTTCAGAGGATCAGCAATGCACCTTTGGAGGGCCTGAAAGTGCCGGCAAAGAGTCGTAATCCTGCTCCACCTCCACTTGCTTTGTTGAATCCATCTCTTCTTGCTCTTGCCTCCTGTCAGCCATCGGCCACCTCTGATTGTAACTGCCCCCATCGGCTTCTTGCCTTCGCTGGAAACCATTCCTGTCCTTTTGTTGACCCCACGACTGGCCATGTCGCTTGCTGGCAATTGAGCCGAGGTTCAGAACAGGCTGCAAGAACATGGAGATGGTCCAAGTCTAACTATCAATAATTCTAAATCTCTGTAACATGTATATATCTTTTGGCATTGGAGTGCAAAAAGGAGTTGAAGCAGACAGCTATTCACGAGCAAGAGACTCCTTTCTTTGTCATTTGCTCACCGTGACAGCTGTCACCACCACAGGTTCCTCATCTGTCCAGCCACACCATTGGCACATGCCCGATCATCATTATTTCCCTACCATTCTACAATTAGGCCCATATGAAGTACAAAAACTTCCAAAGCAATCTCTCCAAAAGTAGGAACGGACAGATCAACGAAGGAACAATATTTGCCAGGTAATGTTATCAAAGAAGTCCGACAGCTGCCTTCAAAAAAAAAAAGATCAAAGTGTTGGAAGAAAACCACTCACTCACCTCCTTCCCCAAACCTAATGTGGCCCTTCGCCATCGCATGGATAGCGGTTGTTTCACTCGAAGGGGATGGCTTTTCTTTCTTGGGAACCTCTTGGTTGTCCTCTACCTGCAGTTTCCATCGTCTCCCAATCGTAAGCTTAAACAATCACTTAAAGAGTCTTCAATGGAAGCCCAAGCAAATTCGCTGCACTGATCAATGACGGACAAAACAAAACATGAGTCACCTAACGTATCCCTCCCTCCCTACCTTAGGAGGGTATCCCTTTCCTGATGAAGACTTTCTGATGCAACTTACTGCCTCAATCTGACATTTCTTGGCCCAAAATTTGACTTTAACTGCTGAACTGCATGCTGCAACGTGTAAATCAACGTTGAAAAGGGGATGACTGATAAGAATTCCGAATACATGGGGCATTGAGCTTTTGCTCAGGTTGGTTAGGAGTGTCCTTTTTAAGCCCTCTACATAAAAGGAAAGAATAAGAGCACGAGAGGAGAAGAAGCAATCCTGCCACTCCGTGTGCTCACCTCTACAGCCATTTCTTGGGTTTTTAGCCAGAGCTTTTTCGCCTTCTTTCGTCGAGCACTTCTACTTGGCCCCTACAATCCCTCCCCCATTCGTCACGTTCAATATCAGTGGCCTCACACAGAAGCCACCAAACGGCAATCCTAGTCGTAAAAAACCCCTCAAAAGAGGTGCATTTGAGTCAGTCCTGTGTGTCAGGGCCTACCACACAGGCTGATGACTATTTCACGGTGATAAAAAAAACTGTCAATTTGAGAGCCTCCAGGGTGAGTGTGAGGTGTTCCAATTAAATTGACACTGCGAGACATGAGATTGGTGACTTAATTCGATTCATGAGAGGTACAAGTGCTTGGTTCACACATACCTCTTTTTGCAGTTTCTCGGCGGTGTCCTTAGAGATTCGGTTACTGCCTTCAGGAGTCAACATATTCTCCTTCCTGTTGCCCAGTACAAAAGGTACATGTTGACTGTGGTAAGTAATAAGAAGTCGAAAAGTGGTGAAGACATAAGTCCTATATAGATCGGTGCCAGTTTCAAGCTCCCAACATGATCTCCTATGCCAGCATCAGAGACTCAGCGACTTAATGCAAGTGCACGCTTCCAATTCTGAGAAAATCGTTCCAATATTATAGTACTCGTATCTTGACCAGACAACAAAACTTAAGCCGGTGCTAAAGCCATGCTCTCACCCTCACCTCTTTGGTGCAGAGCTCTCCTTCACCATGGCCACGTCCTCTTCGCTAGATTCCACCTCCAAAGGCATCCCTGACTCGCCCTCAATTCCTTCCTTCAAATCCCTCTTTGAAACTAATACAGCTGCAGTCTCTTTCAACTCCTCCCTCCCATTCGAACATTCACCCGACATTGGCCAATCAATTTCCACATGTTCGCCATCTCCTGCATCTCCGGAATTATTTTCCTTTCCAAACGATGCAGTCAATCTTGTACGGTTCTTTTGCTTCTGCACATGGCTTTCTTCAGGAGTTCGCTGCGTTTTGATCTTCTTCGGTTCCTTTGGAGTCATTTTCTTGCCGGTTCCTTGTTTTTTTTGACATAAACCATCGCCATCTTGAGGATTTTCAAGAGTAGAAGCATGAACAATCTTTTGTGCTTTCTTTTTTCCTCTAACTGCTGAGCCACTCACATCCTGTTTCACAAATTTCCGCTTTTTTCCTTGAACTTGCTCACCTTTCGCCACTTCAAGTGCCCTATGGTCTAACTTCCCCTCGTCTCTAACGGCATCGTTCATATTCGCATTCTCCTCACGACGAAGGGCAAGGCTCCTTCTCTCAGCTGGTTTCCTATTCTCAGTTTCTTGACCTTGTCCTTCACTATGACTCCTTCGCAATAAATCACTCTCTCGTCTCCATTCTAGTAACCCACCCATACCATCCGCTTTTTCTTTAATACCATCAGCATCAAGCTCGCTGTCCTCTTCTTCCTCCTCAATTGGGGGAGGCAGAGGGACGGCTAATGGGGAATCTTCGCCTGCAGGCCATCCATTCTCCAATGCTCTGCTTCTTGCATTGTCGCTTGGCTCCAAATATCTAGGCACCTCTCCGCCCGTAAGTTCTTCAAATGGCCCTTCTTTTATTGACCGTTTAAAGATCCTGCCATGTCTCAAGGGAGTTGATGCCAATTAGCTATTGACATGCGAAAGTGCTTGAAGTTAAGATAATTTGCACTTGATTGCCTTTCAAGGCGCCCAGCCTGTAGCTACGACAAGTATTCCTCTCCCACAAGCTTCGTGCTGCGACTCAAGAGTTCAAGGATATAAACTTGGATCACTGGTAGACGGAGAACAAGAACAAGAACAAGTTCTGGTGGGGGACATGTTGCATCTCTTATTGCACCTTAGATTCAGGAAGAGCTCCCTGCCAGAAGTCTGACAAGAAGTATGGACAAGAAAAATGCCAGAATGTGCTTCAGGAATGTTTTTCATCTCAAAGGCCTTTTCTTTACCTGATGGTGTCATCCTCGCGAACGAGCGAAAGTGGCTGGGATGGAGGAAGCGAAAAACCGCCTACCTGGAATTCAACCAACGAAAAGCCGTACTAAAACTGAGGCTATCAATAAAGACATTCTTGAAACGGTATAGCAGACATCATAACAAAGTCGATTCTCAACAAAAGTTGATGAGTTCGGCAGTTCTGAGTACCCATTTCAGCTCTGCTGAACACTGCCGTTATCATACGTCCAATAATTACTTAGAATTCGCTTTCAAACAGAAAGCATATTCAAAAAGCAATTGACAAGTAGTGGTGTACGTTTTTAAACGATACATACTTGGATTAGATTAAAAGCAAGCTCTAAGGTGAGCGAACCCATTGGAAAGCTGGTAGGTCATTAGGTTGGAGGAAATAAAAAAAGGGTGCTAAAAACAATCCGCAAATGCCTACACTTTTGATTCACTACACAGGGAAAACAAAATAGCCGTCAAAGGAGAGGAGAGTCCAGCACGAAATTCTACCTGCAAAAGTATACCATCAGGGCATGAATGATGCAGGTGGAAAGATGATATCAAGTGTGCTTCAAAGTCGGAGATACTAGGCTCGTTTATGGGCAACTGAAACCAGCATTTGGAAAGGCCCTGTTTCCGGAGCTCTGAAGGAAGAATTCCAGGTGGGTGAAACACTAGCTTCACTCGGATTGCCAGTTGGTCGGTCATGCCTGAAGCTGTGCCAGATACTTTCCGGAAGGTCGGAAGCAACCCTAATCGGCAAGCGCAGGCGAGCAATATGTGCAGTGTTTCTGGATGAGCCGAACGAACGAGGCGCAAAAAAGAGACGGCGGGGGAAGGACGTTTTAATCTGCTTCGCTTCGCTTTGAAGGTGATCTCTCGGAAGCAGAGAGGCTTTGACAACTTTTGCACTGTTTTATATTTTCTATGAGCAGCTCTTGAATAGAGCCCGGAGAAGAGCAGCTTTCCGATTAAGCAGGAGCAGTAGTGCTGCTGGAAGTGCCGGGCGTCCCTTCCATGGATGAGAGCTTCATTCCATGGATGACGGTGAAGATTGGGATTTGGAGCTCTTGGACCGGATCATTCTTCATGCAGAGCAGGAAAATAAGGCCAGGCGTGCAGCAGCTGCTCAGCCAGCCTTGCGGAAGAGCCATACAGACGCCTCATCTCGAGCGGGAAATGAGTTCCAAGGATTACAGCAGCAGCATAGGTCAACAAACTTGCAGGAACACAAGGCTGGAACGCAGTTAGCTGACAAGTCCCTTACACTTGTGCAGCAATTGACTCCACATGTCCTACAAAGAAAACAAGAGTTGCGCTCTTTGCATGAGAGAAATGGCCAAGAAGGAGCAGCACATAATCATGTTCAGGGACTGCAGCAACCAGGGGAGCCTGCTCGAGGGAGCTCCATTACTGGTTTGGTCAGGCATACCTTGCATCCCCCTGCACCACTCCAACAGGATCCTTTCGAAAGGCAGGCAGTCGAGCCTATGCCTTCTCTCAATGGCCATAAGGGTTCAGCTACTGCATTGCAGGCACCACGAGTCGTTTCAAGTAGACTAGCTCATCAGCAAGGCATACAGCACCATGCAGTTCCCTTTTCTCAGCAATCTACAAATGCTGGAAAGCTTAATCAGCGGCAGCATGGCTCATTCGAATCCACCGTCTCTGTTGCTATGAAGCACCAGCCTAAACTTACAGCTGACCAACCAATTCGTTATCTTGGTGAAAGGACAGTAGAGCGAGGAGGGCTGCATTATGAAAGGGGAGCTGGGCAAAGAGCAGCAGCAGCTGTTCCTAGCAGTGATGCAAGGTCGCTGCCAGTTCGAGGAGAACAGGGCACTGGGTACAAGGTGCAGCAGCATGAAGCTGGCGTTCCTGTGTGGAATAATGAAATGAGCTTAAGTGGGCTGCAACCAAGTATTGCAGCCAAGAGCAGTACTTTTATCAGGGAAGAATTTAATGACACTGCCATTGCTGATGTGGACTTGATAAGAAGCGAGTTGCAATTCCTGAAAAAAACCTTGGCAGAGAAAGATGGAGCCGTTTCCATCTTGCGAGCGCGCCTATCTCAGGTAGATGGAGGCGTTGCATAAACACAAACTGATTGTAGTTTGCAAGTATGTATCTCGTGTAAACGAAACACTTAAAAGGGGAGGGGCTGGAGCTTCAACTGGAGCTTTCTCAAAAAAGTGTAATCCAATAACGATAACACGGTCCTGCAAATGAGAATGCTTATTCAGGCTTGTTTTATTCTAATAACAGATTTATGTTATCCTGCGGCATACGGCCATTGAATTCAATTATATTGGGCTTGTTTTCTACATATCGCTTAGAAAGTTGCTCAGTACATCATTTGAGTTTTGAAAATTTCTCCGCTATGTACTCACAATTTGCTATGGCATCCATAAGGCGTAATTCTGATGCGAGTTATGCCTAACACGTGGTGCCTTGTCGGAACAGGCTGATTTGGAGCTTTCTGAACTGCGAAAAACAGTTCGTGAAGGTTTATCCACGGAGGATCTCAAACGGCAGGTAGATGCACAGAATATCAATGATTAAACCAGGAATTTTTGACAGTCTTATTTAATACTCGGCATTAGTGCAATACTTGTCCATGCAACGTAAGGCATTTGATAATTGCGAGATTTCTTTTTTAAAAGGAAAAGAAAAAGAAAGTTTTCTGTAAGGGTTTGCATGCGCGTGCGCAGGCAGCCGACTTGCAAAGGGAGGTGGAGCGTTTAAACGCACAGCTCGCATTCAAGGTGAGGCATTACTGGTTGTTCCGAGGGTGTTTCTGTGTTTCTGATCCTCTGCTGTTTCTATTGAAAACTTCGGGTCTGCTTAAGATTTTCCTTGTTATTTCTTTGGCAGGAAGAGGAGTTATCTCAGAGCAAAAAACTTCGGAGTGAAAAGGAGGCCGAGCTTGGTGATCTCATGACATCCAGGGCGACCATCCAGAAGCAGCTCAACGATCTTCAACAACAACGGTCAGAAAGTTCACTTTCTGTTTTGTTTCTATGGTACAACCTTGTCATCTCAGTTAGCAGAACAAAGCTCATACGGGATGTTCCTGACTCGAGCTTTATCTTAGTTGCAGGGGTGATATAGCTGGTCCACATTCCCACGGCCACGAAGGGAGGACTGACACAGAGGTTCCACCTGCGATTGCTTTGAATGGTCATTCGCTCAACAATTTATCAGCTCAATTCCAAAGAACAACAAAAAATTGTGCTAGCCAAGGTGAAATTTACCAGCTTACTTCTGTCAGGGGCAGCCAGTTAGCATCTAAACAGGTGCAGACAGGTGTCACTTCACAGAGAGAGGATGTCTGGTCACCTCCCTTTCTGCCTGAATTATGGAGCGCAAACGGCGTTGAATCAGAAAAGTTTGGCAGGCCCAATGAAGCCCTTCAAGGACAGCCGAAATCTTCTTCCAGGGAGGACGTCAGGAGAGAGGAGTTTGTTTCTGAAGGGAAAGTGAGGATTGAAGTTGACAGGGGAGTTGCCGAGGCACCAAGCGGTGAGAATCGTCTCAGCTGTTTGACGTTTGTGTGTTGGAGTGGTGGCGAAAACTAGATTGGGGCAAATGCATTTCCAAAATTGATGGTTTAGTATTTAGGAGGATTTGGAGTAGAAGCGATGGTCCGATTTCATATTCAGTAGATTTGCAGCTCTGGTAGGGGGGAGAGAGGTAGTGAAAAAGATAATATACTGATTGCGGGTGAAACGGTGCGCTATATCCCTCCCTCGTTGGGCCATTTATTGCGATTCTTTTTCTGAGTCTACATGGGTGAGGGGTGGCAGAATCTCCAATTGCAAATGGGGACTTGCCAAGTCAGCGGATAGTCACAGACACGGTAGGTCAAGCCTTTCCCTTGCGGGATTTATGAATCCGTACTCTTATTATGTCCCGCGTGGTCATAGCAGTTCATCACCATGAACTGAGGTTTTTGGACTCCCCTGAGAGGAAAGAGTTGAAATAACAGTCTAGATAGGGAGTAAAAGAATCAAGTTCGCCTGCCTGGAAAAGGGAAAGAAAGCTCAGAAAGCTTTATTCTGCAAGGGTTGCTTGTTGCTCGGATGCATTGCTTGCCATGGAGTTTTCCTATAGAGTGGTTGTCGCATCCTTACCATTTCATGAAGCTCGAAGGTTCATTCCATGGTCGATACGACATATTGCTCGAAACTTAATGATGGTGTGAATACTAGTGCTTAAAGTCAAGCGAAAGGATGATGAGAAAGGAAAGGAATTTTATTGTTTAGGCCCTTTCATTGCCGCACTCGTTGTTGACTTTACCACATTCTCGTACAGGCCCATGTGTTATCTCCCCCAAACTTCAAGCCGGAGATTCCAGTTTGGGTGGAACATGCATCTGCAATAACCCAAGCCATGGAGCAAACTTCACGTCAGACCGATATAAGATTTCTGGAAGTTCAGAGGGCCTTGCAACGTATCTGGAAGCCTGAGGGTCGAAAGGCTGAGGGTGCTGTTCTGATAGAAAAGCTTTTTGCTTTCTGCCAAAGGGAGATGTCGACTCTTTTGGCAGGCTCTACTGAGTGGGTGGTTGGTGGAGAAGGTTTGAACATTGGGAGGAGAAGCAGGAAAGGACGAGAGGGGGGCAGAGAGAGAGAGGAGGTTGGAGGTCAAGAAAGAAGATCCCAGACTGCTGGGAATATCAACAGTTCGAGGGGAAGTGGCGGGGATGTTCAAATGGGAACATCTCTTAGGCTAAGTGAAGTGCTAGCTAGTGTGAGTTTGCCCAGTCAACCCTTTTGACGGGTGCATCGTGCATGGAACTTTTTGTTTTGTTTGAGCTAAAAGTATGGTGAGCCTAGTTATGTGAAGTGGCTGAGAAACGGCTTTGTCTCTTTGCAGGTGATCAACGGCTTATTGCCATCCACGGCTTTCTTGGAGCCTCTATTGGATGTCTGTGAGGTGAGTCACACAATGGAGGTGGAGGAGTGAGTGCCCTACAGCGCATGCACGAACACAGTGTGGGACGAGAGACCGTGAAGAACTGCTCTACCTGCTCTCCTTCATATCTCTCACTTTCTTTCAACTCTCCATCCTTTGGTCGTAATTACGTTGTCCTGGGAGGTCTCGGGTGACAGTGTGAAGAGAGAGCTGACTGTGCAGCCATAGCTCTGCGTGCCATCCTTCAACTAAGCGCCACTTGTCGTCAGGCAATTTTGCAGGAGTGAGCCATTCTTGCCCTATCCTTTCGGTTCATTAGCAGAGAGGCAAGTTTAATGTTGTGCTAATGGAAGAGCAAGTCTTAGTTTCATACGTCACAGTATGTTTACAGAAGTCTATTCTGGATCAGGCAACCTGATGCCTTAGGAAGGAAATATGTCTGGATATGCTTAAACAAATCTAGTTAGCAATCGGCAGATAAGTAAGGAGAAGAGGGAGACGTTTGCCGTAACTCCAAAGCTTGCGTAAGGTCGTAAGCTACTGCCTTCCTTAAGCTTTTCAGACGAGAAGAGAAAAGGAGGACTTGCAGGTTCCTTATGTATTTGACTTGCTCTGCTTTCCTTGGCAAATACAGGAAAGAAATTCGATCATCTGGGCAAGCTCAGGTTGAGCGAGGCCCTCATGGAAATGGGTGGGTGGTAGAGCAGCCATATGGGGCAGCAAGTAACGAAAGGTCAGTGAGAGAGGGAGAGGCATGTCCAGGGCAGAGCAATGCTACATTACCAAAATTCTTCTCAAGTACAATCCATTGCGTGCGTTCAACACAGCACGAAGGTTCTTCTCTAAGGGACCATGGCATTAATGAAGATGGAGGAGCAAAAAGCAGTGAGGAAAGGGGGTTCACAATTGGAGCTGAAGAAGATAGGGCAGGTTGTGAAGCCATTATGAAACGCAAGAGAAGGCCCGCGATGGAAATGGCAGTGCATGAAATTGAAATGGCTGATGTAAATGAGAACAAGGAAGATGTTTGTTCAAGGTTTGAGGAAAGTGGTGAGGGAGACGAATTAATGGGTCGGCGGAGAAAAGAAAGTGGCCAAGTAGCTTCAAGTAGCCTTGAAGGGCAGGGTGCTGTTCAGACCACAGGAGATATGGGGGGGCTGCTTGAGAGAGTCGTGAAATTAGCCATGGGGCCTGGGAAAAGGAAGAATGTCCAGGAAGAAGCAGCAGCCATGTTAGTACTATTGGTGGCGCATGGGGAGCCTATTCGAGCAGGCCGGTTGTGCGTTTCTTTCCTTTCTTTTCCTCAATAAGCTTCTGCCTCTGCTCTGCCTCTGTACTTGCTCGGTCGGTTTGACCTCCAAATAGCCTCCTCTTGCAACCTCTCCTTTCAAAAAGGTTTAAAAAATGCTTCTCTTGACTTGCGGAGTACGGTATGCAGATTGAGGAACCTTTTGTCAAGAGGCGTTGTGAATTGTCTTCTAAAGACTGCCCAAGCAACGGGTGTTCGCTTGCAAGCAATTCGGCTGCTTCAGCTTCTCGTCCGCTTTAATTTGAATGGTAAGAGATTGAGCAGAGCAATGCTCTCGTTTTTTAGAGCAGCCGGCACTCACTTTTGGCCCTCATAGTGGCAGTTTTGCTATACTTCAGCCGGAGTGTCTCTCTCTATGGCTTCTGAAATCCACTGACTTTGCATTGGTTAGAGAACTTATCTCTGCTGAAGGACAAGGGAGCATCAGATGGTGAGAGAGAGTGGAAGGTGATGAAAAAGGATGTGGACGGATTGGGGAGGAAAATGGGAGGCTGACTAAAGAAGAGTGTTTGACTGCTTACTGATATGGTGACGGGATGTGGAGATTTCAGGCCCACTATCACTTACTGAGAAAATGGACTATTGGACCAGTAGGCCAAATGCTAGTGAGACCGGAAGTGGGGGCGATAAGGATGACTTGACATTGCTGAATTCTGTTGCAGAGTGTCTAGTCCACCCTGGCAGCAATGACGAGGTGAGTTAGCTCTGTCTGACATACTCGTTCTGACCTTTCTTGTGAAGGAAACAATGGTGCTGGTATTACTGTGTGCTTCTAGATTGCCTTAAATTGCAAGTAGCTTTGCATCTGCTAGTCTTTTCTTTCCCATCCGCTGTTGTCCATCATGTTTGACTTTCAGTTTCGGGATGCTTGGTAAGGGGCTGTTATGCAGGACAGACAGCTGCGGCTGGGAGCTGTTCGACTGTTTGCTGTTCTGATGGATGGACTTGGCGAGGGAGACGTGAAGTGGGAGGCCCTTGTGGGAGTTGCAGGAGAGAATGAGGCGAATCTTGAGCTTCAAGGGAAAGAGAATGGCACCTCCCATCTCTCCTCCGAGGATCAGAAAGGCTCAGGAGAAGCCAACTTGCAGGAAAACTCTGCTAGAGAGGGAAAGGTCAAGGGGAGGGAGGCGGTAGCAGTGAAGCTCTTGAAGTTGATCGAAATCGAACTGAACATGAAGTCGAGGAGAGTTCCTGAGAGCAGCAATACAGACAGGTAAGAGGCTTTCTCAAGGTTTCTTTTGAACTTTGCTAATAAGAAATGAGAAGTAAATAAAAACGAGTTAGCTAATCAACAGGTAAAAGGAAATTGGTAAGTTAATCCATAAAGTTTCCATTCAAGCAAGTTTTCTTTGCGTGGCCTCTGAATCCTAGGCCTCTACCTATTCCATAATATGATGACCTTCTTGTTACAATCGAACCACTGACATTAGAAAAGCCCACTTGTTTCTGGTGCGAACAGAGAGCTTTTCCTGCGGGACGCCATGTCTTTGTTGTGCCAACTTGCTTCCCATGCGAAGCACGGATCGACGTTTTGGTCTTCCCTTGCAAACAACCGCAGCATGTTACTGCTGTGCCTCGAAATTTCAAGCAATTTTGTTAGCCAGGCAAAAGGTAGTTCGTCCCAGCTCAAGGCCAGTAGTCTTTTTACCATGTTACAGAGGTTCAGGCAGTCGGCTCTACGGTACTGGCAGGAGAAGCATAGTTAGGTTTGCTTTTTACGAAGCCCTTTTTGTTTGATTAGTTAGGCGAATTTTGGACTCAACCGCAGGTTGTAGTCGGTCAGGCAGTCGGTCAGGGAAGCTAACTTTACGATCACAGAGGTTTGCAGTTAATGAATGTATAGGTCTTTCTATTTGGTTGTCCTGAATAGCCTGTGTAAACGCAAGAATAGGGTGTACCAGACCTAACAAAATTTGACGGAAAATGAAAGTCACGAAAGTACTCCTCCGTAGGGGGATCGCGATGTCACCGGAGTACTCGTTCTGGTGTTAAACATACTGACATTTTATTAAGTTTGATACCCCCTAATCACTTACGCCCTAAACGCCTGGCACGTAAATGTGAAGAGTATGGTAACGGCCCAATGTCTCCCGATATCCGCAAACAAACGAATGGTGTTTGCATGCGTGAGGCATCACATCGACGATGAACATTTTGTTGTTGCCCAAACAAAGGGGAAGATGTGGCATTGATCTCACAAAGGCGATGCCATCAAATGTACATGGACAAAATTATCAGAGGGAACCACGAGGAAATGGTCGCAAAGGAACTAAGGACAAAAGAAAAAAGCCAAGAGCTGAAAGCTATGCCTAGGCTCAACAATGCAGCCCTCCATAGGAGCAGCCACGAAGGTCGCCGATGTGTGGCACATTGCGCGGAGGCGACGGCAGCAGCCGCAACGGTCGAAAAGGGGGTGTGCGCTACATGTTGCATAGATTTACGGAACCGCAACTGCAACCGCAAACGCAACTGGGACGCCCGACGATGTCATGATTGCTCGATGACATCATTACTACCACGTGGCACTTGGTTGTACACGTTCGTACATTTTTGTACTTTTGTGCTTTTGTACGTTCGTACACGTCCGTACTGTCCGTACTGTTCGTACATCCTAGGTTTCGGCGGGCTTGCGGACCTCATGTGTTTCATTTGTCGTGTTCTCCAAGTTGGCCGCCGGGCGGGCGGGCTGGCCGCGGCTGCCAACCCGTACCTCCTTAGGTTTGACTTTTGCCAAGTCAGTTATCCTCGACCAAAGAAATCAACGAAATACACGAAAGAAATACAATATAGGTCCAAAACATCGCCGAAATCGACGAGAAAAGAGTAGAGGCTGTTATTGGAGTGATAGAAGCTACCAAGCGATAAAGCCTCTCTAAGCAAACCTTCCAAACTACTCATATAGAGGCTGAACCCCAAGCAGCTGGCTGTCTGGAGAAGCAAGGGTCGTCTGCCCCAAGCAGGACACTCTTAGCTTCATCGTCTACATCGAGGTAAGTCTATTCAATTCTGGCGAGGACTGAGCCTCTGCAATGAGTCCCCCACCTTAGACGGAGCCCCCCGTTTTGTAACCGCCCAGTAACCCTAAATTCAAGAAACTCGATGCACAAACCCTAAAATCTCCAAATGTAGGCTCTGACTCTTCAGCTGCACAATGTACTCGTGAGGGGAACACAGATCTTTAGCCCCACCGTCAAGGCTCTCTTTGTGCATGGGAAACGGTTCAGCTTCCGGAAACTGACCGTTTTGGTGAAGCATTTAGACAAACTGGAACATGAATCGCCTTTTTTCACGGTGTAAGATTTGCTCGCCTTGCATTCTGCAGCGGCTCCAAGATCGCCGGCTTCCAGACACACCTGCAGCAAGGCGAGGGCAGACGCAATTCCTGGTCACAGTCTAGAACACAATTGTTTCTTTCTGCGTCCTCCTCCGCCGCAAAGGCCGACACTTAATCACTTAATCTACGCCAAACAAATGCAAAGAAACGAAATTTGTTCAAAAAATGCAAACAAACATGGAGTCATGCCCTCCTACGTCCCTACTTTGACCATTGACAAAGTACCTGCTGGCCAATGGCAGAGCTGCCGCTAGTGGAGAGCATGAGCTTGCCGCAGTACACCCCGGGATTGAGCGTGTAAAACTTCCAAATGCTTCCCGCAAGATAGTTGCTTATGATAGAGAAGCAAGTTTCGTCCGGCTGGACATCATAAGGCTTCGTGCAGGGGCCCGGATAGACAGGGGAGCCCCTCTGAATGCAGACCTGCAGAAACATCCAAACTCACACTTCAGATTCGACGCTTTTCAAAACATGCACCACGTTTGGGACTGTACATGAGTTTACGTGAATAATTTCCGTTATTCCTTATCGTGTCCCCTTGGTTACGTAGTCAACAAAGTTTACGCAATTCCATTTTTCAGCGTAGGTAGTACAACTGAACAAATGGTCAATCACAAGAAGTAGTCGTCCAGGTCATTGTGCAGATCACCTGTACTATACATTTCTATAACATAGGGCTCATGTAGATTAGAGTTTTGTAGTGTTCTTTTCTTCTCATAAGGATTGATTCTTGTGGTAGTAGGGGTTTGACCCCTTCCAAGTTCACTAACTGTACCTGCTGGAACGGCTGAAGCCGCGAGCAGTCAAAGTCTGGATTGGGAGACCCGGGGCCATATATAGAGGGAACTTTGAAATGTGTTGCGATTGACTCACACGTATCATCCTGAAGAAAGAAAAAGGTAGGAAAGTCGAATTTCGACTGCGACGTCAAAAGTTTGCCAGCAGCTGACTCGGAGGACATTTGCAGGGAGGACCTTGAACAGTTAAAAATGGGGTCCCAAGGCACAGAGGCTGACCTCATTGACAGCGTAAACCAAAGAGCAATTTTTGAAATTGGTGACATTCACCACCGTATCTCCCGGCAAGGGCAAACCGCAATTCAGATTCTGTGAAGTGGATCAAAGATTGTGGCACGAATGCAGAAAACGTGAGTTCAATGGCCTCATAGGAGGGGAGCAAAAGACCACCACAGCTTACTCCATTCCGCAAACATGACTACATGAGTTACAGAAATTGAGATAAAACTAAGGGAAGTCACCGTTCGCCAGAATTGAGTAGTATCTTGCTGACCTGGTTTTGGGCTTGGAATTCTGTCTTGCTGACGCCATACATGTTGTAGATGTCGTAGCAACTCATGTTGGTGCCGGTCGGCACCGAAAAGGTTTTTGGCCCATTTGCCAATGTAGCTGGAAAAACGATAATTGCAGCCTTAGAAATGAGCTAGAGAAGAAGTGCAGATTTCACCTCGTTCGAGTATATCCCTATCATTGATGTATTCAAAGCGAAGGCCAAGTATGATTTGCATAGCTTCTAATAGCAAGTCATCACAGAATAAGGTCATGTTTGACTCGAAACCGTATTTGGAGCACTCAGATATCTCCTTTAATACTTAGAACCCCTGCTGACACTAGTATGAACAAAACTCCTCATATGCAGCTACTTCATACTACTTCTTTTTCTTACTTATTTTTCTTCTTCTTACTTCTACTTTCTTTTTTTTCTACTTCATTCAGGTTTTCGCTGCCTGCTTTGTGCCCCCACCTGGCACGCAGGTGAGCGAGCCATCAGGAGAGTCCGGGGCATAGCCGAAGGGGCAAGCGCACACGTATGTGCCCATAGGCGAGGCCGCATTCAGGCATGTGCCCACACCGCAGGGGTTGCGGGCAGCAAAGGTGCAGGGGGAGACTGCCCCGAAAAAAAAAAACAAAAAAACGAAAAAAATCGTTCGTTAAAAAGTATTCAAAGACTTTGTAATGAGTTTAAGAAGTGCAGGGGGAGACTGCCCAGAAATAAATTTAAAAAAAATATCGTTCGATGAAAAGTATTCAAAGAGTTTGTAATGAGTTCAGGAATTGCAAGATTTCAGGTCGAAGCATTGAACAATGTTTGGCTTTTTACTTAGATTTGAAAAGTTCTTGTGTGTTGAAAAATCATGGTTGAAAAAATAGTTATCAGAGTGCGCATACAAAGCGGTGGAACAGTTGGCAAACTAAAGGAGGGGATAACGCAAACAAGAGAAGCCATTGTTTGCTTCTCATCCGCTAGCAGTCTTTGGCTTTCCATCTCACATTACAAATCGTAAAGATCTGCTCGATGAAGCAAAAGATCAGATTAGTCAAACGGCAAACTAACTTACTGGGTGCGCATGTTTGGGAGTTGTCAGTGTTGTTCACAGCCACGAATCCTGTGCGACATCGACACAAATTTGTGTTTCCGGAAGGAATGCATAGACCATTTCCGCAGGGGTTCATGGCTCCAGGGCCACTCCCACTCAGAACAACAGTTGCATAGCTGCTATAGAAGCAAGGATCATTGCCTGCATCCGACCGACCACAAAAAGACACACATAACATTCTCGCTTGCTATCGTGAGCTCATTGAATATGACCTTAAACTTGTTATCATCACTAGCCGAGAAGTTAGAGGAGCTCGTCTTCTGCGATTTGAGGATGCGTGACAAGGAAGAACACGTGTAAACGTTTGTTTCGTCGTCTCTATTTTTAATTAAAAAAGTCAAAACTTGTGAGAGGATATTCACTCACTTAAAGGCTTCACTACCGGCATGAGAGCCGGAAGACTGTTAATTCCGCATATCCCATAACCGGCGGATATTTTGAGCCGCATGTAGCCCTGTTCGCCCCAATTTCGACCCCACGAGTTGCGGATGATCCAAAAGGGTGGATCCGCGCTCAAGTCGTATCCGACCACCACCACGCTGTGATCCACTCCGTTGGAAAAGCACTCGTCATCGTCAAACACTCCCTGCAGCACATCGTATCTCAATTCTGAAAGCAATGAGTGATAGAAGGAAAATGACTCAAATTTTTCGTATGTAACATGCAGCATAAGTTATAGTGGCGCCAAATCCTGAGTGCTGAGTGGCTGTGGGAAGGAGGAAATGGGGCTAAAGCTCTTATCATGATCCAAATAAACGCATATACAGAAAGTCTTCACGTGAGTGCTTACATAAAACCTCCTTCCTGAAGAGGCACGCTATGCAGAAAATGTCCAACGATTACAAGATTGCAAGGCTATAAATTTGTTTATGGCTTTACTCCGTTGTAATTGATGAAGTTGGGACTGCTCGCTTCAATATTCACAATGGCCGGTTGCTGCTGCAGAATGAGCAATAACCCCAACCAGCCGTTGAAGGCTACTTGCTCAAACGATGTGATTTTGAACGTGTTATCACCCTGTAAGCGACCCACTCATATTGAATCTGAGATCTCTAAGATAATCAGTTTTAACCATAAAAATGTGCCTTGAAGATAAAATGTTCTTTACAACATTTGAAACAAAGCCAGTTCTCAATAAAACACACCAAACCCTAATCATCTCTGAAACCTTTTCAGGAAACTTGGAAACAAACTCGGCTCTTTTCTGATTAGCATCAGAGGCACGCCAAAAATCCCGGACCAAACTTCTATGATGATCTCTGAGTCAAAAACCTATCCGACAATTCAATGGCATCATTTGCTATCTACTTGCCTGCACACAGCTCCCTTGTCCTGTGAAGTTCGAGTATAAAATAAGGCTTTTGTTGGCGGCATAGTCAAGAGCTTCTTGGGGCCATCCCCCCCCCTCGCAGGTCTTGCCGGAGGGAGAGCAGGTCAGGACCTGCTGCTCTGCCAGCTGCGGGAGAGGAATCGATCCACCATTGGCAATGAAAATTGCGCTTTCAATGGCAGATATTGGAGCAAAAATCCAACAGGTTCCTGCACATAATCCACGTCAGAATAAGACTTCTGATCATTGCAGATGCGGTAAGACCTAAGGTTTGCGTGCAGGTTTACAGAGTGCGTTTTGTATGGCGAAACGGTTCACGAATGTTTGCTTATTCGTTCGTTTGTTCGTTTTCCAGCTTTCCCAATCGTCTTCTGCCATGCCATCTTCAATGGAAGCAGCTAAAATAAAAAGAGAGAAAATATTAGAAGCAAAGGAACGAACGAACGAACGAACGAACGCTTGACTTTCAAGTGGTCAAGAAGGAGGGGGGTAATTACTGCAGAGAGTCTGATCCTTGATTCCTTGCACGGCTCCCTCTTCAGTCCAGTTCCAAGAAATTGCGACCTGCCAGGATGACTTGCCGCTCTTCCTCCTCAAATATCCCGTCGTCGCGTATCGGAAGAAACGGTTCAAATATGAGGACTTTTGGATTGGTAGACTCGAGTTTAGGCCAAACCCTCGTCCCCCTACACTTTACATAGAAATGTTGTTAACTGAGATCATGATGCACAATATGCATAACGTGATCATGTTGGGTTTTTCTCACTGTGACTATCTCTCCAGCAAAAGAGACAAACGTAGATGCTCAACATTGCGGGCAACTTCAGTCACAAACCTGATTCAGCTCCTTCAGACCACAGGATACTAAAAAAAAGCCACAAGCCATGTCCAGAGCAGAACTAATAATAACAAGAAGAGATTTGAGAATCTCACCAAAAGTGCAAGTGTATGCATCTGCAGAGTTGTCATAGCCTGCATCACAAGCGCAAGTTGGCCGGCTTCCATTGAAAAAACAGGCCCCATTGCCCCCACATGCACCCTGAGGCTGGCTCGCATTGCAGAAGAAATTGCATGTGGCCGCATCTCTTTGGTCGCTGCAGGTATCGTTTGAAAAGCAGTTCGTTTCAATGCCAGTGCAGTCCCTTTCCTGGCCGTTCACGGTGATGGAGAATTCTTCCGAAAAGTAGTTGTTGTCGAAGTAGAAAGCGACGTCTTCAAGTAATCCAAAGTCAAACACCAGTGGTCCTGCGAGAAGGTTGTCTGCTAGCGACCTGCAGAAAGTAGGGTATCTGCTTGCTTCAGATCACAATGATTCTTTGGGGAGGAGCTACTTAGAGAATATTGGCCGTCTCTTTGTTGTGGTGGGGTTTTTTTTTTTTCTGGTCTGCTAGCTGCTGTTTGCGAAGGTATGTGAAAGTTGAAGAGTGAAAGACAAGTATCTGCTTCAAAACTGATGGTTTCTTCTTGCTTCCGCCTTGGCCAACACACTAATCCGTTATCCATGGATTTGCATTCAGAAAAGCACAAAGTTCAGTTCGCCCACATCTGTGTTATGGACTGGAGCCCTCCAAAGGTCGATGGAATATTGCCGGTCAGTTGATTGTTGCTCAAAATCCTGCCACACGAGAGATACCCATCTCAATTTGGGGTCTCTAGTTGGCCTTTCATTAAATGGTCGAGGTATCCAAGCACATACAGATTCAGAACGAAGCTGTTTTCAAGTTCAAGGGAAGTGGTTTTTATTAATATGAATCGTTTCATTTCCGCCACATTTCATTTTCCTTCCGCATCTTTATGTTTGCTGTCGTAGAGCCGTTAGGGAGTTTGGAACGTGATAGGGTCACATACAATTGGCTTCGTACACAATGACTCACAGAATTTGAAGGGCTCTGAGGTAGCCAATTGACGCAGGAATTGGACCGCTTAGCATGTTGTCGGCAACATTTCTGTACGACCGACAAGCAGCAACTTCAAGCATGAACCATATTCCAAGCGGACCACTGCTCAAGTGTAAGATTTTTATAACAAAGAAAACTACAAACCAGGATTTTTTTCTAGCTGATATAGGTCCATTTTTTATTAGGAGAAATGTTTACATATTTTAGCTCTGACACTTCCACAAGCTTAAAAAATGTTTATCAACTATCCCGTGCCTATGTAAGAATTAAAAGATCATTTGGGTGCTATGACCGAGATTCTGATTGCTCGGAAACATAGTTGAATCAGCAGTCAGAAGAACTTTTGCTATCGTCCTTCTTCTAATGCAGTCGGTCCGAAAGCCGCTTGAACACACTTCACAAATGCTGCTTATAAGGATTTTCATTTTCCAACTACTAAAATATCCTTCCCACAAACCGATTGCTGCAACTAAGACGCAAGTGACTTAGATTGTACCATTTGGAGACACGTACTGTCTGTCTCCGTTTTCCCGCAACGTGCACGAAGTATTTCTACAGTGTTGAACTTCTTTACGCATATGTCTACGATGACAGATTACAAGTGGATCACAAGTCGGACCAGTGGATCGGCAACCATTGGACAACCACTGGATGGCAATGGGTGTCCCATGGTTCGCAACCATTCAACCAATGGTTGCCAATCATTTGCACCCACTGGTTCGCAACCAGTCGAGTGGTTGGTCTATTGGTCCGACCTGTTGAGTGGAAGTGTTTTAGCAAGCGTCGATCTGAACTTGTATGCTTTCCCGTTTATACAGAATCCAGCGATCAGGAATCACTGGCACTTACAGTTCTTGAAGAGAGGTCAGGTTGCGAAAGGCTGAGGGGAGTCCACCCGTCAGCTTATTATCTGACAAAATTCTGCGCATCATCCAATGTTAGCAAACCAATTATTTTCAAAAGTTCCTAGAAGTATCTGACAAAATTCTGCGCATCATCCAATGTTAGCAAACCAATCATTTTAAAAAGTTTCTAGAAGTATCTGAAAAAATTCAGCGCATCATCCATTGTAAGCAAACCAATCATTTTAAAAAGTTTCTAGAAGTATCTGACAAAATTCTGCGCATCATCCATTGTAAGCAGACTAATCATTTTCAAAAGTTTCTAGGATTATCTGACAAAATTCTGCGCATCATCCAATGTTAGCTAGCCAATCATTTTAAGACGTTTCTACAAGTATCTGACAAAATTCTGCGCATCATCCATTGTAAGTAAACCAATCATTTTAAAACGTTTCTAGAAGTATCTGACAAAATTCTGCGCATCATCCAATGTTAGCAAACCAATCATTTTAAAAAGTTTCTACAAGTATCTGACAAAATTCTGCGCATCATCCATTGTAAGCAAACCAATCATTTTGAAAAGTTTCTGAACGAAAGCGAATATACGACTGCAATTTATACTATCAGCACAGGGGAAAAAAAGGTGGTCGAACTAGCAAAGCCATGGCTTTCTCCAAGTGCAGGTTAGGAGTATTTAGGATCTTTAGGGTTTTTAGTACTTAGGGTTTCCTTCGGCTTTTAGGGTTTTAGAGGCATAGCAGATGATCCTAAGAGAGAGGGAAGGAACCATACAGTCTCTTTAACTTTTGAAGTCGACCAATGCTGTCAGGAATGATGCCCATAAAATTGTTGTTCGACAAATCCCTGAATCATTTCAAACAACGGAGTATGTGACCTAAGAAACGAATATTCGACATAGAACAAAATAGAAACATCACAAAGACTTTAGATCTCCCGACAATAATAGGTGTTACAGATGCAATGATCTGCCTGTACGGGTTTCGCATTTCTGGGTTGTACATTGTTCAGAAGTGAGTGCAGGGTCTGATCGAAGTGGGGCTCCATTGACTGGTGATAGGATTCGTCAAGATTTAATTAACCCGTCATTCTTTTCCATTTATCAACGGAAGTCAAACTCACAATTCCTCCAACGTTGCTAGGCTGCCAATGGAGGGCGAAATGCTGCCATTCAGTTGGCTTCCACTCAACTTTCTGCCAACACAGCCACTTGCCCTTCAGTTCGCCAAATTGGTGATCTTCAACTAGAAGGCAATGCACATTAGTTATTTACATTCAACCACAGGTATTCATTCTCCGTTGAGTATAGATTGATGATTACAAAAATAGCAAATTATAATTAGAAAGTGACTCTATTGAGAAAGAGGCTGTCACGGTCTACAACGACTACAAGGATAAAGAGCGATCCGCAACCAATCCTCCGTGGTGCCACGACCGGAAAACCACTAAATGGAAACTAAGGAAGCAGCTGCATCTGACCTAAAAAATATTTTGATGCAAAAAACGTTATAACTATTTCAATCATAGGACTGCGAGAGCAAGTGATTCAAGACATCCATCACAGAAAAATGTGAAAGGGGAAATGCAAGATGCTCACATTTTGGTTATTACTTTGGGTGAACCTGTGCAGAATACGCCCCACCAGCTGCATACGGGATCTTTAGAAGGGTCCCAATTCTTGAGATACTTTTGAGGATTCGTGATGGCCATCTTGAACGCCAAAAGAATGACGGCTGCATCATGGCGTTCTCCCAACAATTCAACAGAAAATATGTCTCATCGTCAATTACTTGAGCTTGCTCTCACCATGATCCCACCCGTGCTGCTCGAAAATTCACGGAATTGTAAAATCGGCAGGCCGGCGTTTGCAAAGCAGATTCCAGCACCTTCCAACGATTATGGAAAGACTCTTTCAGAGCTGGACTCCACTCACTAAAAAGAGGTAAAATGGGTTCAGTTACAGTATTTGCCCACAGTCCCAAATACAAGTCAAAAATATGCAATCAGAGTGAAACTACTCCGTGTCCCCATTGCGAGTGTCGTTTAGGTCAGCCACGAGAAAAATGAATATTCATGCGGCGATCACCAAAACTCATGCACTCTCACTTGCACCTTGAGCAGCAAAGTATACAAAGAGCTGACTTTGCCCGTACTATTGCCATGTCTCAACAATGCCTGGAAGCCCCACGGCACATGCGGCTTGTGCTCAGAAGACTTGTTTCTTCATGCGCACCGCAGCTATTTTCAAAGTTAAAATGTTAGAATCGGGCAAGGTTCTCAGCTGTACTTGACAATATCATTCGCTATAAAACTGACACTTCTATGGACAGATCAATAAAATCTGAAAGAGACGGAGAAGTGTATCTTCCCTATCTAGTCCTAAATTGAAACACTTCGTTTTGTATGGTGATTCATTATTCGTTATCGTTAGCGTGCAATGTTACTATTACTTTTAGCGTGCAATGTAAGCCTTTCAAATAAAAAGATCGAAAGGTAAAGGTGAGGAGGAATGAAGCATAGAAACTTTGTTGATGAGTCTTATAATAGGGGTAGTCAGACATTGACCATCGCCAAATCAATTAAGCAAGCCTGTCGGGCGAATTAAGCATTGGCTAGATACGCATTTCGGTACGGCTGTTTACGGCGGAGCCGCGGATCCCGACCCGGAATTACTTTGACTTTTAGTACAGTACTGTATACTGTACTGAATTCGGGAATTTAGTACGGCCATGGTCAATGTCTGACTCCCCCTGATAGTGTATCGAAAGCAAGAAAGGGTTTTGGTTGAAATCATGAGACCAGCCGCGACATGCATATATGTGTCCATTACCTTCTGGAGAAAGTGGCGGCGGCGGTGGCCGTCGTGGAGGGGGTCGTGGTGGCGGGGGTCGAGGCCGCGGCGGAGGGGGGCGAGGAAGGCGAGGGGGGGGTGGAGAAGACTCTGCGAGAGAGCACAAGGAGCACACAAAATAGCTCACAACAATCGCCAATTTCTGAGAAAAGCACACTAACTTTCTTGTCTCAGAATTGACAAGCGTTTTCTTGCAACAGCAACTCCAATCGGAACCGTTTGTTTCCCTGAATTGGACCATTAGACATGTTAAGAAAACATGAGGCTTATTTTTTTCCGTTTAAAATGGGGAATGTAGAGCTAAGAAAATAGTTAAGTAACTAAGTTGAAAGAAGCGTTCAGAATCCTCAATCATTGCAGCCACTACCTCCTCAAGCAAAAATGGACACTCAAACTAAAGAAGCTGTGGTGACTTACTTCTGCGTATGTATGTGTGAGCAGAGCTACTCTCTGTGGGAGACATTATTGAAGATTTCAGCCAACATTGGAACTGGCCTCCGTCTCCGTAACCGTTTCCTTGGGTTATAGAAAAACCGACGCATTGGCACAAGCTTGTACAAAGCTGAATGCATCCGTCCGCAGAAAGAACAAAAGCGCTGCCAATGTCATTCAAAATAGCAACTTTATTTGGAACATAGTCGTAAGTCGCAGCTGGACCTCCAACACATGTTCCTGCGCAACCGAACATAGTGAAGGAGCGACGCACGTCCGCATATCAGAACATTGGTAAAATAAAAAAAAAATCAAATCATCAATCAATCAATTCATCATCAATCAAAATCAATCAAATCAATCAATCAATCAATAATCTTGTTCACTTTTTACCTCCCTTGCGACATACAATCTGATCAACTCCTTTTGACAAAGAGAGGAGATGAAGCACTGTTTCTACCGCCTCTAACAGGATTGGGTTGAAGTAGAGTGGACTACTTGCGGAGAATTCAAAACGTACCTTCGGAGCTTCTAAAAACTTTCACCTCAGTTGAAGTGAGGGGTTCGCCGCTGCTGAGGTACACCCAGACGAATTTTCCGCGTAGAGCCGAGCACGTCTTGACGAAGGGAAAGCCGATGCTCGTGTTTGAGTACTTGAAGACGTTACCGGGGTCGCACTCCTGGTTTCCCCCCCCATTGAATGTGGAGTTGCTATCTCCCACCCACACAGCCACTCCGTTCATCCGCTCTTGACAACAATCTGTCCGGCCGTACAGCATGACCTTTCCCACAGCCACGGTCGCGAGCAGGTCCACTTTCCACCACTGCGGTGGACCGTTAAGCGTATGCGAGCATGTAAATCCTTCCGTAGAGCAGCCGCCATCACCTAAGGAGCCGTCCACCGCTTTCAGTGCTGAAAATTTTAGGAGAGTGCTGGACTGAAAAGCGGGTCTGTTGAAAGCCAAATCGCCTGCCATTCCCATTACCCCACATTTGATTCCAATGGTGTAAGTGCAGATTACACTAAAGCATATAAACCAGTAGGTTTAAGCCTGGCGGAATATGGACATGTTCGCAATAGCCACAGGACCAAACAGCAAAGTATGTCGGAGTTTCGTATACTTCACGAGCCAGTCTTGTCATTGTTTTTTTTGTGCTGACTGTATCGTTGGCCTATTCCTTTTCCTTTCTTCACCTCCTTATAATCATCTGTGTTGTCTACGAGAGCCAATCCTCTGATAACTAGACCAGCTTTTCTGCATCGTTTTTGGTTCCCGAATGCGACTATGGGGTTCCAGACGTACCTTCGACCGCTCCTAAAACCGCTCCAAAAACCTTCACTTCGCATAAAACGAGCGGCCAGCCGCTGAGAACCACCCAAACGAATCGTCCAGCCAACAGGGAGCACTTCTTGACGAAGGGAAAGCCTCTGCTTGTGTCGGAGTAGAAAAAGACGTTACTGGGGTCGCACTCCTCGTTCCCGTCGGCGTTCCATGTGGAGTCGTTGTTGCCGATCCACACCGTCACTCCGTTCATCCACTCTGAACAGCAGTCTGTAC
This sequence comes from Zygnema circumcarinatum, assembly GCA_037447605.1. Classification (NCBI taxonomy): domain Eukaryota; kingdom Viridiplantae; phylum Streptophyta; class Zygnematophyceae; order Zygnematales; family Zygnemataceae; genus Zygnema; species Zygnema circumcarinatum. The sequence goes on from CM074817.1 coordinate 1,527,905, forward strand.
GGCCCCACAGCTCGACCGAGTCCACCCTCGCACGCGCCAGCAGGTCCACCCTCCACCAATTGGAGGGAGCACCGAGCGTGTGTGAGCATGTAAACGTGAAGTAGTCGCCGCCTCCATCAGAGCCGTCCACCGCCCTCCCAGCGACACCACCCCACGCCTCGCTGGACTGCAAGGCAGGTTTCTGCAGAGCCAAATTTTCTGCAATGCGGATTCGTGCAAAAAGAGAGATGCAAAAGAAACTTGGCATCGGTAAACCATTGTTGCCTCGTTTGGAAAGAGAAATAGTCATACAATCACACGCATCCTATTCATGGGAATACTAAGTCCAAGACGCTCACGGCCTAACCTTTTCTTAGATACTTTTTTGTACCAGTCGGCTAAGCATGATGTTTGACGACCAACAGCACTACAAACCGAATTACTGTTTCGTAAGGAACGATGGTTGCATTAGCTCACATTCTCTTGCAAACCGAGATGCAGGTAGGAGTGGGAAAAAGAGCGGAAGGCGTACCTCTAGGGCCTCCAAAGACCTTCACTTCACACAAAGTGAGGTAGTCGCCGCTGCTGAGGTACACCCAGACGAATTTTCCGCTTATAGACGAGCACTTCTTGACGAAGGGAAAGCCGATGCTCGTGTTTGAGTACTTGAAGACGTTACCGGGGTCGCACTCCTGGTTTCCCCCCCCATTGAATGTGGAGTTGCTATCTCCCACCCACACAGCCACTCCGTTCATCTCCTCTTGGTTAGCAACTGTCTGGCCGTACAGCATGACCGAGTCCACAGTCGTGGTGGTGAGCAGGTCCACTTTCCACCACTGCGGTTCACCGTTAAGCGTTTGTGAGCATGTACGAGTGTCTGCCGTGTAGTAATATCCATCACCATAGTAGTTGTCCACAGCGTTTTGTGCCACAAGAATAGTGCTGGACTGAAAAGCTGGCTTCTTGAGAGCCAAATTGCCTGCAATACCCATTATGCCAAAATTGATTCCAATAAATGTAAAATGCCTATTGGGCTTGGCTTGGCGGAAAGGAAAAATGCTCTGGTAACAAAGCTAGAGAACCGAATAAAAACGATCTCGGAGTCTGGTGTACTTCACGATTCAGTCTTTGCATAACTTTCTGTGCTGACTGTATTGTATACGTATTTGTTCATGATTCATGTTCATGTGAGCAGCTTTATTATCTGGCTGAATCAATCCTTTGATGGTTGGACCAGCTTTTCTGCACCTGTAGTAAATAGAAACCTTGAGCTAGCTTGGAGCACATACCCATGTCTCGTCGAATGTACAATATTCTGTTCGTTGTAGTCCTCCATTCTGAGACAGGACGAGTGTTGAGCTTTTTCCAGCACGAAAAGCTGCCATCACTTCTTGGAGGATATTCGATCACAAAAGCGATGCAGCTGCAAGCGCTGTTGCAGGAAGCTTCGCACTCCGTCGCTGACGTTACAGTCAAGTTGGACAGATCAAAATCTGCTGACTCCAGATTATCATATCGGTCATATTCGTTCAAGAGTCCGGCACAATGGTAAGAATCACGCTCTACAAAACATAGCAGAAAGGTAATTGGTTAGAGGGTGGAAATGGTCGCAATCTCAGTCAGTCCAAAAAGATCATCAAATCACCAATCTCAACTTAAGAATCTCAAGCTTTTCAAAAGGCACACTTTTTCAATCCAGCGAAAAATCTTGCGGTTCGTTTTCTTTTCACCCTCGTCGTCTCTCCCTCACTCGACCCCCGCCTTCCCGTGTTTTCTATAACTATGTTCTTTAACAGTTTCTTGCAATGCCCACTCAGATTAAACGGTTCATTTCCCTTGATTGACCAGCTTATGCTGTGAAAATAGTGAGGCTCCATTTTGGTTTTTTGTTCCAAACTGAAAGCAAAGGTTTCTTCGTGAGTCTATTTCTCAATCTGGAGCTAAGATTGACCCGAACTTAGAAGATGTTGATGACTTACTTTCGCGTACATACATGTCACCAAATGCAACGCTCTCTAAGTTGGCAATATCATACTTTAGCCAACAATTGAGTCCGCCATCCCCATCACTCGTACGAACTCCGAGGCATTCGCAATAGCTGGTGCACTGAGCAATGCAATCTTCAACGGATGACACAAGGACATATTTGAAGTCGTACCCCCAATTTTCACTGTTAGCCAAATAGCGGAACGTATCTTTTAGGCCTGCACATTCTCCTGCACAGCCAGGATCGCGTGTACAAATCAGTATCTCAGGTTAAACCGTTCGGGATCGTAATTCTTGGAAGAGGTGGAGATGCAATTGGTGAGGAAGGCAGCAAGACTACACAAGCCGACACGTCAGCTCATAAAAAGTCTCACAAGTTTTCTTGTTTTCACTATGAACCATCAGGAATAGCCGTGGCTACGTTCAACCACCGTAGCAACTTACAAAATTGAAAGAAGAGAAATATTAGATTGGACTGTTTGCTTTCTTCAGTTGGAGTCTCTATACATGTGAATCTTAAGGCATCATGATACTTCTATCCAGCAGCAAATGTTTAAAACACTTCAACATGGCAGACACTCTCTTCGCGCAGCAATACTAACTCAAAAGATGTGGGGACTTACTTGTCCGTATGTATGTGTGAACAACGGTACTAGTCGTGAGAGGAGCTATTGCATATTTCGAAAAACAGGTGAACTGGCTCCCGTTTCCGTAACCTGCCCCTTGGCTTACGACGAATCCAACACACTGGCAAAGCCCTGCGCAGAACTGAGCGCATTCCGCCACAGATGAGACATAGGAGAGACCGATGTCATTCCCCAAAGCATCTGTACCTGCTGCATAGTCAAACGTATCTCCAAGGCCTGGACATTCTCCTGCAGAGGCAAAAAACGAGGAAGGAGCGAGTGCAAGTATGCAGATCAGTATCTCGGACACATCTCAATTGACTTTAATAGTGGCTTATGTCTCCCACTGCACTTTAAAGGCGGAGTTGGACGGTGCAGAATGGAATAGGACTACAAGCAGAATAGCCAGCTTATGAAAAAGCAGGCAATTTTTTTCTGCTGTGAAAGAACACAGCAGTAATAATGTGAAATCAACGCAGATTGAAGTGGTTATATTTCCTTAGTTGAATCGTGGGGTACAAGTTGAACTCGAGTTACTCTTCCAACTTCAACCTATCCCGCACATTCGTCATGACTCCCTCCTCACGCAGTCACAGTCTTCTGCCCTTCCACTCTCCATTCTCTCTTTTTTTCAATTCAAGATTTATCCCTGCTTCCCCTCTCCCATTTTCCTTCTCCACTCCCCCTCTCTCCTCCTTATCTTCCCGCATTTCCTCACGACCTCCCACTCCTACCACTTTCTCAATTCTTCCTGAACCACACTCTCTTTCTCCTCGACTCTCCTTTCTAGCAATAAGGCACAGGCTACCGCCCCCACTCTCAGCGTCCATGTCCGCGAAGCCCCCCTATTTTCCTCTCCTCGTCCCATCCCCCTCTCCCTCCTCTCTCTTTCTCACACTCCTGCCCTACCGACCCACCTTGCGCCCGTCCACAAGTCACAGCGAGGATGACCAGAGCTGCAAAAGCGAACCACTGCGCCATGGCGGCAGGATCCTGCAAAACCTAAAAACGCCAAACCGAGCACCACAAGAGTCAATGCTACCGTACTTCAACTTTACGACAAAACCTTTTTTAAGTGCATTGCTCTTGGCCTCCCCACTTGGTTTACATACAGAATGAAGGGCACTAAACTTAACACATATCACCCCCTACCAGACTTCGCTTCCCACACTCCATTCCCCCCTTCAACAGCCTCCTCTCTCTCCCTCCGTCTTCCGCCGCTCGTCCATTTGCCTTCCCCTCGACGGCCCGCCCTTCATCTCTCCCCGCCTTCATGAATTCCGCGAGTTCCAAAATCCGCACAACATTCAGCGGCCGCGAGAGAGAGAGAGAGAGAGAGAGAGAGAGAGAGAGAGAGAGAGAGAGAGAGAGAGAGACCGCACTGCTCCTTTGTAGCAGAGGCAGGGCTTCTCCCACACACTAACTCACATATTGGACAACGATCCTCAGTACCTTCGACTCCCTCCTTTGATCGCGCAACGCCGCCATGCCTCAGCCGCCTCTAGCTTCGTGCCTCCCCTCCCCACGCTCTGTTTTCCTTCTGCCACACTCTCTCTCCTCCTACCTCCCCTCTCTCTTCCCTATCGCTCTCTCTCGTCCACTCCCACTTCACCCTCCCTCCTTCCCATCCTCCCGCCCTCCCACCCTCTTTCCCTCCCTTTCTTCCTTTCTTTCCTTTCTTCTTCCCTCCCTCCCTCCCACCCACCCTCCCGTCCTCTCCCTCTCCCCGCGCCCCTTTTTCTGCTCCTTGCGCCGCCCCGCCCCTGACTCGACAGCCGCCACGTCAGGAATTGTGCCATCGTGGCAGGCTCTGATTGGCCCGCGCTTGTCGCTATGTGACGCCTCTCAGTCGAGCGCGCTCGCAAGTGCGAAAGGTGAAGCTCTCGCATACGTACAACGGAAACGATGATGTCAGCACGCGCGGGCTGCCCCCGTCCGGCCAAGAAAAGTTTTGTCGGTCCCCACAACGGACGATCTCAGAATCGACAAGACCGCACGGCACACTTTGAAGGTCCCCGCGCCGTCCAATAGGGCCAAACTCTGCACAAAGCGACGACGAAAGGCAAGCAAAGGAGCCAAAAAAGCAAACACGTGATCATGGTTCCCAATCGCGCGCCGCCACGTAACAACTAGGACCAATCGCTGCCCCGCGCGGTGCCGCGCTGGCTCGCGGCTGACGACGCGCGGTGACCGCCGGTCGAGGTCGCTGCTCGCAGACAATTTGGCGGCGGCACCGGAAAGAAAAAAAGAAATCCGTACGGTAGCAGCTGGCCACGTCGGACAACTTAAATTCGGACACGTGGTAATAGATGATTGAATGTTGGCCGATCGGAATCTGGGTCACAGATTCGATCTGAAATCACGCTCGTTCTTGAGATATTCGGCGGATCTGCGTGCGTCAGTACAGGCTGGCGGAAGGAAATCTACAGAAAACGATAACGCAATCTTCTCGCTAGATTTCCCTCAAACCCCAAACACGACCTTAACGGATCATTCCACGTCGGCTGGATTCTCCCATTGGTCGATCCACTCGCGGACCGGGGACGATCCGGGTCGCAATCGCAGGAGTGCGCAGGTTTCGTCCGTACAATGGCCCGCCTCAGGGCGTCTCTGTCCACGTCAGCACTCTGCATCCACGTGGCAGGAGTTCGCGGCAATCCGTTCTATGCCCGTGCGATGAAACAGTCACATGTCGCAGTCAAAAATGTTGAACGCTAATGACCGTCACATGGACAGTGCACATGTCGAAAATTTCCACAGAGAACATGTGGCCATGTTTGTCGTAGAACTGAGGAAGGGGAGCCCGGCCCGCCACAGAGAGAGGGAGGGAGGGAGCGAGGGAGGGAGGGAGGGAGGGAGGGAGCGAGGGAGGGAGGGAGGGAGCGAGGGAGGGAGGGAGGGAGCGAGGGAGGGAGGGAGGGAGGGAGGGAATGGTGCAGAGCGAGTGGGGGCGCGCGGTGGAGGTGGCTGCCTTCACAGGTCGGACCATTAGACGAACCATTTGACTGGTTGCCAACCATTGGCGCCGGATCGCAACAACCATTCGAATGGTTCGGAACCAGTGGGTGCCAATGATTGGCAAACATTCGACTGGTTTGGAACCATCGGAGCCAATGCTTGGCAACCATTCGACTGGTTGCCAACCAGTAGACGTCCAACCATTGCCATCCAATGGTTATCCAATGGTTGCCGATCCACTGGTCCGACCTGTGGCGGCCTTACAGGGAGACCGCTCACCGGTTTCGGATCGGCGAGTGTGAAATCTGAGGCCTTCCTTTGCCCGCCGTGCTGTGAAATATCGGACGTTGTTGGTACTGTACAAAGTTGGTAGTGAACGCTTCACACACGCAGGACGGGTCAAGGTTTTGGTCTTCCCTTGCAAACAACATGCTGTGCCTCAAAATCAAGTCATTTTGTGTGCCAGGCAAAAGGTAGTTCGTCCCAGCTCAAGGCCAGAGGTCGTTTTACCATGTTACAGAGGTTCAGGCAGACGGCTTTTCTACCGCAGGTTGTGGTCGGTCAGGAGAGCTAGCTTTACGATCACAGGGGTTTGCAGTTACTCTATGTATGCACAGATCTTCCCTTCTGATGGTCCCCAATAGCCTGTGTAGCGCTTGCAGGAATCATTGTAACGGCCATGCGTGCAAACGTGAAAGGAAGGGGTAAGCTTTGCAGTACAAACTAGGAATGCCACAGAAAACGTACAATAGGAAGGTAAGTAAGAAAAAAATACACAAATGTACATGACTAAAAATTCACAAAAGAACTGCTACAAATAATGCGCTCGTAATGACAGCGACCCGCACACGAACTATCTATCCTTCCTTCGTTCCTAATCTCTCCCCGGTTTACATGTAGGCCTGCAGTGAGTGCCAACCCTACAAACCCTAACCCCCTCCAAGCAGAGAGTGAGGTGCTGACGTCACTCCTTGAGCTCAATGGCCACCTTGTGGATGCTCTTCAGCCAAATTAGGGTTTCCCGGAGCCCCTCTTTGAGACTCCTTGGACGGTAGCCAAGCTCAGCGCAGGTGGAGGGGCTGCTGTACGCCCAGTCGTGTTGGAACACTCTCACTGTCTGCATCCAACGGAGGAGGAGAAGCCAATCATAATCATCCCTTCATCATAAACCAGCATGAGATAGCATACAGCGGGAAAAAGGAGAGGCTCATCGACTTGCTTTAAGATCAGATTTGCAACGGTACCATTATCACACAATTACGAATTAGTGATTGACTAAATTTGATAAAGTAAGCAAATAGTGACGGATTTTTCGGTCATCGCAGGTGGTGATTAAGTGGCTGTTTATGCACGACTGCAGGTTTTTCAAATCCATGAAAGCCTTAAAAAGTTCAGAAAGGAGGTTCAAATTCCTTCCCCATCTACTCCTGCCAACGGCAATCACACCAAACCTAGCATCCTCTTGGGATTCGAGACGAATAAAGAGCCATAGCTTGTAGATACATTACATTACAAATAAAGAGCGGTGACTGAATGTTTTGAAAGATAGGATTTTGCGCACCTCATGCGTTATGGTGGGTTGTGGTCCCCCCAAATAAGCAATCAGCACAGACAGAAACCCTATAGAGCGAGCCACAACAAAGGGAATATGAATGCTTGGAGGTGAAACTCCGGTCAATTCCTCCAAAGCCTTGAAGAAGTCCACAAAGGACCCGTTCTCTCCCACCAGCAAGTAGCGCTGCCCCGGTTTCCCCTTTTCCAATGCTGCTATGATGCCATCACATACGTCATCTACATAGACAAATGATGTCAACGATGTTCCTGCTCCGATGTATCCTGGGAAACGCCCCTTCAAGTGATCGCATATCTGGCAGAAGAAAACATACATTAGTAAATAATTAGTTTTAGCATTCTATACGTGGGAAGGGGATGGGGAGGGGGAAGAGGAGGGGGAAGGGGAGGGGGAGAGGGAGTGGGGGAAAGGGAAGGGGAGAGGGGGAGAAAGGGGAGGAGGGAGTTTGGAGGGGGGAGGGGGGGAGGGAGGAAGGGGGGAAGGGGGAAAGGGGGGGAGGAGAGGCTTTCATTTTTGCGTACTCAAGATAGTCACAGCCTCACGGAGAATAGTGTACGCCTGCTATGACTTTAAGGTCCATAGTGACGAGCTCCAAATGAGAAAAAAAAACTCACTATTTGGGGCAAGAGATTTCCAGAGGTAAGCTCTCCTGCTCCGTATATCACTCCCGGATATACGGCCACAACGGGGAGGCCATCTTTGGCTGCGCGCTGAGCGATCCCATCACTCAACCACTTGGTGCGTTCATACTCTGTGCAGAAGTCCTTTCCTGCATGGACCTAATCTCAATTCACAGTATATATCAGTCAGGCAAACATCAGACAATTACAAGGGATTCGCAACAATGCACATTCATAACCGAAGCGATAAATGGAGATCGGAATCCAGAAATGGAGATATTCTCATATGGTCATAGGTCATAGGGTTCCATGGAGGTGTGTCTGAAATGACAAGTATAGAGGGTTAGGGTTTAACGAACCAGTATGCAGGAAGTCCCTGAGTGACGAACATTTTTACTTTAAAAATGAACACAAAAGCAAAAACGCACTCTAAACTAGTCGTAATCATCATCATCAACAACCTTTACCTGCTCTTCATTCGCAACATAGCCGTCAGTAGGACCCAATGCAAAAAAGCTCGAAACGTG
>CM074817.1:1541173-1630835 GCA_037447605.1 Zygnema circumcarinatum
TCTCTCTCTCTCTCTCTCTCTCTCTCTCTCTCTCTCTCTCTCTCTCTCTCTCTCTCTCTCTCTCTCTCTCTCTCTCTCTCTCTCTCTCTCTCTCTCTCTCTCTCTCTCTCTCTCTCTCTCTCTCTCTCTCTCTCTCTCTCTCTCTCTCTCTCTCTCTCTCTCTCTCTCTCTCTCTCTCTCTCTCTCTCTCTCTCTCTCTCTCTCTCTCTCTCTCTCTCTCTCTCTCTCTCTCTCTCTCTCTCTCTCTCTCTCTCTCTCTCTCTCTCTCTCTCTCTCTCTCTCTCTCTCTCTCTCTCTCTCTCTCTCTCTCTCTCTCTCTCTCTCTCTCTCTCTCTCTCTCTCTCTCTCTCTCTCTCTCTCTCTCTCTCTCTCTCTCTCTCTCTCTCTCTCTCTCTCTCTCTCTCTCTCTCTCTCTCTCTCTCTCTCTCTCTCTCTCTCTCTCTCTCTCTCTCTCTCTCTCTCTCTCTCTCTCTCTCTCTCTCTCTCTCTCTCTCTCTCTCTCTCTCTCTCTCTCTCTCTCTCTCTCTCTCTCTCTCTCTCTCTCTCTCTCTCTCTCTCTCTCTCTCTCTCTCTCTCTCTCTCTTTCGTTCTCCCTGGTGAGAGTTTAGGCTGCCCCTCGCACTGAGAGCAGGCCGTTGGCTATCGACAAATACACTCGACCACCGTCCAATGGCGATTCGTACATTTCGTACACGTGGCTTATCGCCATTGGATCGACTCTAGAGCCCCCGCCCCGCCCCGACCTGTACACGTGGCTTATCGCCACTGGATCGACTCTAGAGCCCCGCCCTGGTCGGGGCGGGGCGGTTAGAGGGCTGGCACGTGTGACGTGACGTGACGTGGCGTGACGTGATATAATGTGACGCGGTGTGACGGGACATGATGTGACATGAATCGCGTGACGTGACCGGTGGTGCGGCTGACAGGATACATGTGCATGCGCTTGCATGTTGCCGCGCTAGCTGGCTGCCTGAGGGTCGTCGTGCGCACTGCGGCATATGGCAGAAAGCACACAGCGCACACGGAATGCCGTCAAACCGCAGTCGTGAAGCAGCTACCAACAATAACACAATGATGGTTCTCCACGAAAAACTATCATTTTCGCGGCTGCTTCTAGGGATGGCTGTGTTGTTGAGCCTAGGCGTAGCTATCCGCTCCTACCTTTTTTCTTTCGTCCTTAGGTCCTTTGCAAGCAGTTCCTCGTGGTTCCCCATGCTGATTTTGTCCATGTACATTTGATGGCATCGCCATCGTGAGTTCAATGACGCCTCTTCTTTTCCTCTAATGTTTTCAATGGATCACAAAGAAGACACATGGTTTGTTTCATCGCACAATAGAGGTGCCCAGCACACGAGTAACAACAGGGGGAGGCGACTACTATTGTGATGCAAGCGTAGATTTTGAATTCTGGTAATCGCTCGAAACCAGTAGGGGGCGACCGTGTGAAAAAGCGACCCATTTCAAATGGTGGCGATGTTCTTGTTCGTTGTGACAGAGTGCAACTGCCCCCCTGCAGTTGTCGCTTGTTTTTTAAACACTGAAAATCCCTTAAACCCTAGAACCCACATTCCTAAAACCCCACAACCCTGAAACCCACACCCCAAAAACCCTAAAACCCAGAACCCTAAACCCCACAACCCTAAAAGAAAAAAGAAAGCTATGTTGCGCACAACTCGAGCTTGCGATGGCTTTACTTCTCCACCATTGCTATTGCTATGTAGTCAACCGGCGTAAAAGCAGAAAGCGAACGAAGTAAAATCCTATGTCACTCTTGACCGCGGTTGAAAGCGTCCGAGGTTTAAAAACAAACGTGGAAACAATCGAAGCTCATGAAACTGAGGTGCCGTACAGGCACCGGCCATGCGCCGCTCCGCGCACACCGGGACCCGCTCCCGCTCGCTCTCCACGTCGCTGTCGGCACCTCCCTCGGCGCGCGCTGATTGGCCCTCGGGGGGTACGTCGCCCTCCGAAGCATGCGCCCACAAAACGGAAGCCGCCTCGGCATGGCCCACCATGGCATGTGACGGCCCGCCCATGTCCCATGCCATGCCATGCCATGCCATGCCAGCCATGAGGCGGCGTCCCCACGACCGTGCCATGCCGGGCCGTACGGACGGCGTCAGGAGGACACGGAGCGTGCGGCGAACGGTCAGAAAGCGGCGCCCTCTGCCAACGGAATATTTGAGCAGTGTCGGCGCACGTGCGGCAGTTAGCGCGCCGTTAGCAAATTTGGCGGGCCGTTCCGCGGGACGGCGGGGAATCTGCGGCGATACAGGGACTCCCTGGCACTTGGCAGAGGCAGATGCTCTGCTGCAGGAGCAGGGGCGGGAGGGGGTGGGAGAGAGAGGGAGAGGGAGAGGGAGAGAGAGTGAGGAGGGAGAGATACAGAGCTTCATGTCGGGACGGTTAAGGAAAGGCGGGGGTAGAGCTGCAGCTGATCTGAAGGGGCAAGGAAGTGAAGCGTTGCTTAGGGGCGTGAAGGGGAAGAAAGCGGCTTCAAGTAGCTTGAGTGTGGGATTCATGGCGTTACCGTCAGGCTTGGCCTGCTTGCCGGCTATGGAAGCTGGCTCGCTTGCGGCTTGTATCATGCGATCGTTGGATTGTTCACTTGGCGAAATGCAGCAGGAGGCAGGTGGCCGTTGTTTGCAAGGAGCTTCATGTGGAGCAATGGATCCCCCTCGGCAATGTAGCATTGCGGAGTTTGAACTGCCGTCATTTGGCAGAGATCCTGCCGGTGCTATTAGACACTCTGGAGTGATTCTTTCTGCATTAGGTGGGAAAAGTCAACAGGGTGCATGTGACTTGGATGAGGAAGCAGATGAAGCGACGTTGGATTATTCGTCTCCGCTTACTTCACCATCTCCTCCTTCATCGCCTGTCTCTCCTCTACCGGCTCAGCACATTCCGTACATGTCGCCTGAGCGTGCAGCAGCCATACTACGGAGTATCGCTCTTGCAGGGTCTGCGAAAGGGGGACCTAGGGCCTTGACTGGGCTTCATAATCTCGGAAACACCTGTTACATTAACGCGTGTGTACAATGCTTAAGTAACTCGGCTCCTTTAGCGCTCTATTTTCTTAAGGAAGCTGCAAAAGGTTCCATCACGAAAGGAACTGGCATCCTACCAGTTGATTCTCGAGTGACAGGAGTGCATCAGCGGCTATATGCGTCACAGAGCAGTTTTGATCTTGGATGCAAGGATGATGGTAGGCGTCGGAGCAACTGGGACGATTTGCAACTTCCGAGAATTGGCCTGGCGGGAGGTGGTCGAGAGTCACCTTGCAACGCAGTTGCTCATGCAGAAGAATCACCCCGTTCAGGAGCCCTATCTGAGAGTTGCTTATCCTCAAGTTTTGGCCAATTATTAAACGAAATGTGGTCGGCTAAGCCAATGTCAGCCCTCTCCCCGTGTGATCTTCTCAAAAGTGTACAGAGCCACGTCTCGCAGTTTGCCGGATATAGACAACATGATTCTCAGGAGTTTCTACGCTCATTTATGGAAAAGCTGGATGAAGAATGCAGTCAAGTGAAGGTGCATTTCTACACCTTTGAGGAATGCAGCTAACCTGATCAGTTTCAATATAGTGCCACTGATCGTGTTGGTCTTTGCTGTTTCACTTGTTTTGCTGCATCGTTTTACTGTGAACCCTTGTGTCAGGATTAGTTAGTTTCTGCTCGAGTTCTCTTGTGTGGCATTGGGGACTTCGCTGTGAGCATCCTCGCCATCTTTCCTGCAGATTCATGCTGAAGTCTTTACCTTTATGTTCTTTTTAAGGCTTAGGTCTATCCTCTGTTGACGTCGGACAGCTGAATTGAAGAGATTTGGACTGCCTTAACGATTCTTCTGCATGACTCGATGGTTGAACAGACAACTGTGGGGAGCGTTTCATCGGACGAATTGGACAAGCTGTCAGAAGCAGACCAAGCCAGGGCATATTGGGATATGCATATGGCAAGATATAAGAGTCCAATCCAAGATATTTTTTGTGGTAGGTTTTAATCTTCTCTGTGTTGCATCCCTTTTGCTCGCTGGCATCCTGTTAGCATAGGAGGAAAGGACGGCTTTCTATTTTTGTGTGGGTGCCATGTAATCGTGATCACTTCTGGTCTGAGGGTTTCTGTAAGTTCTAAAGTTGTGCGTTTCAGTGATTGACAAAACATCTGGCTGTGTCACATAGAATGTAAGCTGGTTTTGTACGGTGCCCGCAAAGATTGGACAGTTGATGAAGTGTAGGGGTTGCTTTTAATCTGGGTGCTTCTTTTTCCACCGATCTGGCCATGTTCATCTCCATTAATTGTGACCAATTTACTGAACAGCTCTCATCGCCCTGTTGCAGGCCAACTGCAGAGCACTATTGAATGTAGGTCGTGCAGGCGAAGGTCACACTGCTTCGATCCCTTTCTTGATCTATCTCTCCCAATTCCAAAGCAGAGTGGTTCAAAGAACGTCACTTTAATGGACTGCGTTGCTGCTTTCATGAGCGAGGAACGGCTGGAAAATGACAATGCTGTAAGTGAAACCTTGATGACGGGTTAGGACCCGACATAAACCTTGATATCTGCTTAAACTTCGTTTAACATGGCTACTCCACTAAATGAAGGATATACTAGAATCAGTCTGGAGTTTGATGTGACTGTCAGTTTCAGACCATTTGGACAAGCCTCTGATTCATGGTTGTGTAAGCCAGTGCTCTGACCCTTGCAAACATGATCTGTGCATGTCTGCAGTATCACTGCAGCAACTGCAAGTCCCCACAGCCTGCAGTCAAAAAGTTCAATATTTCGAAATTCCCACCACTACTGGTGTTGCATGTGAAGGTATTCTTGCGTTAAGCCCTTCCAGCTCGACCTCATCTAGCGAACAATTGTTTTGAATAACATTCGTCTCTGGATTGGACTGTTTTGAACTTCCAAGAGTTTTGTTTGTATCCTGAAGCAAATCAACTTTTTCAGTGCATGTATGTTTAGAGTGGAATCATAGAGGAGCAGCATAAGTGATACTGACATAATGGTGGTGTCTGCAGAGAATTTCAACATTGGGATATCACTCTTTTCAAAAAGTCTCATCATTTGTACACTTCGATCTAGAGGGGCTGGACTTCGAGAAATTTATCAGGTGAGTGTTGTTGCTTCACCGTTGAAGACAATTCTGAAAGTCTGTTCATTTACAGCATTCACTTTTTGGGCTTTGCAAATGGAACTAAGGCGTTTTTCTAGAGTTCTGCTGGAGGGACTGATTTGTTGAACTGCTGAGTGAACTTCTCAGTTAGGACGAGCATGTAAACCAGAATATCCATGTACATTCAAGGTCTCATACTTCACCAGAGCTCGAGAAATGCATGAGCAGAACACCTGAAACCCTAAAGGTTGTGATCAAACTGCACAGCACGGTACCTGGCTGCATTCAATGACAGATTACATGATGTCAATGCTAATTTGCAGTCGAAACATCAAGCCGATTTTTGATGATTTCTTCATTTTCACTCTTCGTCTCCTCCTGTTGGAAATCTACTGTCCAGAGGTTGTTTTTACCGATACTCTTTTGTTTTTTCGTGCTGCAGTCCTGCTGTGAACACTGACCAGAGGCCCATATACGACCTTTACGCTGTATGCAATCACACCGGATCGATCTCATCCGGGCACTACACTGCATACTGCAAAAACGTTGACAATGGTCTTTGGTATTGCTACAACGACTCCAAAGTATCTCAAGTTGCATCGTCGGCTGTCTGCAGTTCAGCGGCGTATGTTCTCTTCTACCAGTTACGAGACATCTAGTTTGAACTATCCCTTCAGAACCCATGCCAAGTCCACGAATAAGACAAGCAACAGGAGGGATGGCAGCTTCTGGAGAAACACAGTTCGTGTCCATTTGCTGGCGGCTGGACATGGGTGCAGTCTTTTTTCTCTGCCAGCGATTTTTTGAAGGTATTTTTTCTATTTTAATTCAAGAACGGTAGAGGTGAATTATGTCACACTGGAGGCTATTTTTTTCTTGTTTGATTTGAACCGGAAGGCGCAGCAGCGACCAAGAGAAGGGGCTGCAGTGGGCTTCAAATTGCTTTGAATAAGGGGTGGTACAGAAAGCTGGAGGGCCCAAGTAGAGTAGCAGTTCCATTGAATCGATGAACTTTTCCTTAGCAGGGTGACAGAGAAGACTCAAATCTCATCAAATAATGGGAGTTGTGTAGCCTTTAGACTGGTAGAGGTAGGTCTGGAATCCGGGCAACAGGAGGGTTTTGAAGGAACAGGGGGAGGGAGTCTTGAAGTTTCTTTTTCACCTCTAGGTGCGGGAGCTGGATAAACTCTGCAAATCAGTTTGCAGGAACGGAACTAAAAAGTAAAAGATAGGAAGAGGTGAAGGTTTTGCGTCTGGATTGAAGGAGATTTAAATTCCACGTGAAGGCTTGTTAATTATGAGCAATGTTGGAGCGTTTATGTATGGGGTATCAAATTGGGTGTGCCATTGTTTCGTTAGGCGTCGAGTGCATTTTACAATGGCACCTTTTGTGCTGAGTGCTTTTGAAAGCAAAGAAGGGAATTCCGCCATGCGCGCGCAAAGATAGAAACAATGACACATGGCGACATGCACACCTCAGAATCGGAGTTTGTGGGAGCGCAGTTTTTACCGGCCAATATTCAGAGCTGCTTTCAAAGTGCTTCCCCTTCTCTATTTCTGGTAATCCGTGCCATGCGAATTCAGCAGGAAGCTAGTCGTGCGAATTGGCATCAATTCCACGATGGCGATGCAAGCTGCCAACTCTTCAAAAAAATTCAAGCTTTCTATGCATGATACCGTTCTGTACACCAGTACGCTTGCCGTACCGTCACCGTACACTCTTTGTACCATTGCCGTGCATCGTCCGTTCGGTCCCTCGCCGCCCGCCCTCCCGCCGGTAGCAGTCCCCTCCATAATTATTCCCAGCGCCCGCGGTGCGGCCGCGGCCAATCAGGAGCCGCCGACGGCCGCGCGGGAGATAGCCGACAAAACGGATACTTCGTCGTCTAGGATAGAGTGCAATATCGTATCTAGATATTGTCAGTGACCGACAGATTGTGCCGGCGCCGGTAGAGTCGAGTGTCTTAGCAGCGGCAGGCCGCCGGCGAGTTCTGGCGGTCACAGACGATACTCTGGCGATACCACGATATTTTTTATGACTCTTCCCAAACGACAAAATGGCCACCTATTTGTCGGCTATCGCCCAAGAGCCAGCCGTACGAGGGCGTGGTGATCGGTGGCTCCTGATTGGCGGAAGAGCTCCAGTTTACGACTCGCCGCGTGGCAGTACATGTGAAGGCGACGGTTACAGTAGAACTGTTCCACTTCGAAATCTGAACGCGAATCTAGGACCATGGAGACGGACTAGGACCGTCCGTACAACTGCCGAGAAGACCTGTCGAGACTAGGGATGGCTTAATTACGACTATATAATATATATTATATTATATAACTGTGACGACTAAATAACGGCTGTTATATAATACTTTACAACGCCTTTACAACATGTACGGTCGTACGGTCGTACGGTCGAATGACTGTACGGTATTATGCGGTACGGATGCACGAGCAGACAGAGTGAACCAGACGGACGCATTTCGCAACGCCAACGCCAAAACGACCTAATTTTGGTATGGTACGATCGTATGACCGTACGAGTACGGCCGTACGGTCGTTAATTGTTCAAAACGAGTGGGTATAATATATGTAATAAAGTGTTTTACTTTGTACTATATTACTACTTTTAAACCCGTTGTAAAGTATATAATATAGTCGGACTTTATAACGCGGGCCATCCCTAGTCGAGACTCGAGAGTCAGTTCTTAGTCAATTAGTCAAGCACTAGACAGTCAGTTAGTCAGTCAGTCCGACAAAGACAAAATGATTAAGTCCGACCAAATGGCTCGATCATTGGGATGGTTGCCAACCATTGGCAATACTTGCAGACATTGGCTGGTTATTGGTCGCAGTCGTGGTTGCCAATGGCTTGAACCATGGCTGGCGGACCCATCAAGCGTGGCCAATTATTCCACCATTGCACCACTGGTTGCGAACCACCGCCAATGGCTGGAAAACAAATACAGTAGAACCAAACCAAAGCAAACCAAGCAGGAGCGTGGAGGCGAGGCCATGGCCTTGGCCGCCCTATCATAGTCGTAGCCTTAGCCATGGCCATGGCCATGGCCATCCCGCAGCTCCGTCAGAGGCTATTGGAGGGAGCCTCCAGGAAACCGAAAGAGACAAAAAACAAACCAAAAACTTGCACACGCGGCAGCAATTGAGGCCGCCACGTGGCAACGGCGGAGGCGGCGGACGCAACCGTTGGCGCGGTCAGCGAGTGTGTTTCACTTTGGGCTTTTGGCTTCTGAATTATGTCCGTACATTGCCGTACAGTGGCGTACGTCAATCCGTGGACCTCGCGGAGGAACGTGGCGTCGAAGTCATGTGCGGAGCTGTGAGAGAGGGAGGGAGAGGGAGAGAGAGAGAGAGAGAGGGAGAGGTGGGGGAGGGAGAGGGAGTCTAGAGAGAGGGAGAAGGGGGGAGAAAGGGAGATGGAGACGCGGTGGTAGGGGCGCTGGACTGTCTGCCGGCGACATATCCACTGGTGCTGCAGAGAGCGAGAGAGGTGAGAGTGTGTGAGAGGGAGAGGGAGATGCAAAAGTGCGCGTACATTCCGTATCTATACTGCTTTTTTTTGTAGGTACAGGATGAGGTTGAGGTAGAGAGACAAGCAGAGGAAGAGAGAGAAAATATTGGCATTTTTAAGTAAATGCCGTTCGCTTTTCTGTTTTTGAAAAGGGGGGCGCGCGCGAGAGAGAGAGAGAGAGAGAGCGAGAGAGGGAGAGCACAATTGCTCTATTTTCTGCCCCTATTGCACCTTTTTGACCCCCCCTTGTTCTATCTTCGTCCCTTTTTCTATGTCATTTCCTTGTGGAGTTTTCGGTTTATTCTCGACAGAAGTCTTCAAAATCGGTTGAAATCGAGCAATTAAGCTGAGCTTCAGAGGTCGAGTCTGATATTCAACGCCCTGCAGCAGCCATGTTTTAACGATCTGAATTTGTTTGTGTTCTGGCTGCAGATGGTTGAGAATATGAGCATTGATCGTCAGAAAGACGGTCAAGTTTCTGTGCTCGTTGATGTGAAAGAGAGAGAGGAGGTAGATGATGACGCTTTGGATGACTTAATTGAAAGGCTGAATTCGAGGGGCACCACATTGCTCGTGAAGGTGCTCAAACCTCCCATGCTTTGTCTTCTGCACAACTATTAGCTTACGCTAATATCTTTTAAATCAACCTTCAGTAGCATGGAGTTAGACTTTCAGTTAAGCTTTTCATAATTGATTTAGTTTATTCATTTCATTGTCAAACAACAAATTCATTATATAGCCCTCTCTCTCTGTTACTTTCCCTCTACCCCCCCTTCCCTCTCTCCCTCTCCCTCCCTCCCTCCCTCTCTCTCTCT
This sequence comes from Zygnema circumcarinatum, assembly GCA_037447605.1. NCBI lineage: Eukaryota > Viridiplantae > Streptophyta > Zygnematophyceae > Zygnematales > Zygnemataceae > Zygnema > Zygnema circumcarinatum. The sequence continues at coordinate 1,550,633 of CM074817.1, forward strand.
CTCTCTCTTTCCCTCTCTCTCTCTCTCTTCCCCCCTCTATCTATTATTAAACCTCTGCCAATTCAATAATATTCGTGAAAAAAAATGTTTAGGACGTGACAGGTGAGAATTCATGTCCAACAACATTCATGTTCATGTTGAACAGTCTAACTGACAACATGAAGTTGGTTTGACGGATTCGATTCTTCATGGAAAAGCTGAAATTAGTCGTATGTGATGCGTTCAAGAACATCACAATGAGCCAGGTCAAAAAATGCCAATTTTATTCCATATTCATTTGTTTCTCATTAAATTTCTCATGTCCTTTGTCCTTGGTTCTACTTTGTAGTCCTTAAGGCCTCAAGCAGAATCCATTTTCAAGAGACAGTCTTGCAAGCTCTTATGTCAGCCATTGCTGTGACTGCAGCTGCCTTGGCATGGAGAAGAGGACGCGATTCCCCTCCCCCAAGGCTGCGGAAAAGTAGTGAGCGCCGCTCTCCTTGCAACTCTCCTGCTTTGAGCACCCTCTGACCTACGGCAGTGAAATTTGTTCAATAGATGGATAACTGCACTTCCCCTTTGTCACTTTTACATTCTCCATTCCTTGCCAGCTTTCAGAAATGCTCTTTACCTGTTCTTCTCCATCTCTGGCAAATGGAATGCTTTCAACAGTACAGGCACATCTTAATGGAACCATGGAACTTTGCAGGTATTGACTCTTGGAGAGGCTGGATACGGAGTTGGCAGCAACAATGCGAGCAGGGTGGATGTTGAAGCGAGCGCCATGTGGACGCCTATCTCTCAGAGAGTGGCAAATCTGCTCATCCATATTATTTTGGTGCTCGTATTTTGCGTTTTTATAACTTTATTTTGGCTGAACTACCAGAGGTTCAAGCTGGGACACGTCGACATAAGGAGCTTCCTGGATGTGCCGCCCGCAGAGCAGGACATGCCCTTGCTTTGAGAGTTCTGCAAGATGGTTTGGTGCCTTTAGGGGGGGGGGGAGACAGGGAGATTGTACATAACTAGCCTGAAAGTCTTGGGCTAACAGTGAAGTAGTTTGATTATTATTATTATTAGGGAGGTTGCCTTTTCGAATAAAGTGATAAGGAATGCATTGCTGTGCCTTGTTGCCTTCTTAAATATCTATTGGAGAGGCTGACTAGCATTGGTCCATGACGTGTCAACTCATGCCATGCCAGACATATACCCCTTAGGGTTGCGTGTTTTTGGTTCATTACCGAATTTGATTCTAGCTGTCCTTGACAGCGGGAATGCAGAAGTGAAGCAGCAAATTTGCGTTGGAGGAATCCCAAGCCCTTAGGGCGGATTGATGGGAACAAGGCTGCCCAGTCAGTGGCAATCTTTAGTAATGTCCGCTCTATTTACCTCTCCGCCACAAGGCCTCCACCTGCTGTCAAATGGCCCAAGCCGTCACCCCAGCGAAGGAGGAAACGCTAAAGCAAAAGTAAAAGCAAAAGTTGTGGCGGTTGTGTAGTACGTTCATATGCTTAGGGAATTGAACTATAACGAGAAAAGACACTTTATTTTATTCACTCCCACGATATAGAAGGGTCTTCTTTAAAAGTTCTTCTCTGCCAAGTCCTTATACCAGTGAACGGGTACGAATCGAAACATTCGCCCTAAGTGAAGCAGTCGCCGCCTGCTGCAACCACTGACCGACCCCCCCTGCAGAACTTGAAATCCTAATGCGAAGGCTACTTGTGCTCGAGAAAGAGAGAGCGACGGTCAGCAGAGGAGGGCGGAAAGAGGAGGGAGGAGGGAGGGGGGGGAGGGCCTGGAACACAAGGAGAGAGAGAAAGAGAGAGAGAGAGAGAGACCGGTGCCTGTACTGCAGGCCGAAGTCCGCGAGCGAGAAACCACGAGTGGAAAGCTGCAAAGCGAGATAGTGACAGCACGGCGCCACGTGGCAACTTTTGTCTGTTTCTTGCCACGTCATTGCTGTGATACAAACGATCGTACGGCGCTAAGCGCACACCGCGCCTTCAAAACCCTAAAAGCCGTCTCATCTGACTGCTGGACTCGTTAGGGCGACGGTACCCCTGCCAGCCAGGATCCATTCACGACGTGCCACGTGACTTTGGATCCACGTGGTAATCTATGGTTGGTCCAGCTCAGACGCAGTACTGCTGACGGGGGCCCGCCCTTCCTAACCTCTGCACTTTGCCCACATCTCCCTCCCTCCCTCTCTCCGCCCGCCATGGCGACGAGAGTGGCGAAGCTCTGCGCTGCCGCGCTGCGCCGGCAGCGGCCTCGCCCACAGGGGTCGAACGCTTCTTGCAGCTCCGGCTTCTTCTCTCTAATGCATAGAGAAATTTCAGATCCCTCTCGCTTGCCCTCTCCTCTCGCTCCCAAACTTTCTCCGATCCCTTCCTCTCAAGCCCTGCCACGTGTCAATCCTTCTCTCCACACCACCTCTGGTTTAGCTGCTTCACTTTGCCACGTCTCAGGACCTCGCAGGTCCAAGGGCTCTGTCGCAACAGAGGGTGCGAAGGGAAGCCACGAATCTGAAGCTTCTGATGGTAAAGGGGAGGCAATGGCGGGAAGTAAGGAGGCAGAGGAGCTTCCTGCAAAGGTTCTTGAAGAGTTGGCGAAGTCAACTGAGGAGTCTTTCGGCGAACATCAGTTCACTGCAAGCACACATTTGAATCTCGCGCATGCTTACTTCAGGGAGGGAGATGGTGGTGCTAAGGTTTTCGCAGCAGCTCAGAAAGCTTGGAAGGTACATATAACGTTGCAGATAGAGACTTTTTTCCTACGTATGTTTTGTTTATATTATCGTTTCTCAACTTCTTCCCATGGAAATGCTATCAGGGCACTCGGCGTTATATATTGATCGAGGTTAAAGTACTGAGGATGCAGTCGGTATTTTCCATTTAGATCAAACTTCTTCTTTTTTGGTCTAGCAATTCACTTAAGCTAGCTGAATTTCTTTACTAAAACATGGTCAAGAATTCTATTTTTTTGTTGAGCGTAAGGTTTCGAAGTCAATTTGATGATTCAGAATTTCATGACAGCTGTTTTAATCACTGATTCCTTCAAGTATTTCCTGTTAATCTTGAAGTCAGCCAGGCCAGAGGTAGCATTACTGGGAGCGAATCGTTGAAATTGAAAAACATTCAGATTTGGTACCTCTCCTCAACTCTCTTCTTTCTCTCTCTCTTTCTCTCTTTCTCTCTAACCTTTTCCTCTCGTCCTTAGAGAAAGAACTTGCCCATTGTGAATCTATTCCCACCCTGGCCGAAAGCGCTTGTAGAGACCCCATTTCACTCCTTTTTTTCGTTATACGTTATGGAAATTCGAAGTACTAACTAACAGCTCCATAATCTGGGCTAGGCAGTGACTGACCCTTCCATGTGTTGTGAGAGTGAGAACGACCGAAACTCTCTGGCGTTTCACAGATACCACATCCCTTTAGTTGTCCAAGCAGAACACATTCCGCTATGCTTATCAGAGTAGTCGTTGTAGTCAAAGACGGCTGCTAACATCCAGGTGAGAAGCCCCCGTCGCGGACGACGGGAGCTTCGCACCTCCTGTGTTGAATAGTCACTGAGAAAGTGTTTCACCAAAATTGGTTACTTACTATAATTTATGTTCGGTCTGCACTAAACTCGAATCTTTCTGAACACAATCCTCTATGCGAGCTGATGTAACCATAGTGGTGCCACCATGAGATGCAGAGAAACTCACTTGATGATGAGGATTGAGGATGGGGAGATGATGATGGATGGGGTTGAGCATGGGGAGACAGTGGTTCGACGTTCACTCAAACTCAGATAGTCTGGAACGTATCATGTGCCTTCATATAATGGCTGCTGCAAAGATCAGGTACCACCATCTTTTGTTTTTCATTTTTCCATCGAAGCACACATATAGGGGTTCAAATTTTGCTCGGGAGTTGAGATTGATGGTTTCAAACTCGGAGTCACAACACCTGCACTCACTTCAAACCAGCCTCGAACTTGAGACGCATTCTCATATCAAGATTATGGAGGCTATGCATGCAGGATGGGCCAATTCCCTGAAGCTCTGCCCCTGCTGGAGATGGCAAGCGGCCTCGCAGATGAAACGAAAGGCGAAAAGTATGCCATGATGCTATTCGCGTCACATATGCTGACAGGGGACGCGTGGCAACTGTTGGGAGCACAACTTGATGCTCGGGAAGCTTTCGTGTAAGTGCAGATTTAAGAAGAAGGATCTGTTCTTTTCTCTTTGAAGGGGCGTAAACTCGCTGCAGGCTTTGTTGGTAAATTTAGAAACGTCAGTCCGTTGAAGTTTTGTGGTTTACCCTAGGCTTATTGATGTCTTAGACGTGTGAGGGCTTCAACCTCAACAAAAGTAGAGAAGTAAAGAGGACACGAACTGCCCCATTCAGCAATCTGGAATGGATTTGGTTGCGAGAAAGAATGCTGGCGATAGCTTGAAACACATCTTTGTTTCAAGGCAATGATGACATGTTGCCAGACGAGTAGGGTTTCAAGGTTGTTGTATTGTACCCGTTTTGGTCAGGAAGGCTCTCGCTGTCCAAGAGCGGCAGCTCGCCGCAGATGACCCGCGAATAGCGAACACGTGTCGCCGTTTAGCAGATGCACATGCGCAGCTGATGGAGTTTGAGCAGGCGGAGCCGTTGGCAGTTCGGGCTCTCAACATTCACATGCAGATGGGGGAAGTGTCAATAGAGGAGGCTGTTGATAGGAGGTGAGCTTCATTCCTTTACCGTGCGTATTGTTGGAGCTTCAGAAATACATATGGTTTATTTGAAGAGACATGCTCACAGTTGCATCTTTGCAGTATACTTCTATATTATGAATTTTAGAAGAACGATGCCCTCACTTCATCCACTCCTACATGTTATGTATCCCATTGACATGATAAGCCATCTTTTTCCACTAGTAATTTGTGCTACCTTGCCAGACTCCTTGCTGCCATCTATGCAGGTCTGGATGAACCCGAGCGAGCCTTGATGCACTTAGAAGCTGCGAAGGGTGTTTTAGCAGAGAGAGGAGGGAGGCTGGATACTGCTCTCACAGAGGCAGCTATAGGAGACATGCTGGTCACCATGGAGAAACCGGAGGAAGCCATGGCTGCTTTTGAGACAGCATTGCATGTCATGGTGGAGCTGCTGGGAGAGGAGCATCCCTCCGTGGCAGCTGTCTACGCATCTTCTGCAGATGCAAGTTTGAAGGCTGGCAAAGTCAAGGAGGCAGAGGTGAGAAATGTACATTTTTTTCTTTTGTCTTTGTTGTGATGTATCGATTCCACTTGATGAAGCACTGTTCCAGAAGCTGAAATCGAAATCGTATTCGAATGTGACAGGAGTTTTGCGAAAAATCCCTTCGCATCTACGAGAAGGGAGAAGGGGATGACCTCGTTGAGACTGCCAATGGCTTGACTGAGATTTCAGGAATTTATTCATCGCTAGGAAACTTAGGGAGGGCAATAGAGTTGCTCCGTCGGGCTTTGCTGCTTCGCCTTAGAGTTCCTGGCCAGCTATTTGCAGCTGCAGGTATTTGCCCTTACTATCGAACTTGCATGCACTACTGTGAAATATCCGCAAATGGAATATTTTCAATAAGAACCGCTGCTTAATGCGTTTGCTGTACTTTACAGGCACGGAGGCAAGCATGGCTGTACTGCTACTCTCAGCCGGCTTTAATAAGTTAGCTCTTGATGCTTTGCGGAGCTGCAAAGACAAGATGAAGGCGGCATGCGGTGAAGACCATCCCTTGATAGTTAGAGTCCTTTACTATGAGGCCTTGGCCCTGACAAGTGGTGGACTCGAACTCGGGTCAGAAGAGGAAGCACTTGAGCTTCTGAAGCAGGCAAGGGCGGTGTTGGAAAAGTCGAAACTTCAGGATGTTCCAGAGGCGGTGGATGTCTATTCGAGCCTCGCAGATCTACACGAGAAAGGCGGCAGGTGCGTATTTGGATCAGTGAAAATGATGTGTTTTTTGTAGACTACGATGTATTGCACATTTGCATGTTTGTCCAATTGGTCGTTTTTCTCTTGGTGCAAAAGAAGGTAGTTCGTGTGCCGTGTGATAGGCGTGCAGGGAGGGGGGGGGAGGGGGGGCAGGTTGAGGGAGGCCGTGGAATGTCTGGGACGAGTTGTGGAGGGTAAAGAAGCGCTTTTGGGACGGCAGCATCCGGAGGTGGCAGCGTGCAAAAAGAGGCTCGCGGATGTTAGCAGTCGAATGTGATTGAGGCTTGTCTGGAACACCGGACTGCCAAGTCATTGTGATGTTCCGACACATAATGCAGGTGTTTGCAGTCGGGCATGGTTGGTCGACTGTGGTTTCAAATTCTTGTTTTGTGTTGTCCTATGTTGTGTTACGTTTTAAGTGGTGTCTGCTCTCTATCTTAGGCGTGAAGTGGATGCTTTGGGGGATGATCATGCGAATATATGTAGATGGTGGACCAGAGGCACGAATTGCATTCGAACTTAAGAAACTTCATAGTATTGAGCGATGATTGACGAAGGTTTAAGGCCAGCAGGTATGCGCATAGGCATGCATTGCAGGCCTGGTCCAAGCATTTTCGAAAAAACTTCAAGAATAATCCTAGAGGCTTGGGGTGGAATAACCCAAACAAGAAAAATAGTCAATCTTGTGCTTCAATATATGCTTCTGAACATAATTATGGCCATACTGGCTTTACGGAGACAACGGTTTAGGTAGATCCTTAGTACGACTTGGTCTACTCCTACATGCCCAGACGCCAATGATAATAGACTTGATAAAAAATGTACGCAACAGGATCCAAAATGGAGTGATCCAAAATCGCATTAAAAAATGGCCAATGAACTTATGCACAATTCAATAACTACTCACTTTGTCGTTCACTAAACAGCAGCAGGCTTTGAATTTCAAAAAGACCCTTTCTAGTTGGCTAACTAATCGTTACCAACTCGTTATTCGCAATGAAGGAAATTTGGAGTTGAAATCAAGTTTCAGTTTCAGTTACGCTAAGCTCATTTCCTTAGGCGCTATGCTATTTATCATTTTAGTAGCGTGCAGTCTGACATTGGCTACAACTATCATGGCTAGGTGGCTAAATCCTACTTACATAGAGCAAGAAAATAAAAAATAAAATTATGCAACTTTCTTTTGCAGTAGATACACTCGAGGAACAAACCATCCAACAGAAATTTTTTATTACGCTCCTGCAGAACATTATTGCAGGCAATAATACACCTAGTAATGAGCTTCTCACAACTAATGACGAGCAAGCTGAGAAAATTCCTGCGCCTTTCTCATCAGAGCAACTTGCTAGCGCTGATGCGCTGCTTCGGGGTGAATTTGAGACTGACAAATTATCTCCTCTGTTGGCTAGCTATAACAAGCCTGTTAATGACTTGCAAGAGCTCTTTTTCTTTCCATGCCTATGCGCATACCTGCTGGCCTTAAACCTTCGTCAATCATCGCTCAATACTATGGAGTTTCTTAAGTTCGAATGCGAACATGCCGAGTGCCACCCCGACCCATGCATGCATGCCAATTTCCCATCGCTAGGTTCGCGGCATCCCATGCCAACAGCCCATGTTCACGTTCTATGTTGAACTCAAACAGTTCCCGTTTGCTTGACCGTTAGATCTATGATAAATCTATTTGCCGTTTGCGCATAGAACCGTCGCCATAAATGCCGACACGTGCGGCGTGCGCGGAGCGCCTACCGCGGCGCTGATTGGGCCGTGGCCACAGAGCCTGTGTAAACAGTGCCAGCTCGGACTCGCCTGCCAACGTGGCACATCTCCACGTGGCAGCTTCTCGATCACAAGCTTCACCGGGCGGTGCGGAGCGGTCGACCTCTCTCGGTCGACCTCTCTATAGGTCGGTGCCGTACGATGCCAGGCATAGCGCGGGCGGGGGCGGCCGTGCAGCCCTCTGATTGGTCCGTTATCGTGACGGCGGCGGCCGCTATTGGGCGACGACAAGCGTTTTATTTGTCGTTATGTGCTGTTTCTTTCGGCTGCAGAATCTCTAGGAGAAAGCCCTGTACGGCCGCCGGCCCCTACTGGGCCACGTCATGATCGTGGCCGGATTTTTTTCACGGGCAGTCTGGGCATGGCAATAAAAAAAATCTTTTTTCGGCTCTGGGCTTTTTGTGCAACTGTTCCACCGCCGGTTTCCAAGAAATAGTTTTTTTCTGGCTGACCGGCACGGGTGCGTTGAGTTTTTTTCGCAGGCTTTATTCAAACGTTTTTTGTCATTTTTCTGTACGGCTGCCAGCAGAAACAAAAAAATTACAGCCCGTTGGCGGCAGATTTCGTCATTTAGCCAAACGACATGCAGGCAATCGTGCGCCGCCCTGTCCCATCCGAACGGCTCCTCCCGCCTAACCCTCATTGTGAGAATCCATACTTTCCACGTGGCACCGTACAACGTCCTCTCTCCGTACTGCGTACGTGTCGCTCAGGGATTCGTGGAGGTCGTCGCAAGGCACCAATGTGGTCGCGCCACGTGGTGCAGGGCACGAGGGCGGCCTGCAGGGGAGGGGGGGGGGTAAGGGGGGGGAGTTGCAGAAGAGCTCTTCTGCTTTGCGCTGCAGGCCGGCTGTGAGGGCAAATTAGGGTTTGCTCTGCAGGGGATGGGGCTATGGGGGCGCATTCTGGAGGACGTGCCGTGGGCAGACATAGAGGAGACTTTCTCCTTCGGTCCGGAGATAGGGAGCGGCTCCCTTGGCGTTGTCAGGCTCTGCTATGAGAGGAGTTCAGGGGAAGTGTTCGCTTGCAAGAGCATTCAAAAATGCATACTGAGGGAGGATGAAAACAGAGAGGACGTGCGGAGAGAGGTGCAGATAATGCGGCTGCTCTCGAGGGAGGCACACCCGCAGGTGGTGCAGCTGAAAACGGTGTTTGAAGACTCTGCAAGCCTACATTTGGTGATGGAGTATTGCCGCGGAGGTGAGCTATTTGCGGTTCTCGCAGAGAGAGGGAGCTTCACGGAGCCGGAGGCGGCGGACATATTCAGGCAGATAGTGAAGGGAGTGCAGTTCTGCCATTCTCAAGGGATTTTGCATCGTGATTTGAAGCCGGAAAACGTGCTGGTGACGGAATATATTTCTGGAGAGCTCGAGGATTTGAGTAGCCATGGCGCCTTCTTGCGAAATTTCAGCACGGGAAGCGCCAGTAGCTCAGGCACCTCAATCGCTGATTCAGAAGGCAGTCACCGCGAAGCACGGAGCGTTTTATCGGAGCCTAACTCGTGGGAGAGGCTTGATAGTGACAACTGGCAGGGAGGGGGTCTTAGAGGGGAGGGTAGCATGGGATGGGAGGTGAGAGGAGAGGTAGCGGGAGCAGCAGAGTTGGAAGAGGTGGGAGACCTTTCAACCTTGAATGTGGAAAACTGGGAGAGGGAGAGTGGCGGTGAAACTGATGAAGATATTAGCAATGCAAGCAAAAGCTGCCGAGACGAAATTAAGATACGAGTTAAGCTCGGAGATTTCGGCCTTGCGGTGTTCATGGATTTGGATGGAAAGTATCGCTCTTTAAGCAGCAAGGCCAGCGAGCTTCAGTGCCCTACTCCCCTTTACAGTGCCCCAGAGCTCGCGCTTGCTAGGGCGTATGGCAGGGAGGCGGATATGTGGAGTCTGGGAGTGATTCTCTACGCCCTTATTGGAGGGGAGCTGCCATTCAGAGGCTCAACGCAGAAGGAGTTGGACCGCTGCATTCGAAGGAGGAGACTTAAGTTTTCAAGTGGTCCGTGGCTTTCAGTCTCTGACTCTGTAAAATCCTTAATCCGGAGGTTGCTTGATACAAACCCGCAGCGGCGGCCGCTTACTGCAGAAGTTCTCATACATCCATGGCTGCAGCAGGGGCAGCATTGGCATTCACGTAGCGACCGGAAACTCCTCGAGCGATCTAAATCTCTTGGAGCGAAAGTGCTGCCGAGACGAACAAACTTGGAGAGACTCTTTGCGTGGACTCCCGGGTCTTCTTCTACACCTAACAGCTGTGCAGGAACTCCAAACCCTACGACGGCAAGGGCACAGGGGAACAATGCACCGCTGTTCTCACTTTTTTTGAAAACCTCAGGGAAGGAGACGAGAGCTATCTCTTCCGGTGAATTCTCTGCATCTCCAGTGATCGTTCCCGTTGTGTCCTCCAACTCAACTTCCCCCTCGCATACTCCTTCACCACAGTCTCCTCTCTCCCCCTTGTCTGCCCATTTTTCAGCGAGGGAGGCCCATCCACTACTGTTAGACCCTAGATGTAACCTTTCGGAGTACGAAGAATGCAAGAAATGCCCTGGTGGAGGGCCTAATTTTGGAACTACTAGCGTCTTAGTTAGCTCAGGCAAATGTCCATGTGCAGTGAGGACGGAGATTGCTCCCATTTGTGGAATGGTTGTTGAAGAGGGTGTGAGAGAGTTGAAATCGACGTGGACAGTGGAGGCAGCCACTCTGCTTTTCTGCGAGCCAAGTTTGACTTCGTGTGAGAGAGAAACGGAAAGTGGAGGAGTGTTTCTTGGCAAAAAGACCCTCAAGACTCTAAAGACCTTTAAATCATTTAAGTCTTTGAAGCCGGATCAAGTAGTCATGCAGGGATGGGTGCAGCAGGCTCGCCTTCTGAAGGAACGCCTGAGGTCATATTCTCTTCGCTCACTACCAACCGTTGAGGGAGGTTAATTTCTGTTCTGGTTGGAGTATATGGAGGTAGGATAGAGGTAGAGATCACTCACTGAACGGTCAAGTTTGCAGTTGACTGCGCGAGTGGCATAGCACAGTCGTTTTGTCGAGTCGAAATAGGTCAGAAAAAGTGAAGTGCAGTCAATATTGCGACATGGAGACAAGGCAGAAGACTCAGAGAAGGAATAGTTGGCAGTAGAGAGGGGCGACCTGAACATCAGCTACGTCGATGGAGGAATAAACGCTGCGGGATAGTTGAACTTTTGCTCAACCCCCATGGCATTTGCAAACACATCTTTTGGAAGTTGCACCCTGCAGAGAGGCAGGGTGAATAATGTTTGCAGGATGAAGGGCAGCTTCAAGCTTTCTGTGATTCGACCTATTGCAAGTAGAGCTCTTCGGTGAAGGTCAGTAGTGAATAGGTGTTTTAAGGTCAGTGGTGACTAGGTTCTTTAGGGTTCAAGCGAAGGTCAGTTCAAGGAAAAGTGTTAGTTTCCAAGTAGGGAGGCTGGCAACCATTTCTCCTTGCTGCTTTAAGAGGCCACTCGCCAACTGAAGCAAGGATTTCTGGTGATAGCAAGAGCAGGTTCAGCTTTGTAAAGGATTCATTAGACAGAGTGAAGTATAGCTCAGATTGCGATTTTTTCTTATTCTCACACACTCATTATTAGACCTGCACCAACGCAGCAGCGATGCTCTGTTCCGTTGGGGAGCAATTTGTAAAATAGACATGAAGTGGGCGTCAAGAGCTAAAGCAGGACGTAAGGGATGATGAAAGGCCGGTGCAGTATGTGGCAATTGATGGCATCGCCATCGTGAGATCAATGCCAATTCTATTCTTCTGGTTAATGTCTTTTACAATGACGAATGAATACGCTTGGAGTCAATCACTGTTCCATCACCCCTCCAACCACAATCAACTTAGCTAAAAAAATAAAAAAAACGTTGAAGTTAAGAACGTCCTGTTTGCGAGACACCGCAGTGCAGTGCAGTGCCTGCATTCACCCCCAGGGCCGCGAATGCAGCCTTTTTTTTTTCTTTTCCTTTTTCTAAGAAGTGAAAAAGCCCTAAACGGAGGGCATGGCGCCACTTCTGGAGCCGCGTGCTGGCGCCTGCTGGCTCCCATTCACCACGTGGCACATCCAGTTGGACGCCACGTGGCATGTCCAGCTGGACGCAATGTGGCGACATTTCGGCAGCCTACTTCCGCCCCTCCGAGACCTTCCCCTCAGAGCCAATCACGGTGTGCCACGTATGCATACGGCATGACGTGACAAGCTATGATTGATCGAGACTGAACACAGTACGCTCATGATGGAAGGTCCCTCCGCCCTTATTTGAGGGTAGAAGTGACCCCACTCTCTCTCTCTCTCTCTCTCTCTCTCTCTCTCTCTCTCTCTTCGCTTCAGCTCGGACGCTGCGCTTCTGCAGAGCTGGCGCTCAGATTGGCTCCAATGTCAGTGACGGCTGGCTTTTTCTTTCAGGCGAATGTCTACTTTTGCTGATGCGTGCATGCATGCCTTGTTCTGTGAACTCTTGTGCTTGCAAGATTGCAGAATTCTGCAAGCACCGAGCTTGCTTCTTCCTCCTGTACAGGAGTAGCTTGTTGCGCCCGATAGTTTCACTGCTCTTTTTCTTCTGAACTTTTAGGAAGCTCAAGTCAAATCCTTCACGAAATAGTGAAGCAGTGAAAGTCATCCGTTTGTCAAACAAGTGAATAAAAAGGAATTTTTTGGCATTCAAATTTCCCTTGTCTTCTGTAGTGACTCGATATGGAGAGCCGCTGAGGATGCGAAACATATTCATTGAAACCCATTCATTCATTCGCATCCAACTGAAGATATCTTTTGTTAGTGCTTAACCAAGGATGTGTATATCAAAGAAGTGTCGGAGCGGCAACTCTATAAGATTTCATGTTGAAAGCAAGGCACTCAACAGCGTGCTATGACGCAAAAACTCTGTAATATCGTCACTTTCACGTCGGATTATTTTCTTTGAAGCCCACTTTCGTCGTTCGTGTCATTTGCTTTTTTAGGTATCCAATCAACGCATTGTGAAGAGGTCACATCTCCCGTCTCAACATTTTCCAACTCTGGTTTGGGTTTGGTTAACGTCATTGTATCAGAAAGGAAATGATTAACGATATTAACCAAGTTTATGCGGCACATTCGGTTGCTTGAACATGCGAAATCTTCCACTGGCTCATCTGTTTGCAGATTTTGCTCGCTTCCTAAGAGGCTCCGCTGGACTGAACCATACCCTCCAAGAATCCTCGTCTCGCTTGAGTTTCATAAAGGACCGTCACGTTACACAATGGCATCTGGAGGCAGCAACGTTCAGAATCTCGGCCCTTCCACAGATGTTCTGGAGATTTTCAATTCCCCAAATCCGGAGGGGGTGAAAATTCCTCGCATCGGATTGGGAGTATTCCAGGTGATTACTCCCTCAGATATACAGCAAGTGTTTCACAGTATTGAATGTGCAGGTGAGGGAAATCATGCAATTAGAGCTAGCATATGGCAGCTTGGATTGGAAACGCAGTAGGATGTTGCCTCTTGAAGAACTAGTTTAGTAGAGCTGATTTATAGTCACAACTGTGCAGCTAGAATTTTGGTAGTTTTGCGGTGTTTCCGTTTTGGGACGATGTCGAGGTATAGGTTTCCCTCTTGTTGATTTCCAGCAGCTTGACATTGCCCAGACTATTGCGCATGACAGGCATCATCAAACGAGACTGAGCAGGCAGTGAAGGTTGCCCTAGAGGAGGGCTATCGCCATATCGACACTGCGGCCCTGTACAGAAATGAAGGAGCTGTCGGTGGGCATTTTTCTCACTATTTGAACAGATCCATTGATGTCTTGTTCTGTAAAATCTTTCTATACCTTCATATAAGTGTCAGCAATAAAGGCGAGAGTCATGGAAAGCTTATCCTTTTGTTCACAGCCTTGTCGTAATTATAGGAATGTCCACCTGTTAAGTCATCTACTTCTGCAGTTGGTGGAAGGCATGTATGAGAAGGGGACGGTTCTGGGAGGGTTGGCAGGGCAGGCAGGGCAGTGAGAGCATCCGGCATTCCCCGAGAGGAAATATTCGTGACAACAAAGCTTTGGAACTCCGATCACGGCTTTCAGAAGACATTGCAGGCCTTCGATCGAAGTCTTTCACAGTTGGGGCTGGAATATGGTGAGTTGCCGATGCTGCTGCTCTCTCTTCACTTCTCTTCCATTTCCATCAGACTTTCTTTTAGTGTTTTTCCTGTTCGGGCATTGTACTGCAAGTGTGAGCATACTCAAAGAATCAAGTTTTTGACAAGGTTTTCCCTTCTTGTAATATGTTCTCTCCATCTAAAAGTCAGTCCTTGTATTTCCCCTTTTCCAGACCATTTTCAGCAGATATGTGAGCTTAAGGTAGGCTGGTGACTTTTGAGGGGCTGTTTTTTGCAGTCGATCTGTACTTGATCCACTCCCCCATGCCTGCTCAGCAACGGCTTGAATCCTGGCGAGCCATGGAAGCTATTTTGGCTTCTGGAAAGGCGCGTTCAATTGGTGTCAGCAATTACGGCATTGCTCACCTGGAGGAGCTTTTTGCCAACTGTTCCATTCGGCCATCCGTCAATCAGGTTGATCTCTTTATCTCTAAGGAGCTTTTGGATTGCAGTTGCTGGGAGTCGATTTCTGCAGCGGCACAGTCAATATGTACTTAGATTAGAGTTTCATGATGTAACGTTTGCGCGCATTTTGTTGGCATAGTTAGCAGGTTTTAGTTCCCTAAGCTTCCCGAAAGAGTTGATTGCGATGATGTGAAATAGGAGACCAGGTCAGCAGAAATAGCAGAGTTACTGCGGTTTAAGTCTTTCACAGGAGGGGGAGGGGAATGGGCTCTTCCCAGATTGAACTTCATCCATTCTGCACGCGTGTGAAACTTGTCCAATATTGCCAAAATGCCGGCATTGTTCTTGAGGCATATTCTCCACTCACAAAAGGCTATCGTCTGAATGACCCCCTCTTGGTCCAGGTAAGCTCCACTGATCATGAACGCACTGTGACGGAAAACATCACATCTGAACTTCTGATATGAAACCACTTTGAAGGTCACTCCACCCAGTGTCATAGTGAACAAAATTAGGGTTAAGTAGACTGAGCTCATTCTGCATGAAAGTTTCTTTGTGAATGAGGGAGCTAGCTTTTGCAAGGTATGTGGGAATCGGAGGGATTTTCTGTTTACGGCTTTTTTGCTCAGAAGTTGGAGTATTTGGCTCTCAGGGTTGCTGTTGGGTGCTGCAACTTTACTGCAACTTTACAACTTTACTTTGCAACTTTACAACTTTACTTTGCAACTTTACAACTTTACTTTGCAACTTTACTGTGACAGCTTGGGAAGAAGTATCAGACGACGCCAGCACAGGTCCTGATTCGTTGGGGATTGCAAAAATATTTTGTTGTGCTGCCCAAGTCAGTAACTCCGGCGCGAATTGCTTCTAATGCTCGGGTGAGGAAATCTGCACACCCTGGCTGCTGCTCTGCACTCATATGGACTGCCTCATGGTGGATAGTTTCTGCATTCCCGTTTTGCGAGACAAAAGATTAGAAACCAACGAACAACTCTAAGCAGTGCTGGAGTACAAGTGGGGTTTACACTTTTGTAATGTCCTTCATTTTTACTCTAGATGATTGAGCACCTTTCTGCCACCGACTGAAAAATTAACATTTGTTGTCTCCCTTCAATGCCAGGTGTACGATTTTGAGATTTCTGGAGAGGACATGAGCCGCTTGGATGCCCTCAATGAGAACTTCGTGACTGGGTGGGATCCCACCACCTGTCCATAGTGCAACCAGAACAAGCAGACTTAAAAGCAGTCTTGTCATGCGACTTTCATTTTAGGTACTCCATATCGGATCGTATCCCCTCGTCACTTTGCTGATTTTGGAAAGCAATTGCTCTGTGCTCAGTTCAACAAGTTGTGTCTTTTTGCAAACGAGCTTCACCAATTCTGTGACTGTTCCTCTTCACGTCCTTCGAAAGGGTTCCAGGGACTGCTTCGCTCTCTTGTATATAGAAATAGAGGCGTTTCGGAGGTGTCCATGTTTTTCAATTGGCTTGAAGGGCCATCAAGTACTAAGAAAGAAACCGGTCCAAACCTGATGCTGAAGAGAATGTGTAACAATGGCACTGGACGAAAACTTCCCTGGGTAATCAAATGGGTCTATGGCTATGCGGCGATGCGGTTCGACGATGTCCGCCTTTGAGCAACCAAAAGCTGTTGTTGAGGCAGAGTTTAAAGGCATTGCCGTTAAACGATGTGTGGTCGGATGGTCATCATTGGTTGGTTGCTTGTTGGTGGTTGGTAGTTCGGTTGCTACGCTGCTAGTTGGCTGGTTTTTATTGTTTGGTTGGCTGCTTGGTCCCTTGATAGGTTGGTTGAACAAGTATGGTGTAGTATTGGTTCTAAAGGACAACATTGGTGAGCTCGGCAAGTGAGAGAACGCAAGATCAATATTTCAATAACGGGAAAAAACAATGGACATGTAGACCCATTATCAAACTTGCTGACCTCGACAACTTACTGTTCTCATAAGATTAGAATGCCACCTGTCATATTGTCCTCAAATTGGCGATGTCTCTTGCCTGCCAAAATCATGACAAAAGAGTTCTCGTTTTCCAGCTGTACACGGCAGACCGCATCTGAGGGAAGCCGTCTACTTGATACCACTCAATAACAATAATACTTTGTGCGCCCACATGTTCCTACTCGATTGCTTGTTCAGAGCCGTCAGTCAGAAACTTCGGCGGCTGTAAGCAAAATGGAATGCAGACCTCCCCCTACTCCTCCTTGAGGCTTCCCTTCCCGTCACCTTCCTTTTCACAAAACCACGCAATGCCTGTTTCCAGACTTGAGGTGAGCCGACGGGACCCCTCTCACCCAGAGGCTTCTGAAGAGCGCCCACACCTTCCGCCGCCTTCCACAGGCCGCAACTCCATACAAACACGCGCAGGAAAGGCCCGCCCAAACTACTGCATGGAAGCGCCCATGGATAAAGGAGAATCCATCTTCTTCTGCGGTGACAAGACATGCATATCATAAGCAGTGCACATCTATGCGGCTACATGCATAAGCAGTAAAGAAAGAACCCATCTGTACTTGCTATCCTTAAGGAGCTAAATGCCTCGGCCCAGACATTCCTAAGAAGGCGTTTTTTGAACTTTTGCGATAAGTACCTGCTTCTTTAGAAGAGCGCACTCTCACCGAGGGTGAGGAAACAATTGGTTCTACAGGAAGGGGTGAACCGGGTGAAGGCGGAAGGAAATCGCTATCCAAAGTTGAGCCCTTTGGCTGATAATCTGATCCCTCTTCTCCCCACAGCCAAGGAACAAATCAACAAGCACACATCTATCTCTCTGGAGATGACCCGATTCTGAAAAGAACCAACTCCTATAGATGGGGCTGGAAGTGTAATCAAATTTTCTACTGTTGCCGCGGAACCTACATTCAAGTTTAGCTTTGAAACTTATGCTTCCTTGAAACTGCTGTTATGACAAAGCCAGAATTCTCCCAGAGGATTAAGCACCACCTTCAGGCTATAATTGAAAATCAAGAGCTCTGAGTTCTGAGACCTTTACCCTGCAAGTGAACATTGACAGGTTTTCCTTCAAGAGAGTGCCTTCTTGAATTGGGCATGGGCTGCCCTCTCACGCATTAAAATAGTGATTTCCTAACAGAGCGCAGAGCAAAGTGCTTTACCAGCCTCCACCAGGTCCGCTGGAAAGACCGTCAGCTGTTCTCCACTGGTAAGATCTTTCCCTGTCGTGCCTGCACCACCAATGACCCCTATAAGTCAAATAGATAAAAGCAAGCCCTCACCTTTCTCCCGTTCCAAGGCTGAAGATTCATATACACAGGACTGACAGTTGCCCTTAGAGTAATAAACGGCGAGCATGCCCGTCTGACCTCTACATGGCTGCATGGACTCTTATTAAGGACCTACTGAGATTGTGCTCACAGTTGATAGCTCGCCAGCCGATTCTGTTGTTGGCTCGATCAAACAGCAGGTCAAAGTTCTGTAACCAGGTGTCTGCCCCCCCATCCACTTCGTCTTCAATGCAAACAAAGAGAAATTGTGTTCAAGTGTATGCTGCAAGTGCAACATTGACAGAATCACAAAAGTGAATCGCTGTCTACAAAGAGACATGTCTTTTACATACGTCGAGGATGTAAAAAATTGACGATGGCAGAGTGTAGCTCACCACCCAAAACGATATCGGAACGGGCAGAAGGAGCTGCTGCAAGGCATACAGTAGACTCATAGTCGAGAGCCTGTGCCAAATCCAACGTGTTTATTGGTAGTTACATATCTTGCCGTTGAATCAGAATCGCGCTTCCGTGCAATCAGACTATAGTGACACATTTGGATTTTTTCTCCAAACCAATTTTTCAAACCATTCTGTTTGCAATTAAGTGGACGCGAGACTCAAACTAACCTCTGACACGAGGTAATTGAATGGCGGAACTATCCACGCAAAATTGTCCACAGTAATAAGAGTCAGAGAAGGAAAGAGGCGCAGAAGACGTGCATTTGTCCTGCAAGGAAGGCAGCAAGGAGGAAAGGAGTTGCTCCTTATGACCCACCGCTTCTCCTTCTCACTATCTCTAACATACACACTCTCTCTCTCGCGCTCTCTCTGTCAATCTGTTTCCTCGCTCCACCTAAGTCCCAAAGAGATCAAGGGGAGCTTAAGAGTTGTTGCTGACCATATCACACTTAAAAGCAAATTTATCTATCTGATGTAGAGCTTGGATAGGAGCTCACAGTGGACCAAAGGATAGGTTGAAGCAGGTCAGGTTTAGGGGTCCTGAAAAAACTTCTTGCACTCCAACTGCTGTAAGGACCTGTCATATATAGAGAAGCCAACGAGTCACAAAAGAAAATGAAAAAAAAAAGCATATATTTGAAACTTCCTGTCATATGCAAGGAAAGGAACATGAACTCAAAAGCATCCCAAAAGCTGCAGGACACCAAAGCTCGTACCATGGACTGCAGAGAAGCATAGAGCTCTGCTGGGAGTGATGTGACAGTTGATCCAGTGTCCAGGATGGCGGCCAATGGAAAAATGCCACCTGCTTGCAAGTTTGTGGTGCCCCATGCAATGCCTTTAACATGGATCACATAATACGAGCTGCGCCCCCCTGCAGTACTTTCTGCTTCAGCTTCCGCCATCATATCCCACCACATCAACTCAAAAAGCAAACACCTCTTATCCAGCCGAGTTATACGGAAAGAGAAGAAGAGAAAGAAGAAGACGAAGAAGAAAGGAACGAACTCCAAGAAGAGAAGAGTTCCAAGGCAGAGGATGAATTTTTCAGCAGCGTCTTCCTCTTGCTAATCACTCCTACAGTAATTGCTAAACTTGTGGAAGGAATCGTATCCATACTCAGCTGCAGAACCGTGCAGAGCAGTATAAGTGGCTCCCCTTGAGAGCTCCGATCGTCCCAGAACAAGGTGGCCTCCTGTCCCGTCTCCCTCCAAGCAGAGAGAGAACGAGTCCGCTATAAAACTTGCAGCAGCCAGTTGGCTCACCACTGAGTAACCCTGCCTCCCGAGGCCCATCAGCCCATCAAAGGATGCTCGATGCAGAGTGTTCCCATCCTGAACCTGCCCACAACTGCCATGTGGCTCCTCCATGCCAACATGTAATGAGTATTAGGGGCTCATGTAGCTCATGTTTCTCCTTCCTCTCTCGTAAGTTCAGTTTCCTATCTCACCCTCCGACTACTATTTTCCATATTGACCGTTGAGTGTGAGCGCTTCCAATTGCAGGGTCACAGGGTACGAATGCTTACCCAAATGCAACAGGTGCAGAAGCAGACCCAATCATGAAATTGTCCTTAAGAATGCGTCCTGCCGTCGTACTCCTGTCGCCATAGACATAGTAGTATTGGCAAAGCTCGTCACTCTCTGCAAAGGGCACTAAAGCTTCAGCTGATGCGTTCCGCTGCAGAACCTCCATGGATGCCTTTGCCAGCACGTGGCATCCCACCTGAGAAACTAAGTCTGCGGAAAACTTCTTGCAAAGTTCGCTCCCACAAGGGATCACTTCAAGGGTTTTTGAGGCACGGGAATCGAATGGTCTACTAGCTGTCTGCAGACATAACAAAGTAAAACAGAATCTGACTTAATCTGCGAGATCAAAATCAGATTCCGCTGAGTGCTGAGAGTATGTGTGAAGGAATGGAGATAAATCTGAGGAACGAGGTCGGTGAAGTGAAGGCAATGGTAAGCATATATGATGAAAAGATCTGAGCAACTACATACCCCGTGCAGCAAAGTTGTCGCACAGACAATGCAGTCACAAGGCACCCAAAGAAGGTCGCTTCCCGTGTCAATCTGCAAGTTGAAGAGCTGCCGTTGAGCCCCTATAGCGACTGTCGCATAATAACCTCTGCATACCGAGCCATCAAAACCTTAGAAACAAACTCTTCATCAGGGGGAGTTTAACCCCATAGCAAACCATCAAGCAGGAGAGCAGAACTGTCGCATTTGACAGAAATGTCGACGGTGGAAGTTGCACGTGAAACCAATGAATCACTTTTTGACAGAGTTGCTGAGATGTCCTAATCCTCTGAAAATAAAGGAATGTTTCGTAATTTTACGAATCTCAAGTACGACAACAACATGAGATATGCTATCACCACCTCTCCTGATGTGCATTGGATACATACCTATGCATTCACGGAAACTGCACTCCAGTTCTTACTAGACACATTAGCTCCTCCATGTTCAGAAATTAGCTAAACACAAACATTACAACAAGAAAACGAAATGCACCTTCTGAAAGAAGGCCAGAAAATCTCAGCGAAGTTTGACGACACTGCATATTGTCTTTTAAAGAGTTGCACAGCCAGGCACATGCTTACCCACTGACGTAGACTCCTCCCCCAAGATGAAACCCCATCTGTGACGCTGCACTTGCATCTTGCAAAGCTCGGCGTCGGACCCCCTGCCGCGTCATGATTTGATTTAAACCCTGAGGACAAAACAATGGTGATGCTCACTCTTAAAGCAGATGTACGATAGGAGGCCGTGTAAGTTACAGCTGGAGAAGGCAAGGATGGAACGAACGAGTATGCCCTTGCCAAACTGATTCTGTATGCTCCGAGGTCTCAACGACCATGTGTGTGCAGCTAGCACGGCTCACTCAGAAAAATTGGCAGCATAACAATGGTGTGTGATGAATGTGCACTATATCTCATCAGCCATCTTGTGATACTCCTAAATCTTCAGTTTCTGAACCAGAGCATCAATACATGGTCAGAATATACCTCGTCTTGGGATGTAGTCAGCACTGCCTGCTTCACAACAGGAAAATATGCGGCAGGGCCTGATATCTGAAGCCATGGCGGAGCTAAATGAAGGTTTCCGACCAGAAGGCTGTTTTCAGCATGTGCTTGAACTCGATCCCGCAGGGCAGCAACTTTCTGCTGGACCTGTTCATCGCCACTGCCATGTTACTGAACGGATGCAAGCCATTTTCTTAGTAAGGCGATTACGGCTTAGAATGCGAACAGTTACCTCGATGATTCGTCAGAGTTTGAATAGTTCAACATTTTCCAAGGAAGAGAGAGAGGAAATAGACAAGTCTAAAGAAGAACGGAAAGTAGAAAAATGAGCAAAGCAGCGGAAAGGAAGACGAAAGGAAGAGACGTGGTTTGCAGAGGGGAGGATGGAGAAGCAAGCTTATGAGGAGAAGGCGACAAGGGTGAGAGCTTGAAGCTTAGGGGGGAGAAAGAGCTGCAAGGTACAGGAGGTGTGCAAGGAGAAGAATGAGTGATGGCAAAAAGGGACAGCAAAATTTGAGTGACGTACCTGTCCTGCTGGAATCTGCAGTGCCACAATGCACCACGCATGCAATGTTGCCAAAAAAACCTCTGTGGAGAAAAAGGAAGTGAACCCCATAGTCTCAATTCCTGTGTCAAAAAAACATCCAATGTACTCCCCTATCTCATAAAATAGCCACGTGCTGCATTGACTCAATCAAATCAAAGCTGACTTTTTCTTCAGGAACATTGAAGCCTAACGTTACGTTAACTGCAGGCAAGACTGTGAACACCAGCAACGACTACATTCAGGCCATTTCCACTCTTTGTCCACTCTGAATCTCAATAAACCTTACGACTATGCAGTGTTCAATTGAAATTTTCCGCACGGTTTCAGTGCTCATCTTGCCACATTTTCAAAACAGATTTGGAGATAGTCTCCAAGTCATGAATACAAGAATGCCACAAAGTGCAATTAACCTAAGCATGCATGCGTCTTCACGATGATTGTAAATACTGGAGAATACTAGAAAAAAAAATCCAAAAACTTGCCTGCTTTTAGCCATGCTTACTCAAAAAATCTAAGTCGATTGTAGTTCCAACTACAGTCGAAGTGTAACTAAAAACACTTCTGTGTCTTCAATTTTCTTGACTATCACTTCTAAACGCTTTAGTATTACTTAAAGTATGCGACGTGAAGTTGTTGAGTAGTCAATGCGCAACAATTGCCTTCCAGAGTCGTCCTACAGAGCACCACATGTGTGCTTCCGAATCGGAAACAACAAGATGTAACAGCTGGCAGCACTTCTAGTGCAGCTTCAGTTTCAAGATTCCAGTGCAGTCATCTGCTTCATTATAGGTTTCCATTTGGTGGTCGACCAATGAGTTCTTCACTCTACGAAATGCTTGAGCACATGCCTCTTGCCACACCGCACACTCAATGAAAAAGCCATTGAGCAATCCGAAAAAAACACTCTATTTGCAGCATTGCTGCAACTTGCATTGTATGCGCGACACGGCATTAGTGAACTACAGTATGTTAAGAATTTAAAGCCCACATACGCCACAAACTTGTTTAGAAATTTCAAACAAGTTCCAAAACGGCAGGGAATAATCTGGTAAAATGGCATGCAGATGCAAGAGAAACAGAGGTCCATTCTGCTCAATCACAACCACTTACACTTCTTTCCTCTGCTGCCGCTCTCAAGGCAGCTGCGGGGCTGCCCTCCTCTCCACCCTACCCGCGCCCGCCATATCCAAACATCTCGGCCCTGCCTGAAGCCCTGCCAAGACCAAAACCTTCACAGCCCGCCCTTCGCGCGTTGCAAGCAAGCGCTTTTCAAACCGTCCAGCTTCGTCCCCCTCTTGCACATGTAAGCTCCATCAACAAATGTTTTTTAGGGTGCCCGACTGACGTGGCATCTCATTATTGGGCTATTTTTAGTCCAAAGTTAAAGATGCGATGTAGGTCAACGGTCCTGAAATCCTGAAACAAGTGCTGCAGACTTGCAGTGCAGACGACTGCGCCACACTCTCCCTCGCAGGCGCGAGCGAGAGCGAGAGCGAGAGCCATGGCTCCCTTCCTGGTGGCAGTGCACGCAGGCGCAGGCTTCCATGCTCGCTCCAACGAGCCTCGTTACAGGGCCGCCATGGCGCGCGCCTGCTACGCCGCTGCGGCTGTGCTCGAGCGTGCGGGCGGAACCGCCCTGCAGGCTGTTGTGGCAGCCGTGCGCACTCTTGAGGTGCGCCATCAGGAGCCGCTAGGCTCGCGCAACTGTATATGGATTTCAGGGATAGATTGGGAGGAGGAGGAGCTGAGAGAGGGGTGGGCTGGCAGGAGGAGCCTCTCACGAATGCAGGCCGTGGCGCTAATTTGACCGAGGAGGGCCGGGTGGAGTGCGATGCGAGCGTGATGGCGGTGGAAAGACGCAGCTTTGGTGCAGTCGGAGCTGTTCCTGGTGCGACCTAATGCTGACCCTGCCCTGAAATTGAACTCTTTAAGACGTCTCGTATCATTTGTAGGAAAGGATGGAGTGGGCAAGGAAATCAAAGAGGTAGCGAGACTTCGCAGCTGAATCCATCTCTTTACCTTCACTGTCGCAGTTCTCCAAATTGACTTTTGCTTCAGGTCTCTGTTGAACACAATCACATGTATTTTTTTCTTGGCCAAAGGAGTAACTCCCATAACCCTCTCAGATAAAAAAGTTGAGGCAGAAATCGGTTTCTTCCTGGGACATGCAGGGGTGAGATGGCCCGTGGAGGTCGCCTACAAACTGGCCTTGGAGGCGCAGAATGGGCCCCTTCCTCTTGGCAGAGTGCGGCCAATGTAAGGGCCGTATGGCTGATTCTTCCCTTCCTAGTAGTTTACAGAATAAAAACAATTTTAAGTGACGCGAGCGAAGCCTATGGCTGTGGTTGCTTCAAAAAATACTCTGCCTGTGCTGATGCTGCAGAACGTTTCCGGGAGTGCAGATTTTTGGTGGGCGAAGGAGCACGAGCGTGGGCTGTCAAGCACTGTCCAGAGGCTGTGATGTCATACTCCGACACATCTTCAGTGAGAGTCACACCAATGGGGGGGTTCCTAGATTTTCCAGCTAGTTGTGAATCTTTCCACCTTCGAAAACAATGGGTGTAGTTTTCTACTACTGCAGTGCGCATACAAAAGGAGCCTCATTTATGGGGAATGGACAGGAGCTGATGTCTGCAGGACCTTGTGACCAAAAGGGCTCACAAGCAGTGGGAGCGGTACACCTCCATGCTGCATGCAGTCTCACAGACCGAGATGTGCCCTCGTGAACCTCTGAAACGGAGTTCTCCGGACGGTGATTCCTCACTTCAGGAAGCTTCCTCGAAGGTGAGTGGGGTTGAAGCCGAGCAGGAAAGCTGCTTGTGACAGCCTGTAGCATGTTTAGGACGAGAGGTTTGTGCTTATTTAGTGTTTCTTTAAGGTTCTAGATTTGCAGTGAGTCTTGGCTTTTGAACAGAACACTTTCTTTCCAAGTGCATCCGACGGTGTGTTTGGGATGCTGCAGCTGCTTTATCAGACTTCGCTGTGTAGAGCTACTTGCGCAGGGTGCAGCAGAATGTTGGCAGTTCCTTCATTGCTAATGGATGGGCATGTCATGCAGGGCAGCGACTCAACACTGGGAGCCATGAATTGGAGACGCATGAGAGGCCTGCAACACCTGTTATGGGACTGAAGGAGGAACTTGATAGGTGTGCTGCAGCAGGGGCAGACCAATCTGTAGTGGAAGTGGCGGCAATAAAGTATTCGGGTGAGGTGGATGAAAAGGAGGAGGAGGGGGAGGAGGCGACGTGTGATATTCTGAGTGACACAGTGGGGGCAGTCTGCATCGATGGAGCAGGAAATTCAGCTGCTGGGGTCTCCAGCGGGGGCATTGCTATGAAGGTGCATTCCTGCTTCACTTGCAGCCTCGTTATGCTGCAGAATCGTCCATCGCTTACTCCCTACTAGACGCCGCAGTTGCTCACCTCATAGGGCAAGATGATATTCCCTGTTGCGGCAAGTCAAACTACTAGCAGAATAAGACGAGCCACCTTAAGCAAATATGAGGGTTTCTGCAGGTAAGTGGCCGTGTTGGCGAAGCCGCCGTTTATGGATGCGGCTGTTGGGCCCAAGAGGAGAGTGGAGGTTGCTACTCTGCTGCAAGCTGTACAGGCCTTGGAGAGGCTATCATGCATGCTGCATTGGCTCGAACATCCTGTGAAGCAGCTGCAAGGTGGAAAAAGTTGCTGTGCCACTGCATTGCCGCAGAACACCAAAAAAGTATTCCTGATAATATTAAGTTAGGTTAGGTTAGGTTAGGTTAGGTTAGGTTAGGTTAGGTTTGGTTAGGTTAGGTTTAGGTTTGAGTCACAGCCAGATGTGATTCAGACTGTAATAGACTTTTTGTTGAAGAGTGCAGGGACGAGAGGGGACCTGCTGCTGCATGTGAGTGTCTGCTGCAACAAGTGGTCGAACACATTGAGACGGCTGCAGGCAGTAGCCCATGGCGACCTGCCGCCCATGCGGGCATCCTGCTACTGCAAGCATCCACTTCTTGCCAGGTTAGGCCTTTTCTGAGGACTCCCTATGTGTAATTCTACTTTCAATGACTTGATTTTTAAGGCGTGAGATGAGAGCATGTGCGAGATGTCTGCTCAGATTCTCTCGTGACGTCAGCCGAGCCCGCACTTGAAAACGTCGGTTGCTTCTGATGTCTCCTCGTCTGAGATAAATGCTGGACTGCCTTTCAGCAGATGTATACAAAGGTTTCGGCATATGTTTCATTTTCATGTGCATGTGTGCATATGTTCTTGCAGAAGCCCAGCCAAGAACGGAAGTTGGCAGCTGTAGAAATTGTTGCGTCTCACAGCGCCAAGTCCTTTGCTGTCGCGTACTTCTCTTCAAACATGAGGCAGCCCGAGGTCTGTGCTTCAGTGCCCTTGTTGTGATCAGCTCCATGTATGTTTCTTGCAGCTCCTTTAATAGTGTTAGCCTATGCATATGCGAGTATTCACGCACTGCTTGTTTGTCTGCTTGTGGCTGCAGGCAACAATGCTGCGAAGTCGCCCTCCTGACACAAGCGGTGATAGAAAAATGAGCACTCTCTGCGTGCGCGTCGTTTTCGGATGAGTTGGGCCTCGAACGGAAAGGACTGTGAATCTCGAGCCGGCCGGTTCTACAGATAGGGACGGAACGTGCCGATAATGTCGTCCCTTTGTCACCTGTCCTAGATGTGACGCATAAGCATTGACGCTTCAGTTTCTATCTCCGGAGCTTCAACCAGTTGAAGAAAGTTGAACCATGAGAACGCAGCCTTACTTGAATTCAGTTTGGTAGTGAGAGACTGGTTTTGAAGGGTTGTTCGTCTGAACAGCCAAAATCTTTAATTTCGGTGTTCCTCTAGGTTCTTCGTATGACAAGACAGTACGGTAATACTGAAAAAAAACTTCTGTTCGATTTTTCCAAGTCTGACATGCCCACTACTGAATCTAAAGAACCATGAGAGCCCGATGATGGCATCCTCACGGCCGACCTCAGCCTCCGCCTCTCCACCCTCCCGGGGCTCCTCGTGGTTCCCGCACTTCTCAAAAGCATGTGCTCCTCATTTCCGAGGTTGCACGTGTGGCCGCAAAACTCCAATAGCCTCAATGATGGCGTGCCGTACACTGGGGGCCCGCCGCCGTCGCCGCCGGCGCCGCAGAGGGGGAGGGAGACCGACGCTCCGGGCAGCGGTAGACCAATAGGAGCCCAGGATCTTCGCCAGGGCAGGTGTGCGGAGTTTACCTGTCTGCCCGTGTCAACCGTTCGGACTCGAATCGCCACGTGTCTTGGCGGCATATAACAGAAATACCGGTCGCCACATCTCTCTCGTCGAAATACCGGTCGTCGTCGAGCCGTCCGGGGCCGAAATTCGTTCCGGCCGCTTCAACGGCCCGCCCCCCGCAAGGTCGATGTACGAATCCCGTACGAACTCAGAGTCGGACGGAGGAAGCTCTTTTTGGCGTCTTATAACGGTAGTACCGGTCAACCTCCGTCGTTTAGTGCCGAAATGAAGTTGCGGCTCTAGACGGGGCCGCCCATCGTAGGGCTGATGTGTACGGACGTGTTGTACTCGTTGAAGGACTTGACCGCTGCCCGAAAACGGGCGACTTTTTGCCGCCCAAAAAATTGGGCCGTCACGTCACGCTTGAGGCGCCCCTCCAAATCGTTTTCAAACCGCGGCGGCGCGCGATCCTGCTGCCGGCCGGCGCCTCGAGGTCGCCGGCCACCCTGCCAGCCGGCGCCGGCCGGCGCGTCGCCTTCGGGGGCCGCGACTGATAGCCGGCCTCGGCGGGGCCGTCCCCTCGGGAAAAGCTGACGGCGAGAAAGTTTGTAGGGCGGCCCGAGGTATTCGGGCAGACCGCAAATAAATTTGGCGGCTCGGGCTTTTAGGTCTGCAGGTCAATGCAGGGTCCAAGCCCTGTGAGGAGCAGGGGGGGGGCTCAGGGCTGGCTCAGGCTCAGACTGACACTGACAGGAGGGCATATATGTGGAAGGTGGGTCAGAAGTAGTAGGAGCAGCAGCGGCAGCCAGCAGCGGCGGCGGCGGCTGCATTCAAATTCTAAAATTAGTTCAGGGACAGGAGGACAGGAGGTGCAAGCTGTTGGAGGGAAGGGACTGCGCCGGAAGGTTGATTTGGTGTGGATGTGAGCAGGAATTTGGGGGACTAACTTGCATTGCAGTCATGCCGGGAGAGGCTGCAAGCGGGCTGAATTTCCAGGGCATGCCTGGCTGCTGCTCGATCCTGTCGCAGCCGACAGGTATCATTGGAGAGAAATACCGGCTGGAGAATGTGATTGGAAAGGGAACGTTTGGAGTGGTTCGGCGTGCAGTGCATCGAAAGAGCGGGCAGGTCTCTGCCGTAAAGGTCGTAGCCAAGAGCAAACTCGCATCCATAGACGATGTGGAGGACTTGCGGCAGGAAGTGGAGATTATGCAGGCGCTTCCACGCTCCGACTCAATTGTTGAGCTCCGAGATGTGTATGAAGATGACGAGGCTCTCTACCTTGTCATGGAGCTCTGCAAAGGGGGAGATTTGCTGGATGTCCTGAACTCTCCGGCCATTGCTGCCGCCGACGGGTTCTCCGAGTCGGAGGCGGCAGAGATTTTTTATCAGGTGGCGGAGGCAGTGGCACACTGCGCTGAAAATGGTGTAATGCATCGTGATGTGAAGCCGGAGAATGTGCTCTTCGTGGAGCCATTTGCGGCTTCTCGCCTTGGTGAACAGCCTCAGCTTGGGAGCTGCGGCCATAAATTGACTCTGAGGGCGAGTGGGAGGGTGGCGAGGAAATTCGATTCGAATATAGGAAATGCAGAGAAAGAGCGGAAAGCTAGTAAAATTCAGGAGATTTTGGATTTTTTGGAGGAAGAAGGGGGTTTGAAGTTAGCAAAGCGGAAGCCAGCAAGAGTGAAATTAGGAGATTGGGGTTTGGCGGTTAGAGTCAGGCCGGGTGAGCTTATTGATGGAATGGCAGGCTCAGACCCTTATTTATGTCCAGAGATGATTCTGGAGGAGCTTTATGGTTCGGAAGCGGATGTCTGGAGCTTAGGGGTTCTTTTGTACACTTTGCTGTCAAGAAGACTACCATTTAGTGGGAAGCGTGATTGCGAAGAGAAAGTAGGATGCAATTCGATAGAAACTGATGGGAAAGGTGACAGAAGTGGCATTGCAAGTAGTGGGACTGCCAGAAAAGATCTTTTTGAGGCTATTTGTAGGGGACAGCTTGACTTGGAGTCGGAGCCGTGGCCGTCAATTTCGAGGGAGGCGAAGGATTTGGTCTCACAGATGCTGGCGGTCGATAAGCAGACTCGTCCAAAAGCACAGGACATATTGAAGCATTATTGGGTAAAGGAAGCTCGAGCAATCCTGCGGCCAGAGCTCTTGTCCACTCTCATAGGGCAGCCTGGAATTGTTCCACTCGCAGAGATGAGGAGGCTCAGTTGTGAAGGGTTGACAGGTCTTGCAAGTCTGCCACCTACCCAGCCATGGCTGTCAAAGGCTACAACCATGGCAGTAGGGGCAGCTGCGACTATTCGTCTCCCCTTGAATGCAGTTGAAAGTATTTCCCCTGGAGGCTCCCCACAAGTATCAGGCAAGGATTCTTTTCGCGTAGACTGCCTTGTAGAGTCAATTTCTCAAGCTGGAAAATCTCTTTCACGCGAAAACCCTAGGTCGATAACTACTCACAGCCAGCAATCGTCAGCGGCGGCTGATGATGCAGTTGCAGCTTGCTCGTCTTTGGTCTGTCCGAGTACCTGCAGATCACAATCTCCATCGGGGTTAAGAGACACGTCTGCTTCTCGGCTTGGATCTGCATTGCGGTTGAATGACTTCTCTCTCAATTACCGATCGCCACTGCGATTGTAAGAGTGGGACATTTTCCGGAGAATATAAGTCTTGGGCGTTATTCCTTCTAGGAGGAGCAAACCTGGATGTATCTCAGCATTGAGATGAATAAGTTTTTGGGGAGAAATTTACCGTCGGCCTAAGTTCGGTCTCAAGGGGAAGCGATCTGCACATGACTCTATTTCTTGAAGGGTCTTGGTTGGAGAGCTGGAGGCAAGAATATCTTCCACTTGCTTATGGTAAGTGCAAACTTCCCTTTAGCAGCTTGAGATAGATACTTTGGATGCGCAGTTTTCTGATGCTAGCAGTGTGTAATTCACTGAAATGCTTGTTGCAGGCTTTGAGGCTGGCACATACTTCTTCCTGGAAATTCTGGGTGTTGCTGCAAGATGTCAGGTCAATGTTTCTGTTGAGGTTTAGTCGTCTTGTGTTCTCATCATCTTCTCTTCTGGTTTGTAGTTGATATCTATGAAGCAAACGGCTCTGACTCTTCTGAATCGTTGTGCAGGTTTTTGTTTCTCAGCCGGTGGGCGCCCTCGGAAAATTGCTGTGCCCGTTGTTTTGAAGTAACAAGCTTTACTTCGGGAACCTGATTTACAATTTTGGAAAGAGATGACTTGTCTTAACATTAGAATTCCTTGGTCAAAAAGAAATTCTCGTCACTCAATTTAGCAGCAGGTCCTATTGCTCGTTCATTCATGAGCATAGACTTTGCCAAAAAACCCGCTCTTAGGTTTTTGTGTCCATAGGACACAAATCTTTCGTTTTGGTTCCAGTCCTGTTTCCGCCCAATTGTACAAAACGAGTAAAAGAGAATTCGGCGATTGCTTTTTCCATTCAGCTTGTTCTCTCCCTCCCCCCTACCTTCTTCCTTCTTTCTTCCTTCGCCTTTCTTCTTTTTCCCTTTTTTTTTTTTTTTTTTTCCCTACTTTCTTCCTTCTTTTCTGTAGAAAGAGCGTGCTTCGCCACTCTGAGCAACATGCCATAGTGAATACTTAGCAAGAAAAGATGGTTGGCAAGTCTCGCACAAACACACTGCAGAGCATTGGAAGGATAAGAAAAAAATCACATATGTCGCCGTCCATTGCTTTCCCAACGACATGTCCAGTAAGGCAATCAAATGCAAGCTAGAAAACGTATTGAAGACTGGAGACAACATGGCTAAAAAGACGCACTCTAATGAATATCTAGCTCATTTACAAACTTGAACCACTTCAAAATGAAGAAAAGCATAAAGTGGATTATTGGATCAAAGTTGCAATTACAGTAGCGCAAACGGTCCAAAAATATAGAAATGGGAAGCGAAAGGAAGAAATGAAAAATACGCCATGATAGACAAAAGTATCAAAATAAGTATCGCAACAAAGCATGAAAGTAGCATTGGCCGGAACAAAAGTGAAAGTGGGTGCGACACCGGGACTTCCCGGGAGGTCACCCATCCCAGTACTGTTTCGGCCCACAGGCGCTTAGCTGCGGAGTTCTGATGGGATCCGGCGTAGTAGCCTAGGTATGATCGCACCACGTAAATACGATGCTAAAGTTACAATATAGAGTCAAATTTATATATCTGTTTCCTACAAAATCAACCACAAACCATTGAACAGAGACATTCCAAACGCGAACGGAAAGACTTTACAAAGTTCCAATTTCAGTTTTGTTATTGCGACAGGCCATGCCAGAAGGCGCCACTCCGTCACACAGAAAGGCAAGTGACACAGAGTGGCGTTGGTGAGAAATGGCACATTCCAACTTCTCCTCTCGTGGCTCATTTCCTCCATTTTGTTTTTGTTTTCCACTTTGGCTGCCAAATCTATGATGGGTCTCTGCCTATCCCGCAACATTTTGTACCAAATCCTTCACTCCCAAAAAGCAAGCGAAGCTCTCGTATTGGGGCTGCCATCCAAGCCTCGCTCTCGTCCTGTCATTGTTCATCCTCTTACCGAGGGGACCCCCCGTCCCTGCAAGCATCCCAGATGCGGAGGAAACAAGCCATCATAAGGAAATTGAAACAAGCAAAAAGTAAAACAGTGGTAAAAACTGGGTCCCTTTCTTACTTCAGTGCATTTTTTTTTTCTTTCTTTCTTCTTCTCAAAAACCCTAAAAACCCTAAAAGTGTCTGCACCACTGTCCATGCAACTATCAGAAGTGGCGAAGGTGTGGCGCAGTGGTTGGTTGACTTTACCAGTGAATCCACTGAAGGCGCCTTCAAACTTGCCGCTCTTTAAAGTCACATCCATCACCTCCTGCCTGCAAAGTGGTTTCGACCAATAGCACATCGTCAGGGCAGCCGAAAATAAACAACGGAAAGTACGCCAGAAGGGGGAAAAAAAAAAAATCACTTTGCGGTTCTTTTCAAATCTTAGGCACTTTCGGCCATCCTTCCTGAGCGAGGTCAGTATGACTTTCTCACAAGCCATAAAAAAAGAAAAAAACGAAAAAAGAAGCACGGAATCAATAGAACACTCCTGTTTACATCAATCAGAGAATGACTGAACATGAAATCGATTCTCAAAGACAGTTTTTTGTCTTCTGACATGCTCCCCCTTTGTGCATGTAACCTTGTCAGCATCATTGCGTGGACATGGGGTGAAGGAGAGAGGGAGAGATAGGGGACCTTGTGAGAGGGTGATTGTCACATCCCATGTAGATCTCTCCTCCCTCCTTCGCCTCTAAAGCAGCCACACAGAGTGTTGCTGCATCCTGTGGGAGACTCACATAGAACAGCCCTCAGTTTAGCAGCTCATCTAAGACACCATAGTGTCCATTACAATCTTGAAAAGACCAAACAATGAGGTTAAAGAAACAAAGACGAAAAGTGTTCGCGGATGTGAAGCTTCACCTCATAGTGAATGAGATTGAGAAAGTGGTCCGGGCGAGAGTCAACGGAGCCTTTCTTTAGCCAAAAAGTGTGAGCTCCCCGGTCAAGAAGGTGAGCCAAATGTTGGTCAAGGGAGCCAAATATCTGACTAAAAAGAAAGCACATGCAGTCAATAGGACCATCCCAACGCATGTCAAACAAACATGCCTATAAATTTCGCTCGCCCTTGGGAATATAGGCGATGTTTTTACCCTATATTGTGAAAGAATTCAGCAGATCTTCAGAAGCGAAAGAATTCTGGTATGTAGAACACATTAGACAGTGTATCTCTTATTATTACTTTTCGTATTATTATCATTTATTTCTTTTTCTGTTTCTTATTCTTATTATTTCTTCTTCTTATTTCTTATTATTATTTATTTAGAAAGATATATATAGTCCGGCGAAGCGAACTACGGAGCCGCCGGCTGTCAGCACTGCCTCTTCTGCTTCAAGCAGACGGTCCGTCCTTGCATTCTGCCCGAAAGGAACAGAAGGAGAGTCCTGTGAGAGAGGGCAGGGAGAACCACGAGGAAGTCAGACAAGCAAACCAAGTTTTTAGTCAGTTTTTAGTCAGTTTTTTAGCACCTGTCAGCGCTTCAATCGAAGCTGATCATAGTCAAGGTTTCGACTGCGACCAACTCGAACTTGGTAGTGACAGAAAGGCAGAATAATAGTCTTTGAAAAGGATTTTTAGGGTTACTGACCTCGGTGCAGGGGCCGTTATCATCCACACTGTACAATCCGCTGCTTGAAGTGAATAGCAGTCCACCTTCTCCACTCCACTGCTCTACTGCAAGCCTGTACAGAACTCCCCCCAATTAGTTCTCACCTAAAAGTGCACATGAAAGGTTGTTATCCTATAAAGAGGATTAAGAAAAGTACAAAGGCAACCACCTGCAGATTCTGTAGTTTCTTTAGAGCCGCTTGCATGGGGTTGTTTCCTCTTGATATAACTCAATACATCCTCATTCAATGCCTATTACATGCCCTGGTTCAGATGTGCAATGTCAGACTATCCATTGCAGAGAAAAACAAAGATGAAGCAACGGAATGAATACACAAAACGGCTTCAAATGCTCTGCATAGAGATGAGTTTAACAAAAAGGGGTCCTCTCACCTGACTTCTGCAGCATAATCGTCGTTCCCGGAAGGAGGGGCGCAGAAGATGACAAAGGGAAAGGGAGTCTTCCTTGAACCCTGAGCCTCTCTCACAACGGGAGAGATTCCAAGAGCTCGAAGGTGTTCATGGCGGTCACTTGTGCGTGTCTGCCCTACAACTGAACAGCCAGGATGAGCCTGCACATGGAACACATGAACAGAATTTTCACGAACAGAAACAAAGAATGACACCTGTACAACATACCACAAAGCTCATCGCCAAGTTCAAACAACAACATGAACATTGCCAAATTGGCTTCCTTCCCCACCATATGTCGTGTCATCATCACTCACTGCTTTTGCTGCTGTTTTGGCGATATTGTCAACCAGGTTTTGAACGAAAAACTTAAAATTTTGCATATGTGAATGTTGGTTTCTCGGGTGGTTTGATTAATGAAATCGAACCTGAAGCCAATTTGCAGCCACTAGGGTTCCCAAAACTCCCGGACCGACTACCAGAAGGTCCGATGGCCCATAGGAAGAAGCTTCGTCCGTACACATGGCTCGCAAAGTTGGGCAGCTGTCTGACCCATGCCATGCATGCACATGTTATAGACCAGAGAGAGGCTAATTTAGGCAGCATAATCAAGTATCAAGAGTTTTTTGAAGATTCGGAAGAATTTAGAGACCTCTTGTAGAAACTTGTCAGTTGCCTATCCAGCTGTTCACAGCCAAAATCTAAAGGAGCCACTTGAAAAGTTTTATTATGCATTTTGCCTTGCGATTTCGTGGAGTCAGCAAACTATTCTAGTCTGCATCTTGAAATGTCAGATTTGTGGCCCTTCTCTTCGTCTAAATTTGGCCAACTAAAGGGTGTTCTCCTCTCTCTGCCTCCTCTCCCCCGACAGCTATCCTGAGCTATCTGCCCACTTCCGCTCTCCTCTTGCTTCCGTCTCCAACTCTCATACCCCCCTACCTTCTCTCTTCGACCTTTCCGAGCGACTTGTAGCCCGCCCGCCTTATCTCCCTTCCCCCTCCCCCCTCGCCCGTCTCCCCCACCTCCCCCCTCCCTCCCTCGCTCCCCCGCTCCCTCCCTCCTTCCCCTCCCCTCCCCTCCCCTCTCTCCTTCCCAACCCTCCCTCCCCCTCTCTCTCTCTCGACCTGTTGCATATGGCCAGAGTCTAGAAGCGGCCCTCACTTGCTCATAGGAGAATGGTGTCTCTTCGCCACTCCTTCATGCACTGCCTCAACCCATTCCACCAAGGAGAAGCCTCAAGATAACTAGCCAAGGGGGTTCGAATAAAGACTTTTAAATAGAGAGTGTTTGCTATATGGTCTATATCCTACCTTGAAATTTGTGAACTGAAGAGTCGCCAATAATAGATTCCTTTTCTAAACCTACGGTGGCTCTCAGTCAACGCAACTTTCTCGTACACTCCTTTTTTGAAGTAGAGGGTGTCAGCACGTGCCTTGTTCCAAAATAGGAATGAGTCAAAATGGCCTCCATGTTCAATTTCTTTTGCTTGAATTAATGAAAAAGAAAACGAGGTATTTCAGGTAGCAATTTTTTTTACGCCAAATAACTTTGTGAAGCTATTCGATGTAAAGGTTCAAATTATGTATGAGAAATAATGTCAACTTGGTGGCTTTTTTAATGATAAGAAGTGGCAATTGAGCGTGAGCTTCGACGAAAGCCTTACTTCCTCGATGTCGTGTATCGCTTGCTCTTTTGTCGATTCTCAAAATTTGGCACAAATTCTGCAATATAATCAAAACAAACGAGCAGCTTGTGGGTTTGCTGACTGGAGGAACATGCAACGAATTCTTTCAATGAATTCTGAGGGAGAAAAATAGAAAAGTATAAAATAACAAAAATGTAGCCCATAAAGTACTTCGTGTGCTGCCATAACAATGCTTGTCCATTCGCGACAGGAAAGAAAAATAAAAAACAACAATTAAATAATAATAATAACAATTATCAAACAAATAACTCTCGCAGAGAACAACGTCCTTCTTCAAGTATGTCTCTTCCATGACCATACCGAAAAAGCTTCTCTTTTCAAGTTGAGGCTAAGGCTCCTCTTCTGCTTAGCGGATTGTGGCGCGCAACGTTCTGAGCGCACAGAGGGCTGCAAGAGTCCGCTGAAGCATTCGTGCTTACTGTAGAGAGAGAGAGAGAGGGGAGAGAGAGAGAGAGAGAGAGAGAGAGAGAGAGAGAGAGAGAGAGAGAGAGAGAGAGAGACGTCGCCATCAGATACACAGATACATTCTCGCCAAAAAACATTTGAAGCGACTAGAAAAAACATTAAAAATTACGAATTCCAGAGCCAGTTAGTGCACATTCTCCGCGTCTTTTGCCGCCCACGCTCACCTCCTGCAGAGAGGCGCGTGGCAGGAGGCAGCTGCCGCCATGGCCGGAAGTCGCACGCCGAGGAGAGAGAAGCGGCGAGCGGAGGCGCTCTCTGCTTTCAGAATTCGCAGACAGTTCGCAATGTGTTGCGCGTCGCAGCGTTTTGGCGCAGCACGAGGGCGAAAAATGCAGATACAGTTCTGAAATTCGTTACGGCAAATCTGACCGCTGCCTCGTACGCTGTAGGAGGAGGATATGTGACATTGAACTCA
This sequence comes from Zygnema circumcarinatum, assembly GCA_037447605.1. Taxonomy (NCBI): domain Eukaryota; kingdom Viridiplantae; phylum Streptophyta; class Zygnematophyceae; order Zygnematales; family Zygnemataceae; genus Zygnema; species Zygnema circumcarinatum. The sequence goes on from CM074817.1 coordinate 1,586,539, forward strand.
CGATGGCGAGCCTATCAAATGTACATGGGCAAATCATCATCATATAGTCTTTCTTTTGGGGTAACTCTACTGCACCCCCGCGTTTTGTCTTTCGCACCCCCGTTTTGAAAATTTTGCCTGCCCGTTTTGGTTACCCCCCAGTTTTGAATATTTCGGGAAAAAATCTTTTTCCCGCCCCTTTCGTCCCGTCCTCTGGCTCCTGTTGCGAAACGCTATATAATTAAATGTATGGTCGACCATTTACATCCGCGGTTGCCTTTTAACGGTAAAGTTTATGGGTTGGTACCGGGAGAGTACCGACTTCGGACCTTATAGGAAGCTTGTTGGTTTCATTCCCACTCCCTTCATTGTTTTTTGGACATTCCATCCCCTCGTTTTCTCCTTTTCACTATTGACTTCCAACAATGTGCGACAAAAGAAAAGGGGATTTGCATTGGTCTCAAGATGGAGAGGCCATCAAATATACATGGACAAAGTCAACATGGGAACCACAAGAAATTAGTCGCAAATGAAACAAGAACAAAAAAAAAAAACTAGGAACAAAAAACTAAACTAAACTAAGCTTAAGTACAAAAACGCAACCTTAAACGCAACTGCAAAGGTCACCAATGTTGGGCAACTGTTGCTCTCTGTTTTCAGGTTACCCCTAATTAAGGCAAGATCTTAAATTGTGGCCTGCTTGCTTGCAATTGCAACATTTTTTCCCTTGAACGTACTCGAAATAGCTCTTGTCCCGGCTGATTGCCAAACTGCGCGCGCCAGAAGGTCGACCTCGTTCCTTCATAACCGGGTGAGGGTTTTGCAACCGCAATGGTTCGAGGGGGGGCAGCGGAGGGGACGAAAGGGGCGGGAAAAAGATTTTTTCCCGAAATATTCAAAACTGGGGGGTAACCAAAACGGGCAGGCAAAATTTTCAAAACGGGGGTGCGAAAGACAAAACGCGGGGGTGCAGTAAAGTTACCCTTCTTTTGGGGGCGACTATTTACAGTGTACGTTTTCTGAATGTAGTGTACGTTTTCTGGGGGCAGCAAAAAAATCCTTTTTTTGGCTGCCCGGCGCTGTTTCATACTTTTCAGAATAGATACAGACCTTTTTTCGTCGGATGTACGGATAGTGATTTGAAATGTACGAAGCGCGCGCGTCTACAAGGTATAAGGGCGCAACACGTGGAGCGACATGATTGGTCGCGGCAACATATGACGTGACAAGTATGTTTGGGACCGTGACGTGACGAAACGAGACGCGACAAAAGTGGAGTCCGCGGACGGCAGTCGGAAATGGCGGGAATTAAAACTGACAGATTTTTCCTGAAACACGCTACGTTATGTGCCCTATCTTTTTCTGTCAGTTTTAATTCCCGCCATTTCCGACTGCCGTCCGCGGACTCCACTTTTGTCGCGTCTCGTTTCGTCACGTCACGGTCCCAAACATACTTGTCACGTCATATGTTGCCGCGACCAATCATGTCGCTCCACGTGTTGCGCCCTTATACCTTGTAGACGCGCGCGCTTCGTACATTTCAAATCACTATCCGTACATCCGACGAAAAAAGGTCTGTATCTATTCTGAAAAGTATGAAACAGCGCCGGGCAGCCAAAAAAAGGATTTTTTTGCTGCCCCCCGAAAACGTACACTACATTCAGAAAACGTACACTGTAAATAGTCGCCCCCCTTTCTTTTTCTTTACTTTCCAAATAACTCTGTAAAATGGAATGGGGATATGTGGCATTGATCTCACTATGGCGATGCTATCAAAGATGGTAAAATGGTCGGCAAGTATTGTGCACAACCAAAAACGGGTACCTACTCGAACATTTTCCTATCTGACCTGCCTTTGTCTTGTAAAAACATTGACATTCCAAGGAGGTTTTACACTAGGGTTCAGTGTCAATTCCCATCGCTCAACTGTTTGCAGTTTAGTGTGGGCTACTGGGCTTATTCCCTTGTCATTCCTTTAGGAGATTTGTTCTGAGCACACGCAACGGCCAGACAGAATTGACATGGATTGAAATTTGTCTCCGTCCCTAAAGGGAATTCTCGAAATCATGACTTGCTTTACACCACAAATTCTCTTCACACTTGGTGTGCGATTATCACTTTGCAGAAACAACTCCGAAGAAGAGCAAGAGCCCTCCCCTCCCATGCTTTCCTGCTACGCCACCCTTTTGTAAAGTAAAGTACACATTCAGGGAGCGTAACTGAATGGGATACATAATCTCTTGCGGTGAAGTAATTACTGGTATATACAAAAACAAAGCCTTTGTCACAATATTAACATATTGAAACCACTCCACTTCGGAGATAGCTTCGTTTGGAAACTAAACCCACTCCACTTCCAATGAGACCTCGTTGCGCCGAGCAAAGGGCGGTGTGAATGGGGGATTGTACTGCAGCCCAGCCAAAACGCACCAATAAAGAAATCAAACACAAGAAGCAAACACAAGAAGCAAACACAAGATCAATAGCTCGTATGCTTGTAAAAGAACAACGAGCAAACTAAACATTAATGAGAACGAACCTTTGGTCCTACTCCACCTCAGTCAGCATGCAGCTGAAGCAACACTCACCTGAGCAACCTCCGCCTTCGCCCCCGCCTTCACAGCCACACGTGTGTCCCTTTCAAGAGCCTTCCTCAAAGCTTCCTCTCTACGAGAAACCTCCGCATCACTCACAACGCCTGGCCCACAGCACACAAATGGAGGCATCATCAAACTCTTGTTCCAACCCCCCAGTGTATCCCAATCACATACATACATCTTTCAAAGTGCAGAAAAAATAATTCAAAGTTATATGGGGGAAGAGTTGAGTCGGTAGTGACTCTGAAGTACTGCAATGGGTTATTCGCATTAGAAAGTACCTGGGAATGCTACTACGGCTATTGTTCTTGCAGGGACTTTTCGGATGTTGACTTCCTTATTGTTCGGAATTGGCAGGCCCTCTTTTGCGTACTTTGATGGCATTACAAATGACATACGCCATTTTCCCTCATCCTGACAACATCCCTCTCAATAAGAGCCGAGGTTTCAGACAAGGTCTATACTCACTTACTCTATACTTTCTTTGGCAATGGTCAACATTACCAGCTGCAACCTCATTCTTTACAATCGCTTCAGTGCTTTGAAATCCACAACATTAGCATTACCTTGCAGGAACCTCAAACCCTTAAAACTCAAAAGAAAAAGTGCACCTGCGATGAAAGAACAGGGGTGGTCATCTCCATCTCCACACCCCTCTCTCTCCCCGGCCGCGTAATGACAGGAGTCGTCATCTCCATCTCTTCGCGTCGCGTATTCTGTTTTCCATGTTAGACCGACGCAGTACCAGTGCCCGCCATTAGAATTTACACGCCTTGATTTATTAAATTGCATCTTCACCACATCATACTTCATCTACACTGCTGTTGCCCTCTTGCTGGAGAATATAACGAAAGGGAACCTGTCTTGAAAATGACGTAGACAAGAGTTGGATAAAGCTAGATATGGTTGGAGCTACTGACATCCCCAAAAAGATAGCCTGCCAGTGTGTTGAAGGCCCGTGAGGATCCCATAAAGTCAAAAGCCTGTCGCGTCTGCATGTCAGTTTCAGCCACCGTGTACTCCTGCAGCATAAACCATTGTTGCACGCAGTTATTTTTATTGATCCGTGCACGAAAATATATGGACAATCAATGCTCTAGAGGCAGGCTCAATCAATCATTGGCAGGAAGGACAGCGATCTCACCTCCACTTCCCTAATTTCAAACTCCGCTGTTCGGAACACCGTTGTGCTGGGAATAGTCTCCAAGTCCGGAACTGCAAAAAAATGGACAATTAGCTCAGACAGAATTCAACATCCCAGCATCAGAACTGCTAAAGTCCCACCGAACATCTCTATTAGATACCGGGTTAAGAGTCTTTTCACATACCGGTCATAAGCGCATCTTCGAAATTCTGAGCATCTCCTCTGCGCGGATTGACATACTTAACAGCTTCTAAAGCCACATTTCTAACGCCTGCACAGGGGGAAAGGAACAGACGGAAAAACGACAGAATGCTTATGTCACAAGTCGCGCAACAAGGCGCCTAACTAAATTACTTCTCCATCCAGCTAGAGTTTTAAGTTCATATGTTCTGCTCACTGTCCTCGAGGAACCTATCCTTATCGCAACTTTACTCGCAAATTGCTCTGAAGGCGTAAATAGATTGAAAGCAAGCCTCTGTTGACTTTAACATGCTTAACTCTACTTCAACCTTTGCCTCCTTTTCTTGTTGGTTCAGAAACAACAAGGCCATACCAACTAAAGGCAAAGCAGCGCTGCGTAATATAGAATACAAACTTTATATCCAATGCTGTCAGTCTCTGCCTCTGAAAACTTTTTTGGTTCACCTACATAAGCCTGGAAAACAACATTCTTTTAAATAGCTATTGTGTATTACAGTAAGGAAGGATAAAGCGACATAAAATAACAATGAGTAAAACTTGTTCAAAAGTCTCTGTTTGCAGAAAAATAAAAGAAGCTCGTCGCACTCTTATTACAGAAGCGATTAATATGCTCACCAGCGCCCTTGTCATATTTAATTCATTAGGCCTCTGATCAAACGATCATGAGCGTTTGATCATTATGTTTGCATGCTCATATGAAACATCCTTCGATTTGAAAATCAGCGCAACACCATACATAGCCTTCAACCTTAAGGCTAGCCCTAGTCCATGCTTTACCATTCTCAGTTGTGCGAGCTGCCTGGGTTGCAACAGCAAACAGCAGTGAGAGGCGAGCATCATTCGTATCGACTCCGACAAATCGCAGAGCTTGATCCACGCTCATGGACGCTCTGTCTGATAAAGAAGCCACCGTCCTGCAGCCATGGCGTGACGCCGAAAGTCGACTCTTTCCTTCACTTTTCAAGCGAAAACAGCCATGATCAAGCTTGCTAATCAAGCCCGTGATCTTGAAGAGGCACTGCAGCTTCACTATCGAAGCCATAAGGGAAGCTGAACAAGCTCAAAAGACTCTCTATCGCTTTTTATTTTTTCTTGTTTAACTCCTTACTAAAGCCTCCCTCCTGCTCCTTCCTGCAGAGGCGGTCCCTGCTGCGGAGAGGACGCGAGCTTCAGACTCCGAGGTATGTGGGCGATATATCGATACGGAAGTATCCGATACAGTCTTGCCTCAACAAGCTCGATATTATCTCGATTCGGTTTTTTGTCGATATTATCTCGATCGAACTAAGTTCGGCGTGCGCGCTGTGTCGAAGGGCGGCTTGACGGCTCGTTGACGCGGACGTGGTCTCACACTGCTCCCTTGCTCCCTTGTGTTGTTGGCCGATCCGACACGTCGCGATGCATTGTCGCCTGCAGCGCTGCACCATGAAGGCGGGGCTGCTCGTGATGCGGCCCTTCGCAAGGAGCGCGCATATGCCCACCGTGTCGCGGTGGACGAGTTTGTTCCTATGGCTATTGAGATTTTTGGTTGCCTCGACGTCCGTTTGGATGCCTTCCTTCCTTCGCCAGTGCGTGCGTCCATCGCTCCTTCGAGATGCACGGCCTCGGAAGTCCTCCTCCGGCGATCTTGGCTACTTTTTATCGATAGCGCATTTCTTTCGCCCTTCAGATTTGCTTCGCTTCTCCGCTCCTTCAGCGTGCGGCGGTTGTTGGTGGCCGTGTCGGTGGCCTTCCGCCGCTCCCTCCTCGCGATGTGCCTCACATCGGTGACCTTCGCGGCTGCTCCGAGGGAGGGCTGCGTTGTTGCGCTTAGGCGCATTTTTCCGCTACTAGCTTTTTTCTTTCGTTCTTATGTCCTTTGCGACCAGTTCCTCGTGTTTCCCCATGCTGCTTTTGCCCATGTACATTTGATAGCCTCGCCATCGCGAGCTCAATGCCATTTTCTCTTCTTTCATTGCAAAACTGGGGACGGCAAATTGAGTTCACGCACATGAAGAAAAGGAAGGTGTGGGAAAGAGAAAGAGAGAAGGAGAGAGACGAGAAAGAAAAGTCAACAAAGGTGAAAGGGAAAGGGGGTCGAGAAAACGTGGCCACTATGCACATACCGCGATCCAGGGATGTACTTTATCCGTACACAAACCAAGCATAGGCAGCCTAGCTATACACGCACACGAACGAATTTTTCGTATCCAATTTTTTTTATTTCAGACAGTACCATCGACATGACTAACAAGCATTCCTTGTGCCACAACCCGCAAGGTCAAGCCATATGAACAGGGGGTGCCTTTTGCAAGAGCTCGCCCAGCATTCTCAAGCTGTCTTGGTCAATATACAAAGCTTCTGCATGCTCCTCTGGCAAGAACCAACGCCCCAACAGCCTAATTCCAGAAGTGAATGTAGCCTTCACTTCCAACTTCTTCCCAAAAAAAGACCCTTAACTTAAGACTCATCAAGCGTGTGCCCGAACCCTAATAATCCGAGGGCTACTCCGCCTCCGCGTGCTGCGAGGTGGGCAGCGAGACGACCTCGATGTTGTTGTCGTCGAGGTCAATGACAAAGCACCCCACCGCGCCCTCCCCCAGATGCCCCCGCGGCCCCGGCCCGCCGTTATCGCGCCCTCCCGCCGCTAGCGCCACGCGGTAGAATTCGCGCACAGCTTCTGCCGAGGGTGCGGTTATCGCAAAATGCAGACGCAAGGGCTGCTCTTCTGAACCAGAGAGAACGAAGGGGAGGTACCCAATTGGTTAGTATGAGAACATTGAGAAGATATTGGAAGACAGAAAGCATGATATGACCGAGAAATCGAGAAGAATGAGAGGGAGGAGGACGGTTGCAGTTCTTTTCCTTGACGAGAGAGAGGGAGCGGCGTCCGACCTTGCTTCACATAGACGCGGTGGTTGACGTGCTCTTTGCGCCCAAAGCCCCCGCCCGTGCCCCAGTCCGCCACGAGCTCCATGCCCAGCGGCGCGAAGACGGTCGTATAGAACGCCTTGGCGCTCTCCCAGTCCTTCACCTTCAGCATCACGTGGTGCAGCGCCATGGCGGCTTGCTCAGCACTCCCCTCCTCCTGCCGCTGCAGATGCGAGAATGGGCACGAAAGCAGATTCTTAACCCTAAAATATATATACTTGAGCTCTCAAAGAGAAGGAAGGCTCTTGAGATTTGGGAGCTGCGGAAGCCGAAAGGGAAGCGCCTTCTCCTTCAAGTGACGGCGGGGCGCTCCTTTTGAATGCCTGCGAGCTCCCCGCGAAGCTTCGCGAGCAGCTTCGCTCCCGCGGTCGACGCTTCCTGGAAAGCTTCTGGGCAGCGGGCGGCAATCTGTCCCCACGCAGGGATTGGTGAAAAATCTCTGAGACGGTCGCTGATTGGTCGACCGTCCACGTGGCGGGCAGGGCGGGACGGGACTGCCAGACCGTACAGCGACGGCGAGGCGCAGTGTGTGAACACCACTGAAGAATATTCCGTTTGGCTGTTGTCGTGTGAACGGGCACGGCGAGTTTGGGCACAATGTTGGTGACTGAGCCCCAAAGGTTTGGGGCGAGAGCCCGATCAATGGCCCGCTTTAGCTTTCTGGCAAACAACTTTTCGTTCGCTCTACATTTCCTCCCCTCGGGAGCTATGATTGATGGGCATTGGTCTCGAGAGAAGAGCAAAAGAAGGAAAATGACATTGAATTCACGATGGCGAGGCCATCAAATGTACATGGACAACATCAGCATGGGGAACCACGAGGAACTAAAATAAATATACATGGAAAGAGGCAGCAGTACGACCCATCTCTCTAACAAGACAAGGGAAGGCTACGAGTGGAGCACCTGCTCCTAGTGACGCCTCACAACACGGCTTCAAAGGAGCTGTGAATGTCGCCAATTCGGGCCACATCACGCTGAGGGGGGGGGGGGAAGGCCGCAGGACATTCGGCAACAAATGCAGCACAATATAGGAGGGGCATTTTCTTATATTATTTGTGACAATTTTATATTGGTTTATACATATTGAATTTTACCATAAACGTTTAAAGGCGACACCTGTGTGAGATCGATGCAGTCCTTCTCATTACTGTACACCAGGGGTTCCAGACCTCCCACAGCTTCTATTTCCAAATCAATGGCTTCCTTTTTTGGGTGCCTGATTTTCCATTTCCCTTCTTGTTTTCGTCCCCTTTCACATAATATTGTTAACCCTCACAGTTTCGTGGTTTACTGAGCACTTCACTTCTGACCTTGTGGTTTCATTTCATTGATTTGTAGTCATGGTCGTCAAGAGTGGCAATTACAATGACTTCTCTCTCGGGTTACAAACGAATGTACACTCGAATATTCGGTTTCTCACACTCCTCCCAATCGCTAGAAGAATGGAACCATTTCAATCATCTCAAAACCGTCGACTCCTCTCTCTCTCTCTCTCTCTCCTCTCTCTCTCTCTCCTCTCTCTCCTCTCTCTCTCTCTCTCGCAGCTCCATGGATCAGCTCACTGTTGCTTATTCTACTGCCGAACCGCACATGGAGTTCCACTGTCCTAGTCTGCTGTGGACTGTCTCAACCTTTCTCTCAACTCTAGGTGAGTTGAATTCTATCTCTGACCTACATCCATGCGTGCGACTAAAATGATATAAATGAGGTATCCCCACGCTCCTCCTTCAGAAAGGCGATGACAGACATCGTCATCTCTACAGTGCAGAAACATGATGTCTCCATGAGGCCATAATTGGGCTGATCGTAATTCCTGGACTTCTCACGAGTTATCGTTACGCTCCAAGGCTGGTCCCGCGAATCAGCAACAGGAACCACAAAGGAAGGGGAAGTAAGTCAGGAAATTTTGTATGCTTGAACGCTAAAAACGGGCAAAACGTGCGACTTGACTACGAGAGAGATTATTCGCGAATGGCCTGCCTTGAACTACCGCCTTTCAATGTTGGACTTTCAAAAGAAAATTCACAACAACACTTTTACAAGCTTTTCTAACTTCTTGTAAATGTCCAAAATAACAGGATTGCATGCAAACCTTAGTTAGTACATGAGACAAAAAAAGGAGGTATATCGTCAACCTTCAATTTTCCGAGGTTCGGCTTTTATGTGTACTCACTGTTATAGTTAAGAAGCTTCTCAATTAGGTCCACATGTGTCATGAGCATGCGCCGGCAACAATACCGCACAAGACCGAGGGCGTCCAACGCATCTCTGAACCCCCCAAAAAACGTTGAGTCTTGGCTATCAAGGCCCCCACTTTTGCCTGTACATCTCTTTATGGCCCACAAATAATGATACCTCAAAAAACCTGAAGCGCTGAAGATGGTAAAGGAAAAGCCCTCTATAGTTTCTGACACATTCTGCGAGCTCCAGACATGATAAAACACTCAAGAACCCTACAAATTCTTCCTGAAATTCCACAATTGGAACTCAATATATCTTCATGTCGATAAGGCGGAGAGACGCTATGAATTAGCCTACTCACCCCTCAGTGTAGTCAGCCTGCAGCAGGTCCAGATACGTGTCCCATTTGTTGCCAATCACCTGAATCATATCTAAGCTACCTTTCAGAACATCTTTCCATTCATATTTTCATAAATTCACGCCTTTAAGAGCTTCAAAGGCCTGCCAGTACGAAAAACACGTTTGCAGGGTCTCTAAAAACGTTTATTTGGTCTATTTTGTCAAGGCTTTTTAGGGTTCCAGCATCCCAAAAGCCGCAGGGCCGCGGAAGGAAAAGAGCAGCGAAACGCACCTTCCCGCAGGTGAAGCAGCGCACGGGGATGATCATGGCGGCAGGCCTCCCTCCCTCCCTCCCTCCCTCCCTCCCTCCCTCTCCCCTCTCCTCGCCCACTTGCAGGTGCCTCTCCCTCCCTCACTTCCTCGAGGGCCAAAGGACTGCAGCCTACTTGTCCCCCACCTCTTTCCCAAATCTGTCTATGCATGTTCGCAGTTTGGAGTCGGAACTGGAACTCTAACAACGACCAAAGATCGTTCAAGTTATACGGTTTCTATGTTACCCCTGCACAGTCCCGTGCACTGCTCCGCGATATTGAACAGCTCAAAATCCAGTTCCGTTAGACGTTGCGAGTTACCAAAAACATTACATGGAAACTGTTCACAGGGTACAGTTACGCCACGTGACGTAGTTTAATTGGATCATTTTCCGCCTGCTGGAGGGAGGAACTCGAGCAGGCCCCCTCCACTGCGAGCTCCGGGCTCGAGGCCATGGCTGAATGGCGCCCTCCAGCGCGTGCAGGGAGCCATTGCGTGCAGTAGCTCCGCGGAGTGAGAGCGGTAGGAGAGGAAGATGGAGGGGGAGGAAGCTGCAGCGGATAGAGATGGTGGGGGAAAGGAGGCGGAGGACGTGGGGGCTCGGCCAGCTGGAAGCGCTGAGGAGCAGGCAGGTGGCGCCACGGAGAAGCATGGGCAGGCGGCCTTATCGCGAGCCGCACGGAGGAAAGCTGCGAAGAAGGACAGGAGGCGGCAGCAGCGACGGCAGACGGCGGAGCAGAGGGAGGCGGAGGAGATGGCGGCCATGGCTGACCCGGAAGAGAGAGCGAGGAGAGAGAGAGAGGAAAAAGAGGAGTTGGAGGCGGAGGAGAGAGAGAGGAAGCAGCGGGAGGAACAAGAAGAGAGGTGGCTTCAGCGGGAGAAGGAGCTGGAGCTTGAAGCGCAGCGAAAGCATGAGCAGATGCTGCGGCAGAAGCTTGTGAGAAGTGGCACTTTTAAGGTTCAGTTTGCTCTTGCAGGACTACATATGCAACGGATTCCCCATTTTCTTTTCTTTCGTGAGCCAATTGGCAACTTCTGAGCCTTTTTGGGAACGCAGGCGGATGCACAAAAGGCGGATGGGGAGGAGAGAAGCGACGAAGACGAGGAGGAGGGCGAGGAGGACGGACCGCCAAAGATCATATGGCGGGGGAATGAAATCATTGTGGTGAAGAAAAAGGGGTCAAAGAAGGGTTCTAAAGCGGTCAAGGTTGAGGAGCAGACTGTTTCTCAGACTGCGGTAAGGATCCGGTTCTGCTTCTGTCAGCAGCTCCTGTACCACATATTGATTTGATAATCTACATAACGTTTTTTTGGAAAAGTTGGAAAAGTTCGCGTGTTCTAACCTCGAAGCACACTTGAAATATGAAATTTTGCAATAGCCGCCTAGAAAATACGAGGTCTGCCAATATAGAAAAAGCACATTTAGGTTCATTCATGAAACCATGGGAGGGTGAGAGTAGAAGGGCTGAAGGAAGGGAAAGCGGTGTGGAGGAAAAAATCCGACACCTCTAGGAGCCCTATACCTTCTTCACTTCACCCTGCGCCCTCACTTCTCAATAGCTCTACTGCAAAATTGCAGGCCCAAAACTATACTGCATACTATACTATACTGTATACTGCATTGTAGCTCGTTTCTTTAGGTGTTATTTGTGTCGTATGGGAAGTCACTTGTGGACAAATAGATGGAAGATCAAAGGTTTTACGACTTCTTTTCAAAATTTACTATTTTTGCCCTTGTTGTTGACCTGTTGTATTACCACAGGAGCCCTCTGAGCCGCCATGGAACCCACCGCCACCTCAAGCTTCTGTACCACTGCTTTATTCCATGGCTGCATTGCAAGCTGAAAAATCTGCACAGCAATTAAATCCCGTGGGGAGCGAGGCCCCTGATCAGAAGTTTGGAACAGAGCAGGTACCCACTGAGCTGTGGCGAATCCATTGATTCTCACTAAATCTGCTGTAACTAAGTTAAAGTACTCGTGGTTTCAGCTTTCCAGGGATTTTGTGTCATTGGGTAAGGGAGTTGGATGCAGGATCGCGTGCACTGCCCCTTCTTCCTGAAGACGGGCGCATGCCAGTTTGCCAGCGCCTGCAGCCGAGCACATGTGTATCCGACCACCTCTCCCACCATCCTCATCCGCCACATGTTCTCTGTTCCGGGCAGCTCTGCCCTTCCTCAAGACCCTGAAGACGAGGGCTTGGAGGTCTGTAAAGAGACGGAAGGCTCGAGCAGGGCCGCCTCTCTCATGTTCCTTAGAATCTGCTGGAAACTGCACAGCATTGCATCTCAGGGTTGCAGCAAATAGTAGTTTTAGAGTGCACCTGTTGCATGCCCTTAGCCTGCAGATGCGCATGCATAGTCCGGATGATTCTCCCCTCCTCCTCCTCGCCGTCGTGGTTTGCATCGTTATCAACTTTTGTGGACTGCATTACCCGTGCTTCCCTCGAAAGTATGGTATATAGATGTCTTTGCTTGTTCTGCATCTGCTACTAGTTCACGGTCTCAAAAGTCAACGCAGTAATCCCTTGACCCTGTGGCAGCAGCGCTGATGGGGAGTGGGGCCTAGTTGGCAGCACGACGAGGCATATGTGGCTGAGCACTTGGCCGAGTTCTATGCGGATGTGCACACGGAGTTTCAGAAGTATGGGGAAATTGTGAACTTTAAGGTATGCTTGCAAGGAAAGAAAAGATGTTGCGGGTTGGAGTGCTCAGAGGATTGCTGCGTCAGGTATGGCAGCAGAAGAAATAGGGAGAGGAGCGTAGATAGGAGGAGGAGTAGACTCGTCAGAGCAACTCACAGGTGTTGTCTGGCATCAGGTTTGCCGCAATTTGTCACCTCACCTTTGCGGAAATGTCTATGTTCAATTTCGGCGTGAGAGCTCAGCTGTGGCAGCCTTCATGGCTGTGCATGGCCGTTTTTTTGCTTCAAGGCAGGTGAGCTTACCTGCACATTGCAGCTTCCCCCCCCTCCTCTTCCTTTGTCGACGGGAAATTTCAAAGGCTGTAGATATTCTGAAATTTATTGAATCCCGGATGCTTCGCTCTTACGAGTGTTAGTTTCATGGGCCGTCCTTCATTTTATTCGTTCTGACGGGAAGGAAAGCTAGGCTGTGAAGATCGTAATGTGCAAAGCAACTTTTGTTTTCTCATGGAGCACGAGGTTTGCTCTCATGCCTACGGATGCAGTTGTTTTGCGAATTTGTTCCTGTGAGGAGTTGGAGGAAGGCCATCTGTGGGCAGTATCTTCGAAGTGCCGTGCAGGTGCAGCTATACATGACCTCCTTACTTTTGTTTGTCAAATAAGGGAAGAAAGAAATTTTCAGCCCTCTGTGACTCCTTGAGTGCGGAAAAAGACGGAGGAGTAAGTAAACTGAAATGATCTAATGGATGCAGAGGGGATACGACCGCGCCACCTGCAATAGAGGGAGCACGTGCAATTTTCTACACCCGTATGAAAATCCCGAGGGAGACTATGAGTGGGCGGATAGAGACGAACCCCCACCATTGTACTGGCGGACCAACATGCACCTGTTGTATGGGGAATCACCTGAGGAGGAAGCTCCTACTCCACGTGAAGGAGAAGGAAGGGTACAGGAGGAAGAACAGAGGCGACGACTGGGGTTGGCCAGGAAGAGGAGGAGATCCCATGAAAGGCAGGAGGATGAAGAATCACGAAGGAGCAGGAGGAAAGAGGTGGGTCAAAGGGAAAGAGAGCAGGATGATAATCGAAGAGGCAAAGAGGAAGTGGAGTGGCGCAGCAGAAGAGTGGAAGGAAGGCGTAATGGCAGACTGCATGAGAGCGACCCCCCTTTGAAGCACAGACAGAGCACGGCTGGAAGGTCTACTGAGGCAGGAAGCGGCGCTTCTGATGAAGAGAGTGATGATTCACAAAGAGGCGTACGTCGTAAAGGTGGGCAGTGGGTAAATGGCAAGAATAGAGGCAGGTCACAGGAAGGTAACTTGCACAGCGATACATTCCAGGAATCACATGGGAGAAGAAAAGTCAGTGAGGAGCATGTGGAGAGGAGGACAAAGGGAAGGGAAGGAAGGAGAGAGCGTGACGATTATTTGAGTAGGATACATCGAAAAGACTCCGAGCCAAAGGAGAGGAAGGATTCTTGGAGCAGAAGAATGGGTCAACACATGACTGGGGAGGTGAGAGGCGAAATGGATAGTGCGGAAGAGGATGAGCAGGAGAGGATGAGGGAGACATCGCCTAACAAAAAACATAGTAAGCAGCAGTATGCGGGAGATGGGTTGAAGCAAAGAAGTAGAGCAGAAAATAACCGGCGAGAGCTTAATGACGGAAGTCGCTTGCCGCAAGGAAACGTAGATTGCAGAAGTAGTGAGGTGGCCGGAATTGCTAATCTACGGAAGGAGGAGGAAGAGGATATGGATCCCTTTGACCGATGGGGTTCCTGAAGGCTCATTTTGGAAATAAATCCCTTTGCAGTGCTGTTGATGAATCTGCTTTGGATCAAATGCAGGAGACTGAATGTTTGCACAGAGTGCAGAAGTGACACGTGCAACAAGTGACAATAAAGCAGTATAGTCTAAACCTGCTTGAAAGTGTTGTGACTCATTGCGGGAAAAAACGTGTCATACACGACTTCTTTTCAAAATCTTGAATCTCGAGTCGTCCATAAAAGTTAACTATGTACAAAGCTGCACAACAGGCAGTTTATTCACAGCAAACGAACCCTAAATCTGCAAAACTGATCCTTGCTTAAACCGTCTCTCAGAAAGACGGCAACGCCCACAACCAAGAACAGGAAGGCTACACGGCATACGGTTATTTACAGGTCCACGACAGACCTAACTTTTCCAACTTCAATAGCATGGAAAGGGCAGCCGAGTCCTTTGCCTTAGCATGAGATGGCATGGGCGTACCTGCTGCCGAAATTTCCTCATCCTGAATTGCCACGTGAGAGCAGAAAACAAACAGTGGGCAGTGCTGAGTTCCTTCCTCCTTGAGCAGCTTGTATGTGGGTAGCTTCCAGCCATTCTTGGTACAAAGGTGAACCAAAATTTGTCTGCTTAAGCCCTTCGTCTTCAAAACATAGCTGCAATCATCACTGAACTTTCCGGTATCACTGCCTTCAGAAGGTGCTTTGTCACCATTATCTGCACGAACAGTAGCATTATTCACAAGAGAACTCCCGATATCTGTGCTCACATTCTCGTGAGATATTCCACGAGTGTGCTCCCATTCCTTCCAAGAAACACCTGAATCTTGACCTGTTCTGGCAGCAGGCTCTGTATCTTCTTCCTCTATCAAATCCTCTCCAGGCAGCAGTGGCGCTTTACTTTCCTCGGTTTTCTGAGCTGGATGTTTATTGATACTTGTCTCAGAACACACAAAGATTGCATTCCGAGTCTCGGGCTTTCCAAACAAAACACGACTTTGGCTCCACCATTTGCTCTTGCCATCACGTCCTTCATCGTAGGCCCTTTCTTTGGATGGCAGTTCATCATGAAACATCTCTCTACTGACTCTGCACGAGTCCTCGAAAAGTTGACTTCCCAGAGCGCCTCCTTGCAGGACATTCCTATTCCTGTCTAGTTTTCCTTCCTCCCCTTCTCTAGAAGGTAGGTCAGTCTCTGTAAACTGTTTGTTGACTGCAGATTTACAACAAAAGTCTACCACTTCGTCCTTTGGCTTTCCTTCTTCAGAGAGATTTTTCAGAGCTTCATTTGAAGCTAGCCGTCGTGCGGTTTGGTAGCTTGAATTTTCAGCCCAAGCAGCAACACGACCATTGATCCAAAGCTCCACAATATGATCTCCGCAATCTGAGCAATCATTAGTCCGTGCCTGCATCATGAAGTAGCCCGCAAGCGCGTTTCTATCACTTAAAGTAGAAACCACTTTCCAATGGTGACGAACACACCTACTCCTTTGCATTATGAACTGCTATGTCGCCATGACAGGTGCATGTCTTCATGCAATGATAATAGTTTGAAGTTTATTCGATGAAATCTACGATGAAACTTGGCTGCCCTGAGTTGTTGCTATTTTCAACAAGGTAAGTTTCAGCAGTACGCACCTCAATACTCCATGCGTTCTTCTGGCAAAGCAACACAAGTTCTGCAGTGGGATGTATGGCAGTTCTGCCTGCTTCTGGTAAGGGAGAAGCCAAGGGCTTGTACACCTGGAATCCGAATATGAGGTCAGTTGATCAGCGATAACCATTTTTTAGAAAACTTTTCCCTATTTGCTTGAATTTTCGCCAAAAGAGTCCCTATTCATGCGAACATTCCAAGCTAGGCATCACTGAAAATGGCAGAACTCCTTTACCTGCCACAGCGTGTTTGCATCAAAATCACAGTCCAGAATTATCGCCCCGGCAAGTGCTCCACACAGATCTGAAAGGGCCTTTGGAGCACTTGCTGTCACATGTCCGAATGCGTGTTTTGGAAAGTCTGCTCCTTCACTCTCTCTTCCCGACTCTTCTTCCTCCACAGCTCTGACAAAAGCTGCTATTCGCTGCTTTAGCCCGCCATGCGCTACACGAAAGTGCTTTTGGAGACCACAGCGAATGATCATGCGGGCATAACGCTCGTTATTCACAGCAGCCTGCATAGAGAGTATTGAGGAGACGAAGAAAAGTGTGACTTAGAAAAACTAGAGCGCTGAAGTACGTTCAACTTCAATGGCAGAGTTTCAAGAATCCAAATACCTGTCTCAAGATATTGAGCGTGCCGGGATCCCGATCCGGATTGTTGATGAGAAGTTGCCAAGTCAAAACATAGTCAATCGCAGCGTTACCCAAGTGAGCTAGTTTCTCAAAGTAGCTTCCATCCACACTTTCTTCTTCGCAAGAAGCATGCCGCAGAACTTTACTCAACAAGTAGCGTCTTCTGAATGTGTAGCCGATCAAACTCTCTACTTTATTCATTTCTTCGTCCCCTATCTCGCTCGCCATATTGTTATTCCGCTCTTTAAGTTTCAGGAAGGAAGCTCCCAATTCTCGAAACCCTTGAGGTGGAGCAGCCATGGAGCACTCATTGAGGGAAGCAGGTGGGTTGGCTATTAGCGGCCGTTTCAGGTCTTCAAGTGAGTCTTTAGGGCTTTTAGGTTTGATATCTGTAGTCAACCATGGACTGTTCTTCATTGTTGCACCCGCTCCAAGGTCGGACCTATTCCCTTCATGTATTCCAAGAACACATGTATCGCCCACTGGAAGTTCCCCAGGATTCAATCTAAGCGATTGAACCACGTATCCTGCCTCAATGCCAATTGAAGTCATAAATTTAACAGCGTAGTCCTCATCATCTCGTTCTAGAATCAATAGTCCAATAATTGCTTCCACCACGTCTGCAATGATCTTATCAGATATTGCTTGCTCAGAGCGACAAAACGACGAATGGCATGACAATAAGTCAAACCCTTCATTTCGTACGTCACAACACTGTCTGTCAGGGCAAACATTTGCTTGCTCACGAATCGGCTTGTCTTCTCTCATAGGAATGGCTGAAAGGCCCGGTGCTTCCCATGCCCTGACGTCAAAGTGCTCACTTACAATGTAGTAAGGCAGGCCTGCCTCGACAGCTAGTTTTTTAAGTTCTTTGTTGCTCACTTGGTTCTGCAGGACGAATGAGGATTATAAACATCAAATGTGGGGTTTGCACTCCTTCAAAAAACACTAGCTATCACACTATCCATTGGTCAGGAATGAGGAACGGAGGAGGGCTGTTTACGCACCGTCAGTAGTTCGGCTAGTCGAAGCTCACTCGCATCGAAGTGGTTGAAGAAAAGTGAGCGAGCCACAGCATATCTCAAATATGCGTCACCCAAAAACTCATGGCGTTCGTACGAGTAGCCCTCCTGACTGCCTCGAGCAGTAAGAGCCTGCCGGAAAGACATGACTCACGGGAACACGGAGTTGCATTTGATCAAAATCTGCTGATGTTTGATGTCAGGGAAAAAATTTGCCCTTCCGCCCTGATAAAGACGAGCCACTGCACACAATGCATCTGCTACATGTTCGGAGAATAGTAACACAGTTCTCTGGCTACTACAGATGCGTGATGTTTTTATTTCTGATGCAATCAAAATGCATGCCAATGGTGAGCAGACAAACCTCCAACAGTTTCCTTGGAGAAACTCCAGAAAGTCCGAAATGCGCCTTGAGCTCAGATGCGAGCAGCAGGCAGTGAAGTCGATGCATGACAGATGGCAGCCGCACGGCTCCTCTCACAGTCTGGCCTGTAAATCTATCAGATAGTACGCACAGTTCAGGTGGCATGTATATTTTCGAATGGCGATTGGACTCAGTCTGCACTGCTCTCGGCTTTTGAATGAGCATATTGCTGGCCTGCCGCACAGCCGAAGACATGCTGTTAACTTTCAGCTAGCAGCACATCCTGCCTGATGCTTTGACAAAACAAAAAGATTTCTGGAAATTCTCAGACAACTGTGAGAGGCCATGAAGTCGTTGTTCATGGCCACTGAATGAGAATTGCGGCACCACCACAATGGGAATGCTCGCTAAAAATTTACCAATGCTGACATTTTGTTTTCGTTTGCGGGCATGAAAGTTTCACCTTCAGACGTCGCAAAAGAAGGAGAGGCTGCTGAGTGTGCTTTATCTCCAACCCATGCTTACTCTTGAAATACTCTGCATAGCTTATAGACCCTAGTTTCCCCTTTCCAGGGACCGGGCTTTCAGCCGTTAGATCGGACGAGACGGTAAGCACAATACAAGGTTCATGGTTTTGAACTCCTGTAACCAGGGAATCTATAACATCAGCTATACGGAAAGTGCCATTTCTTAGAATTAAGTGTTTCTTGAAATTTGTTGCAAGAATTTCCGGTGGATCCTGCATCGACGTACTTTGGAGTTTTTCCTCACAACACGAAACATCTCGCGAGGAGCAGCACTCTGCAGTATTGAAGACGTCACTTGAACTCATCATCTTTTTTGCCTCCTCCATTTGGAATTCTTGATGGTTATCAAACTGCTTGACCACATTCTCTATTTCCAAGTCTTGTGCTGTGCCGTTTGTGGTTTTTGAGGGAAAGAAATCTGTATGGCAGACAGACAAGCTTCGACAGAAGTCTGCATGCCTTTCAGCGTTTGAAGTTGCATCCTTCTGCCAGAAATACTTCACGATCTCGTGTTTCAGCTTCAGTGAGGACGTCAGTTGCTCTTCCATTTCCGGTCTATGAGTAAGCCTAGCAAATTTATTCAGGTTGAGGAGAATGTAAGCTCTGTGATAGCACCAGAAGTTCGCCCACTCCATGTTCGACTTTGAATTGAAGCTTTTCGCTACATTCTCTCTCAGTGGTTCCGGCACAGCTCTCGCGAAGCCATTCTCGCTCAAACCGAGAGCTATCCTGAGAGTTTCGACATGAGATATCTTTGCTTCTTCTAGTTGCACGTGGTTAAAAGAAAAAGGTCCTAAAGGATGTAAGCGCGCTGCAACAGAAGAATGCGGGAGAAAAAGTTCCATGTCGCCAGATACAACATCGTTATCAAGACATTCCGCCACAAGCAAAACAAAATCTTCCGCCGCTGCCTGTGGCGGATCTGACAAGCAGTCGATTGGCTTAAAATGGATCACATAGGCATAAAGTAAAGTTTCCAAAGACGGCGCAGAAGAAGTAATTGTGTTTCTGGCAGTGCCGTCCCCCTTCTGCTTCGCTTCCTCGTCTTGCAAGGCTGCTTGTACTATCCAGATTCCGGTAAACTTCTTCGGCCAAAGCCGAGGATATGCTGCAATAGAATGAGGATACCTTTCAACTCTTGCTAGCAGAGTCGCCATTACGTAGAAACCCTAACTCGCAACTGCAGGATGCAATACCAGATACTGCCACTCTGTCTGAATGTCTAAAAACCAGACCGACCGTCTGTTAATCCATCGCCACAAGCCATGGCATGGCATGGCATGGCATGGCATGGCATGGGGCACGGGCAGTACGCGTACGCCTCGAAGTCATCCAAGGGCAGAGGGTGAATTGGAGCTGAGCTGGCACAGTACGTGGCATTTCGAAGTCCGTTGTGTGCCTTGCTGGCACTGTTTAGGGTACTCGTGGCAGATAGGTTTGGAACAACCAATGAGATACGTACACGTGACATCACGACGCTGACATGTTCAGAAAATGCCGACTTGGCACGCCACGCTGGCACGCCTGGTGGTTCGGTCACAGCAACCGTCGCTGTACGCTGCGCTTCAAGCACGGTCCGTGGGTGGACGGGTCTCCGACTCTGGTAATTTTCCAATCCAAGCTTCTTTTTTTGTGCTTATCCTCTGCGACCAGTTCCTCGTGGTTCCCATTGCTGATGTTGTCCATGTACATTGGATGGCATCGCCATCGTGAGATCAATGCCACTTTCATTTCCTTTTTCTGTTTTCTTTTCTGGTCATTGCGCGCAATATGAAAAACAACAGGCGGATGACGGTCCGCGTGCGTTGCCTAGCGGTAAGGGGAGGAAGTGGCATTGATCTAACGATGGCGGGGCCATGGTAAGTGGTCAGGCATGAAATATTGCTTTGCACGGTAAATTGCACGGTCCATGAGAACGTCGCTTTACGAATCAGCGATTTGACACCCTGTTGTTTCACGTTGTCCTTACGTGGAGTGTCGCCGAGAGGGAGACGGTCAATGGGAGGTGGGAAGAGCAAGAGAGTGTGAAAGAGGCAGGAGGGGAAGGGAGGGGGAGGAAAATAATGGCGACCTAACCCTAATATAGCTATAACTCTGACTCTGACCTTTACCTTTAAAAAACACTTCGGAAAAAAATGCCTGGTGATGTGCAGCGTGGCCTTTCTCTCGACGTATGTTCTTCACATGCGGGGCTCAAGCTCAGAGCACACTGCAGCAAGGGCTTGAAAAGCGACTGTTTTCTACTCCATATGTGTAAGGAAAAGAAGCGAAGGAAGAGACAAGCAGCCACGGCATGGAGGGAAACCTTTAGGTTCAATATCCTTTTGATAATTTTGAAGTTGCTGGAGGGAGCCTGCTTTCATCAACAATAATTGGATTCCCATTGCAGGCAAGGAACCTGATTCCACTACTTGCCTGTTGGGAGCTCCGCCGTCTAACCTGCTGCTGTGGAACTGAACACCAACCATGGAAACTCAATGTCTCTACAAGAGAAAAGGAGGGGAGACTCGAGACTGTGAAAGAAACTATAGAGATTACGCATCTGCCGATGTGGTCAGCGAGGTGTCACAAGGGGCATGCCTTCTCAAACTCGCTCTGTTGCTTCCGACACATTTCAAACTCATTCGTGTAGTAGTTCATACACTTGGCATAGGTATCCATCGCTTTAGGGCACGTAGTATGGAGCTCCTTCAATCTGCAGCACCCTCAGTCACCAATGACTCTCAAGTACTCCAAAACTGTAATTGCACTCGAGTACGTCCGAGTCTCCAAGATTACAGCAAAGCTACAATCTTCAACACAACAAAGACCATAGATATGAAACAAGTGCTAGCGTGGCTAGAGGGCATAAAAGCAGAAAAAAATATCTCCTACATACTCATAATGCATGGCAGAGTGCCACAGGAGAATTAAGGATGGAACGACGTACAATGAAAGCACGCATTTCGTGACATTTTCCCCCTGCTGAAGGCACTTCTCGGGGTTTTCGTCGGCCTTCTTACACTCCAAAAAAGCTTGATTCTGTTCTCTGCACTTCAAAGAAATGTGCTTCGCGGCCGTCATCAGAACTGCAGAGGTGGTGAGGGGTGTGTCCGCATCGCTCACGGCTGCGTCCCCGGCCATTGGGGCACCCTTCACTTTGCGCTGAATTCTTTCACCTGGCAAGCACAAGGGCAAGAGATTAGCCCCACACCAGTATTGGAAGACGAGGAATGGTAGACAAGGTATCTTTCAACGGTATCTACCCTATCACTAACTGCTGTCACTTTCCGGTTCTTGAGAATCTGACCAACAAATGGCTGCGAGCGCGCCATAGAACAGTAAGCAACGCGACCTCCGCAAATGCAGGTGGAGTTAACAATATTATTGGGTAGACGTTACAACGGGATGCTGTCATAAAAATAATTGAGAGCAGTAAGAACCCCCGTCAACAACTGCCAGATTTGACGTGATTAGGCATGGATATAACATGATGAGCAGAAACTGCTATAAGATGCACTTTGGATCATACATAAAAAGAAACTACGCTTCAGGTATTCATCTCCAAAACGGTTCTTTTCTCGAAGGGCATATAATACGTCTTAGAGAGAATAGAGACTAGTGGCTATGTACCAGCCCGTATATACTTACTACGTAGCCTGAAAAAAGAAAAGGAGGGAGCGGAATGCAGATTTCAGGAACGCTCTAATCTGACCACATACAGTCCGAATTCCTATTGCAAACGGAAGTTCAAACAGAGTGGACAGGCTTGCCCTCAGCGGTGCAAACACATGAACACAGCCACACTTCAAGCCCCAGTCCATGCCCATCATGAGCTCCATAACAACTCGTGTCTTGTAGCAAGCCTGAAAAACAAAATTGCAACAAATGAATACTAAACTTTCCTCCCAAAAATAGCCTCTGCCTTCACGTAAAGAAACAATAGCCGATGAAAGCTCCCTCAATGATTTTAAGGTGAAAATGGAAAAAATGGGTTACCTTAATAAAATAATTATGGCGCCCCTGCAACTAAGGCTGCTTTTAAAAAGCGACTGAGAGAAGAGGGGCCACATTATATGAACATAACGAATGTGAAAAAGTTTTCAGCTCCATCTCATTCTTTCCGTCTATCTCCCCATTCTCGCTAGCAGTTGGCATCATCCTTTCCCCTGTCTCTCTCTCTCGCGCGGTCTCTCGCTTTATTTCTCTCTCCCACCTCCCCAACCAGTGCCTTCATGTAGATGTTGAACTCTAATCTTGCATTGTATGTTTTGAAATCCATTATTCTAGTTTTCTCGCTCTATATACTCGCATATCCCCTATTCACTCCACCTATCTATCTCTATTCTTCTGAAGTCTGGATCCCTTCATACCCTGTGAAACAGTTCACTCCTACCAGCTGTCTCTTCTGCTTCTATATAATGTGTCTCTAGCACTATTTTTCAGCATCCTCTCCTTTAAATTATTTACTCTCGCTTTCTCTCCCCCACCCTCCCTCGCCCCTCGGCTCCTCCGCCTCTGCTAAAGCCACCATTTGATGGTCCACATCCACCTCAGCGCATTGCATTTCCTTTCTCATTTTCCATACTATAGATCCATCCACCTACCTCAAGTGCAGGAGCAATACGACAGCCGCACTCCCTCCCAGCGCTCCACTCCTCGCTCCGTCTCCCTCCGCCTCTCACCCTCCCTGCTCCCTCCCCCCACCGCGGAGGAGGCAATGCTTTTTAGGGCACCAAGTTTCCAGAGTGCGTATCGCGATATCATACGACTACGATACTTACGATACGCTATAAGCAATACGGTGTTTTTGTGATAGACACGATACGATATGGAAAGGTGCGATACGATATGGGCCCTTAAGACGAGGTGTGAAGCTCGAAGGCTGCGAGTTAACGGAGGCAGGGAGAGCAGAGTGCAGCCATGGCTGCCATGGCATGGAACGTCTCTGGTTCTGTCGGCAGCAGCTTGAAGCTGCAGGAGACGAGCGCACCTGCCTCTATTTCAAGGGTGGAATGCTGCTGCAGGTCCACCTTTTGGGGAGGCGGCGTTCTTGAAGAACGCAGTAAAGTGGAATGGTTGCGCTACAAGCTTCGCACTGCTAAGGTAAAGTAGGGTCTGTTCTGTGTCAGTAAGATTTGTCTTATGCGTGGTATTTCTTTGTTTTTTTATCTTAGAAAGGGTTTAGGTTCCAGTAGGATGATGCAGAGGGGACTGAAACCGGAGTGGTTGTTTCAACGAGACGTACTGGCAGTCAGCTCCTTTCTCTGCTGGATACCCTTGCATTTAAAAATGAGAAGAATTTCTTGTATGTTTACAGGATAATCCTCAATTGCCCATGCCAATGGCGAAAATCAAGCGCCGTAAAGACCCTCAATTGGATGAAGTTATTGAGCGTGACAAGAAAGTGCGCCTTGTGACTAAAATGAAGGAACTCCTCGTCAAGCAGGTCTGCTCTGGGGCTCATCTCGTTTAGTTACAAGATTAACGAAAAGCCTTCTTTGTTGTATATCCCTTTTTTTGTGCGAACTGCGTTCTTGCTAGGCAGCGCTGGAGTAGTATCTTATATAGTGATTCATGCATATGTATTGCCAATTTCTTACGATTCTGCTTTTGTATGGTTTTTAGGAGGGACGGGTCATGTCGTTGAAACAGCTGGGATTGCATCGGCGCACGCTTGGATTGCGAGGAAGGCGGCGGTGCATTGTGTTGCTGAGGAGGTGAGACTGGACATCCATTTGTTGTTGGAGTTCGTTTTGAAGAATCTGACAAGGCAAAGCAGGAGATGCCGCATGTGAGGTTAATTGTTGCATACTAGTTTATAGCGAGTCATCAACACCTAGCTAAAATAGTAGAGTAAAGAGCAGAAAACAGCTTTACTTAATCCCGACTCAGTAATCAGAAAGTTTACACTTTCGTCCAAACTCCTTCATTGGAAAGGCAATGAACTTGATCGGAAAGGCAATTCAGAAATAAAATTAAAAGGCATCTACAAGATCAATCTGAACTACCCTTTGATAGTCAGGCTATAAACTTTTATTGCCCTGTAGTTGGTGTAATTTTTACTTGTATCTAACCTGGCATGTGTTAGTTCAATGGTCAATGGAAAAGAAAGTCGGTTACTTCATGGAGGTGGTCTCTGATTGCAGGTTCCCCGCAGTGTTTGAGGTGCACGATGAGGGGGCCGGACAGGTGTGGTTTCGATTCACAAGGGCTGCAGAAGAGCAATATCTGAAAGAGACTCTTCTGAGGGAGAGAATGGAAAGCATTCTGGTTGACAAGGTAAGAATATTTGTTGCTCAAATCAGAAAGCAGTAGGGACTGTGATGTTCTTTGATCTTTCAACCATCCGCCGGGCATGCACAGAATACTTCATAAACTGTATCCACCAACTATTAAGTGCATATTAGATACCTTCTTGCATCAAACCCCTGCACTGCTAAGGTATATGTCCGTCCATTGAAGACTTGGAGGTTTTCTGTACCTTTACCTTACCTTTTTGTATAGAACATCAATCATGTCCTGCAGAAGTCGTCTGCACTTAAGCTTAATCTGTCGGCCGTTTCTCGCGTATTGCGTAGGTTCGAAAGCTGCTAATGATGGCAACAGAGAAGCAGCTACTTGTTCAGAAACTCACACACCTCCGGAGAGACTTGGGCTTGCCGCAAGACTTCGCAACAGTAAGTACAATCTCGCCATCACGCCATATAGAGGACAAGAGGATATCAGTGTTCGTACTTTATCCATTATGGATACCCTTTGTTTTGTTGAGTGGGACCTCTTTACTATTGCAACTAGTAGGCGGAGAGCCTCTTATGGACCTCAGACAAGTGGGTGTTGAACTTCTTTGACGAATTAGAGAGCGTGTGCTGGAATAAGGCATGCATTCCTAACGACTCAGACTATGCATATCAAGGTCGACTAAAAGAGTCCTCGGATCCCATGTATGAAATCTAGAAAACATAAAGAAGAGGGAGACAAAAAGCTAGTCCTTATGCCTTCCCCTGTGTGTGTGTGTACAGAACATGTTGCGCAATTACCCGCAATACTTTCGTCTCAAGTCCACAGTGGAGGGACCCATGTTGGAGCTAACCTCCTGGGATCCCTGCCTTGCAGTGTCAGCCCTAGAACATCAAGCAGCAAAAGAAGCAGCAAAGTTAAAGGAACAGAGTGAAGCTACCTTTGTGGGACAAGGTCTAGGGAAACAAAGCGATTTTGGGCCTGCAGTCGATGGGTTACAATTGGTAGAGGATGACGAAGAGTATACGAGTGAGGATGAAAGCGAATGGCTAGAACAACGAATCAGTGATGCAGAAGCGATAGAAAGACTGGGCTTCCGCAGCCCCTTTCGTAGTCCAATCGATGTGACTGATGGTGAACATCGTTTGTTGGCAAATGGTGATGCTGAAGGGAATTCTAGGCTTGTAGAAGATGGAGCTCAGGGAAGTGTAGAACTTAATGGTGAGGAGGCTGCTATGGCTGCAATAGCAAGAGGGAAGGCAGCAGTTGGAGCAGGAACATTTGGAACTTCAACTGATCCTGATCGGCATGCCCGTAAGAAACGGGTGAATCTTAACTTTCCACCTGGCTATAGTGTTTCACGGAAGGACCTGAAACGACTGCAGGCCTTCTTGGACCTTCCATTTGTCTCACCT
The DNA here is from genome assembly GCA_037447605.1 of Zygnema circumcarinatum. Classification (NCBI taxonomy): domain Eukaryota; kingdom Viridiplantae; phylum Streptophyta; class Zygnematophyceae; order Zygnematales; family Zygnemataceae; genus Zygnema; species Zygnema circumcarinatum. Next base: position 1,612,447 of record CM074817.1, read on the forward strand.
TATTCTGACGCTTCTGAAGTTCATCCGGCGTCCAAGGAAGCAGAGAAGCGTAGCGTAGCCGTTCTGCATGAGATGCTGTCACTGACATTGGAAAAACGGCTGCTATGTGATCATTTCACACATTTTCGAAGAGATTACAGGTGAGTTTAGAAGGAAGGGTTGGGAGAGTGTAATCGAAAACGGGTACGACATTGTAGTGTTTTCCTAAGCTATATAGATGGTGCATGATGCCGTATCATATCTCTCCCATGTGGGCTTTGTCTGAAGAAGAGAGATGGTTCAAGTCTGTTCCCTTCGGAAGATGTTACAGCAGTTGGGGCAGCGTAGAAACTGACCACTGAATGATAGTGGATTTGGCAGTGACAGTGATCATATTGAGCATCGTTTGTTTTCGAAGTCGATGTTGGTGTTTAACCATCGTTTGGCATTGTAAGCAGAGATTGGTGTATCGATCTACAGTCAGTTCTAATGAGCATGTGGACATGTGCAGGTTGAGTCAGCGTCTTCGTGGGATGATCATTCGCCACCCTGAGCTCTTCTATGTCTCAGAAAAAGGCATGCGTGATTCAGTCTTTCTTCGAGAGGCTTACAATGGCCTGACTCTTGTCAAAAAGGACCCGCTTGTGCAAGTAACCGACGAACTGCGACAACTTGTGTGGTTGGGAAAGAAAACACAGAAAATAAGGTCACGTGGTGAAGGCGATGAAGATGAAGATGATGACAATGAGGACTATAGTGAGGATGATGAGGATGATGATGACGATGATGATGATGATGATTATGAGGATGATGATGACGATGATGGGTGGGGGGAGAGTGATGATGAAGAAGAGATTTCCCGCGATGAAGATCGGCCCCCACGAGGGTATGCAAGAGGAGCACGCACCTATCCTCCTGTGCAAGGTCGGGTTTTACAAGTAGGGAGGCAGAAGGTGCCGGCATCAACCTGGAGAAGGCCGCAGCCTGAAAAGCAAGAGGCGGTTGGTGCACCGCCGAAAGAGAGATGGTGATTCTGTGTATACATTCTTTGTGGCCCTTGAAAGGGTCCAATTATTCAAAAATAGATCCACGTGCTTATCAGTTGGTGGGAGGAGCCATTTGCGACGTGCCGGGCAGTGGGTGCGGTATGGGATGAGCCACTGGCGGATGGAAAAGAATTTGAAGTCATTTTGCTGTCTTGACATTCTCAGACATTCACCGGCCGTCTTTAAGTGTACAGTTGCAACTTATTTTTAGGGTTGGCATGGTTCCATACATACCATGTTGATAAGGATGTGTCTTAGGTCAGCGAGGTCCGTGCGTTTGCTATCATGAAGTCAAGCCAATCATGACTCGCTTGGTACCTTTGTGGCCTCAAATGGCAACAAAATCACCTTCATTCCTACGACAAGACCAGCACTTTCTGGCCGCCCGACAATGTGGACGATAGCCCAAATAAAAAAATGGAACGTGTGGCAGCCCCCGCCATTGCCCCAAGTTGCCTGCACAGCATGAGCAATAACTTCTAATCTCAAATTCCGAACAATGATCACCGAGGAGACCGATATGCGGCGCCACGCATGAGGATGGCACGCTCACTGGTCCTCGTTTGGGGTCTGAATATGGTCCTCGTTCAGACCGTGTGAACGCAGAGCCTCAATCGTCGTTATGCATGCACGGGGAGCCGACGTGGCGCCGCCTCCCGCCGGCAGCCGCCCCTCCATGCAGAGGAGAGGGAGAGGGAGAGGGAGCGGGAGAGAGGGAGGGTAGGCGGCGAGGGTGGGAGGGAAGGTGGAGTCATACGGACGTGCTCCTGTGGTCATTTGCTAAAGGCAAAGCAATTTTTTGAAGAAGGGTTCTTCTGGAGGGGAAGTGGGGAAGGGCTTCTGATTTCGCATCTTCATTTCATTCCAGCAGAACTTTGCCATGGCGTTGCTGAGGGCCAGTTCGCGTCTTTCGGAGGTATGTATGCATTCGTACGTAGAGCATTTTCTGAAGCGCTACTTATCACTGTTATTTCAAGCTTAATTTCATTACTTTAATTGTATTACGAAGCATATTTCTCGTTCAGGATACCTCACGTGCTTCAGCTATGATGCAACATCTGAACTTCTAACTGATTCTTGCAGTCGCATCAGTTTTGATTTGAGGTATATTATCTGCATGCGTTTATTCGCTTTGTGCAGAGATCATCGTTATTCAGGGCACTGCATGGCTGCTCTGTTCACATGGCCGAGTCGAAGACACATCCTGCATTGGATCTCGCTGATACACATATGATGAGCCATGCGGAGAAGGAGCGTCTCGGCATTCCAAAGAAAGGACCGGCAGATAAGCCGGGGTCGTTCATGCACCAGAGGGGCAGTCTTAGCGAACCTGTGACAAGCGTCCCTCCCGGGAGGTCAGCACCACCCTGCCTCTGACCAACAGGAGGATAAAGACTTCCTTTCAGTCAAAAGGAGATGTAGAAGTCTTTACAGGAAGAGAAACAACATGCTATTAGCCGGATTTGAAATTACTTGTTTCAAACGAGGCATGGGATACTGCCACATTTTAGATTATTTTCTTCGTCTATCAGCCTTCTGCTTAAGGAACGAGGAAGGGCAAGAAAATATTTCTTATCACAAACCAGTTTTGCAGATTCTACCTTATGTAGTTCGTTTATCTAATGCATGCACGAGCAGCGGCAATCAATCTCGTGCTGCGAAGAAATGGTAATGCGCAGATGTGCTTAGGCTCTATACTTCTCCGTTTTCCGAATAAAATTAACAACATACAACTGGTCCTGAGATTTGGACGCCGTTTTGAATCAATTACAGGTGGTGGCTAAGGAAGGAACTCTGGCCTCTTTGGCCTCTTTTTGGCATGGTGACTTTAGGCCTCACGTTAGCAACATTCACCGGTTTTTGGATTCTGTTCGAGCATCCGGAGGTATACCCCCGCAAGCGCCTCCGTGAAGAGTTTCCAGAACTGGATAGGGCTGAGGAATGGGCGCATAAAGGAGAAGAGTTTGCCAAACAGAGTCCCTTTCGCCGCCTCGCCCATGCGGTAAGCAGAGATAGCATTGACGTTGACCTTGGAGATAGCATTCCCTTAACAACCTACTTAAGTTACTTTTGCAAGTAAGTGGGACTGGTTCGTGCTTCGTAGTAGGCCAACTTCTTTGAGTCGAGTGTTTTTTTAGGGTTTGCATTCTAACGTGAGGGTCTGGTAGAGTTGGCTGCAGGGAGGTCCAATTGCTGTTCTGAGGCAAGTGTTCCACGAGCCTCCGCGCCTCCCTGGTGATGAAGATGTATTGACTGGGCGACCCGCTGGAAAGGGCTCGGGGCCTCCTCGGGGGGGCTCATACTGAACCTTTTCGAGACCACTTGAGCGATCATTAGCTTCTTCTGTGATCCTGTGAAGGATTTTGCTTGTGGAGAGTGTCAGTCACTTTTACATTTCCGGGTGTGTGTGTACCAGTGTGTAAGAGAGCGAGAGCGAGAGGGGAGGGGGGTAGACACATTCAAAAGGTGTACAGAGGCAGGGAAGTGGGGCGCATAGCACGTGTGAAGTTGTCTTGAGGGTCGCGTAATATCATCCAAGAAACGGTTGTCACCTTTTGGACAGAACGAAGTCAACTTTGACAGAGTAGTGGTGAGGCAGTTCAGTTGAAATGTTGAGAAACCGTTTTGCTTTGACAGTGCCAGGGACAAGTTGCAGCTTACAGTTTCAATAAAAACTTTAATGCTCACTAACCGAATCTGTAATTTCTTCATATGTCGACAAGGCAAGTTCTTTTGTTTTCCAGTGCCCGTTAAATTGATTTTGACCAGTAGTTGCTGCAGCACTTGTCGAGGCAGGCAAGGTAATTCCATTGGGCACAGAGCGCCTCTAACATGAAGGGGAGGGTGAACTGTCATCTCCTGTGAAGGTACTGCCGCAACATGATCATGGTCAATGACAAAGTGGGGAGGTAGTGACCCCAGCATCGTTTTTAAAAGGAAAGAGAAGGGGAGGACATGGGGGAAGAAGGGAAGTCAAAAGGATACCGCAATCAAACCCGCTTGGCAATTCCGAATCACTTCCACTCCCACAACACGTCCATAGCTCGAGCCATTGCAATGTGCAAATATAAGCCCACATAGTACAGCTTTGAGAGCTTGACTGTCAACCGACACAACAACAATAATACAGCATCGAAAAAAATGTCTGTCTCACAAAGTGCGCGCACATCACCTTAATCTATTTTGACTATTAAGTTCCTCCTACATCTCTCCTTTCACTATCGGTGCCTTGGCTTAGCAGATGACGCTCTCGGGCTCACCTTCCACCTCTGCCTCTGCAATGGAAATGAGGGGTCCGCCCTCAAAATCGTACTCCAAGTCCGCAAACTGCCGCTTCTTCTCCCTCCATGAGCGGAACATCTCTCGCCGCCTCACCTTCCTGCTGTCAGGGTTCTCCACCTTCTCCGTAAGATCGGGGTAGACGCTGATCTGCACTCGATGAAAAAAACAAACAGCACATTCCATGAATGAGTGCCCCACTTGGCTAGATCGGGGTTCATTCGAGGCCTTTTTAAACAACCGGTGAATTAGTAAGACTGGACTGGAAAATTAGTAAGACATGAGTGAGAGACATTTCTATCTTGCTCCATTGTTGCTTCCCACTGTGACCTACATGAAAGCCATCAGCTTTGGCAGTACATGATGCTCCATAAGAGTCAGAACAGTCAGTATTTTGACAATCGATAATATCTTTACACAGAGTAGCTCCTATTACATAAGGTGCATAGCAAACCCTATAATCCTTGAGGTTCTTTAAAACCTATAGAGGAATTCTCGCCTCCCGAAAGCACATAAGTCAGTGATTTCTAGTGTATCGTCACGAATTCAAAGCATCAGTCGCCTCAAAAACTTATGACTAGTCCCATGAGAGGGCAAAGCAGTTGCCCACTCATAGGACGCCATGTCAGACAATACAAGGTGCTGCATACTTTCAACGGACATCAGCCAAAACATAGTATCTGCATAAACAAAGGATTGCAGTAGTGTTCCCAATTCAACAAAAGAAGCTCATCATTGACTGTCAGAATTCACAAGAAGCAATGAGCACTCAGCATCTCTACATTTTTACGTCAAACAGTCAATAATCTAATCTTACATATTCGTGTTAAGCTCATCAGAGAAGGGCTAGGGACGTGCTGAGGAAAGAGAAAGGTAGACATCACTTGCAGAGGAGCGAAGAGGGCATGCAAATATGCTCTTAAGTTAGCCCTAAAATTAATGGAGCAGAAAGATGGTAGAGACTGCATACGAGAATCTCACCTTAGTCCTGTCGGGACCGAACTTCTCAAACTTGACAAGACCATCAATCAGCGAGAAGATTGTGTAGTCTTTTCCGATGCCCACATTGTTCCCTGGGTGCCACTGCACTCCCTCCGCGTCAAAGAAAAGCACAGAAGTAAGCCAGATAATTCCTCTACTCAGCTCGCAGTGTTCAACTCCAGAGACGTCGATGAGGGACTGCTAGCCCATCACTGAGTGTGCCAAAAATAGGTAAATTGTTGCAGAATGGAAACTGTTACAGAATGTTCATTCAATGCAAAAAGATGTTCCGATTTGCAATACGGCAGATATGCCCCTGACCCCTTTTTTTGGGTCGTATTTTACAGCCGGATGCACGTGCAGAGCAAGGAACATAAGTTATCACGCAGAGTTCAATATCACTTCATAGAGAAGCAAACTTCCATCACCCTAATCAACACTCCCTATAATCACTCCCTCACAAACCCCAATTGCAGAAACTAAATGTACCCAGAACATCATCTCACAACACACTTCCCACCCACCGCATGTGTTCCTTCATCTCCCATTTACAAACTAGCCCCACCGTAGCCTCCCTCTCCCACTCCTCTTTCACCTTTGTCCCCCTCTGTCTCACGATGATGCTCCCCGGTTTCGCCGTCTGATCGCCATAGACCTTCACGCCCATCCTCTTAGATACCGAATCTCTCCCATTCTTAGTACTTCCTGACCCCTTTTTGTGCGCTGCCTCAATAGTCAAACCGAAGGCTCCGCTCCTTCTCTCTATCTCTCCCGCGGCCGCGCGAGTGATCTCTCCCTCCCCAGAGAAGGCGGCGGAGGAGCGCAGGGACTCCACCTTCAATTTCCCGAACATTCCCGTAATAGCAGCAGCTCCTGCAAGCGCAGCCATGGCTGCCGGCCGGAGTCGCTCTCTCTCCCTCTTCCTCGCCCACAGCTCCTTGAAAGAGACCAAGGAGGGGGACCCCAAAAGGCCACGTGGCAGCCCCACGGAAACCCGCCTCCCACTCCCGCGATGGCGCTGTTTGTGCGGCTCCGATTGCTCGCCAGGGCGAATTTGAGCCGTGCGATGTGGATTGCGTGCGGGCGCAGGGCACTGGAGCTTTTAGGGTTTTGGGGGCCTTTCCTCGCCCTCGCACTCAAGCGCTTCGTCTCGTTAAGGAGCCCGTCGGAAGGCTTTGCAAGCTTTTAGGGTTGTGAAGAAGAGTACCACGTGGCGCATTTCTGGAAGAGATTGCTGCGGCGGAGCGGCTCGACTTCGTTGTAGGGAAAGGTGGAGCAGTCCTGAGAAGGGAGAGAGGGGGGGAGGTAGGAGGAGGAGGGAGAGAGGAAGGGAGAGACCGTCGGAGAGTTCGCAAGGTGGATTTGGCACCTTACTTGGGACGAATATATTGTGCGTTTTAAGTTGTATTTTTTAAGGAATGGCTGCAGTGTCTGGCAGATTATTTCTCCCTCCTGGAGGAGCTCAAATTCTCGCAGAGAATTCTCATTCCTCAGCATTCAGCAGGCAGCGGCCACCGTGGCCTTTTTTTGAGACCTGCAGTCTCTGTGGTTCGAGTGGGCGCTCACTCTCCAGCATGGAAACTGCTAGTGGGTTTGGAGCATCTTTTCGGGTTAGTTATTTATTCGGAAACAGGGCCTTTTTTAAGCCATTCGGGAAGGACACAACGAGGGAGGAGCAGGTACTTCGAATAGTATCAATGGCTCATCCGAGACGAGTGCAGATGGTTGGTCAGCAAATTAGGCGTGAGCTCAGTGAAATGTTGATCCATGATAAGGTGCTCCGGGAGGCAGTCATTCCAGAAACTTCTATTGGGTCTGATCTCTTCTTATCCTGCGTGGCGTCTATCAGCGAGGTGGAAATGTCGGGTGACTTACAGGTTTGATTCCCATCCTTAAAGCGCGAACATGTTTGGGATTGAGCAAGGCAAGGGAAGCAACCGTTTTCTGAGGAGCTTCGAAGAATAGTGGGAAGACAAAAGGGCTGCTTATGGTGCCAATTGGATGAATGGCTTTTCAATTTGCGATTGAGACTAGTACTCGTCTTGGTTTCTCGCCAATTGTTGACTTACGTAGTATACGTTTATGGGGAAGAGGAGCTTCTTCTCGATATAAGAAATGGCGAAAGGGCGTCAATGGATTCCTGCTTCACACAGCTTGCTGTACTGAGCTTATGTTAGTTCCGAAAGAAGCCATGCTTGCCCTAATCATAAACACACAAAGTAATCTGCATAGTGTCTATGGTTTTCAAATTCCTTGGAGGAATATTCCGCTTGTTATGTGCAACAGGTAGCGAAGGTTTACGTTTCTGTTGTCGGAGACGAGCGAGGGAAAGAGATTGCCATGGCGGGTCTGAAGGCGAAGCAGGGCTATGTTCGCTCTGGACTTGGAAAGAGAATGCGACTGCGAGTCACACCTGAAGTTCGATTCCTTTTCGACGACGCGCTCGAGAGAGGCAGTCGGGTGCGCTCTTTTGGCCCTTGCGCTGATGTTCACTACTTGGCTTTCTCGGAGTCAGTAAAACTGCATGCATGTAGATGCATGTAGATGCAAGAAAGTCAAGGTTGCTGGTTTTGTTTTGGGCTCTTCTTTAACATGCTTGATGATGTTTTTAAGTACATGGATCAGGCGTTCTTTTCAGGTTACTCTTTCCTTTCACGCTGTGCTTGCATTTGCTTCTGCTTGAGGTTCCTGCATTGACTGAATAATTACGGAACAGCTGGATATATTGAAAATTTCTCCTTCACTTCTTTGTCTTCAAATATTCGAGTCGTGCCAGCACAGTGAGTTGTAGCTCATCATGCATGCATGCTCACAACTCCAAACAAACGTTGAGGTTGAACATCAATGAGTTGATGAAAGCCAACCGATGTTTACTATCCTAAGATCGACTCTCCTGGTTGGAAGCATGTGAGCATCTTTAAAGAAGGCCTTCCATTAGTTTCACAGTTTTTTTTGCCCTTCCATTAGTGATCTTACTCTCTTAGTTTCGTCCATAGTTTCTCTGCCCTTATATCGAAAACTAAACTTTTTCTTCCTGTGATGAATCAGGTGCTCTCTCTTCTTTCAAAGCTGAAAGAAGAGAGGGAAAGGAGAGAGAAAGGAGAAGTCATTCTGCACAATGCGGACATGGAGGAGGAGGATGACTTTGATGGGCCAACGAAGGTGCCTGTCAGCAGAGATCGGAGAAAAGGAAAAAATGCGGAAGCTAAGAAGCCTACTCAGAAGCCAACCCCAAAATTTATATTGAGTGAAGAGGATAGTGAAGACAGTGACAAGGACGGAGATGGGCCCGAGTACGGTGAAGGCGAAAACATCATTTTTATTAAGTGACGGAAAAATATGACATTCTCATTTGGGCAAGAGGGGGCGCCGTTTTTTTTAAAAGGAAAAATTAAGTTAACCTTTGTATATGGTGCACCTCTTGAAGCCTTGTCTCCTGTGGGGTGTTCAAATTATATAAAGGAAAAATGTCAATGTTCTGATCAATATTTTTCTACGAGTCATTTGTACGGAGCTGAGAATTTCACCGCTTCAAATCTAACCTCCATCTAAGGGGCTTTTATAATTCTTCTTCAAAGGGGTGACTCATTGCAGACTCGTCATTGCCCATGAGCAAAAAAGAAAACCAATTCTCTTTTCATTGTTAAGAGATTTGAGTCAATAAAATGTACAAAAGGTCCGAGCCGAGCCCGGTTCTCTTTTGGAGAACCCCACGGACCCAAACTATCCATAGACCTTTCTAGCCTAATTTGAGCAACCTTTGGTTTCCACATGAGGCCTATTTCTACCACCCGGTTCAACTCAGTTTTCATAACTAGATTCGTCTACCTGAAACAGACCAAAGGTCGACTAACCGACCGCATATCCTCTATTTCGATTTACAAGCTACAAAACAAGCACGGATTCTAAACATGCAAAGCAAAAAATGGTAAAGTCTCGTCCTATGAGAGGACTCTATCAGACAAAATCTGACCTTAACATTATCTATTTCTTTCTTTTTTTCTAGAGGCTTTGCCCCACTGTCACAGTCACATCAAACACTAAGCGTTTGGGACTAGAGTTGGATTGGGAACATGAAGCAGCCAAAGTGGCTATAGGGAGGCTGACCTCCCTCTAACCAGGAGGGTAGGCCGTCTCTCTCAGCCACTCCCACTTCCTCTCCCTTCCCCGCCCCCTCACTCTCTCTCTCTCCCCCCCCCTCCCACCTCCATTCCCTTCCCCCTCCCCAACCCTTACCTCCTCTATCTAAAGTTAACCCGTTAGCTAGCCCAGATAGCCAACCAGCTCTCCGCCTGTCTGCGCGAGCCACGTGTCCTCTAGAAGCTCCGGCGCAGTGAGGCGGCTCGCCGGGTCCGCCACTAGGAGCTTCCGTACGAGGCGGCGCGCCGCGGGGGAGACTTCGCCCCAATGGCGGGCCGCGAACCGAACCTTCGCGGCGCGGATTCGCTCGAAAATGGCGGAATCCGAGTCGCCGAAGAAGGGGAGCATGCCGGAGAGGAGGACGTAGAGGACCACTCCGAGACTCCACATGTCGGCTTCTTTGCCGTACTTCCCTCCGTTTACGACTTCCGGAGCGAAGTAAAATCTGCAAGAAAAGAAAGTAACAGCGATCGGTTTGAGAATTCGTTTATTTTGTTAAGATGAGTTGAATCGTGGATTGTTTCGATGCCGTTTTTTTGAGGTGAATTGGAGGCGGAAGATGAGAGAGAAGAGAGAGAGAGAGCGAGGGGGAATAGAGGTGGGAGAGTGCGTACGGAGAGCCGGCAATTCCTCTTGTTCGTTGGCGCGGCTCGAGGTACACAGCGAGGCCGAAGTCGCAGAGTTTGACTCGAGTGCGGTGCGGCTCGCGGGGGTCCGGCGGGGCCACAAGGAGAATGTTCTCCGGCTTAAGGTCCCTGCCGGTCCATGCAGCCACAGGTTGGGAATTAGTTACAGATGAATCGTACAAGTTATTAGCAGCTTTCTTCCTTCGCCCGCCCTCCTACTCTCTCTCCTTCCTTTCTTTCCATCAATCCCATCCTCTTTCCCCCCCCCCTCCTTCCTTCCTCCCTCCCTCTTTTCGCCCTCCCTCCTCCCCGCCCTCCCGCTTTGCACGCCTTTCCTTCCTCCCTTCTCTTCCTCTCTCTCCCTATCCGCATCCCATTAACCCCTAACCATCTCCTCTCACTTCCACCCTCCCTTCCCCCCTTCCCCTTCCTCCACACTCAATCCTTTCTCCGCCGTCCCTGCCACCCCTCCCCCTTCCTCCCTGCCCCCCTCCCTCTCTCTCCCTTCCTCCCTGCCCCCCTCCCTCTCTCCTCCCTCCCTCCCTCCCTCCCTCCCTCCCTCCCTCCCTCACCTATGCATGACCCCCTGCGCGTGCATGTGCCTCACTCCCTCCGCAATCTGTCTGAACAGCCCCGCCGCCTCCTCCTCCGGGAACCGCTTCCTCCTCAGAATGTGTGAACTCAGGCTCCCTCCCGCGCAGAGCTCCATCAGCATGTGGACCACCCCCCCGTCCCGATACACGCCCTCCAGCGCGCAGATGTTCGGGTGCCCCCCCACCCTCCGCATCAGCGCTATCTCCCTCTCCACATCCGCCGCCGCCCGGGACCGCGCAACGCTTTTACATGCTCTCCGTTCGCCCGTCAAACGGTCCACCCACACCGTCACAACCCCAAAGTTGCCCCTCCCGAGGACGATGCCCGTCGCCTCATATCGGCCTCGCGACCTGCCCTGAACCCCACGGGGAGGGAGAGAGTCGGCGCGGAGGGAGTTTTCTACCAGCACGCCTCCGCCTTCTTGGGCCTCTACGTCCCTGATCACAGCTATCTCCTCGCGCTGCCTATGACACCTGCTATTTGGGGCTCTCTCTCGCACTCGCACACGCTCTCTCTCTCTCTCTTTCTCTCTCCCCCCTCTCTCACATCTCTCCGGCTCCGTCTTCTCCTTGAACCCTCCCTCAGGAGTACCACATTTCCGGCTGCTCTCCCGCCGCCTCCTCCCTCCCTCTGCCTCCCTCCGCAGAAGCTTCAGCAAGTCCTCCTCCGACTCCGCCCGGCGGTGGCCCACACTCCCCCCCTTCAACTTTAGCCCCAAATCGACCAGCCGTACATTCTTTTCCAAAGCCTCTCCCGCGGTGTGAGTTTGTATTTCAGTAAAGGCGCAGTCCTCGGGAGAGGTTCTCGAGGTTCTCTCTCCCTCCCTCCCTCTCTCTCCCTCTCCCTCTCCCTCTCCCTCTTCCTCCTCCTCGTCCTCCCGGAGGCCTCCTCCTGCCGCGCACAGCCTCAGCCTCAGCCGCGCCCTCCGGAAGCTTCCCGGAACCTCCCGCGAGTCCTCGGGCGAGCCGGGCGCCACGCGGCCCACTCGGTTGCCCATCGCGGGGGGGGGCCCAAGCGCGCGGGAAAATTGAGAGAGAGAGAGAGTGAGAGAGAGAGAGAGGGCGAGAGGGAGAGAAAAAAGGTGAGAGGGAGTGAGAGAGGGCAAGAGGGGGGGAGAGAGGGGTGCGAGGAGAAGGCCGAGGGAGGGCGGTGTCGGCGCAGAGAGGGAGACCGGAAAGTGACAAACAGCCGGCTCCAGGTAAGTGGACGTGGGCGGGCGGCGGCACGAGCACTCGACACGTGTCGAGCGTTTTCCATCGTTCTGAGCCGCCAGGTACGGACGGTCGTGTCGGTGCCCACAGACGGCGCCCTGGGGCCGTGGGGCGCAGGACGGCCCCAGAAAACGACAGATCGATCGGCGTCCGCTCGTCGAATCTGAGCGTATCTATATTTGGCGCAATCGGTCCGTCCGAGATAGCCGTTATGGGAGGGCGCGCGAAAAGGACACTGCTGAAAGGTCGCCGTACATAGAATCTTAAATTTTGCCAGCTGGCTCAGATCCTCTCCCGAGATGTTTCCCTCCACGCGGCGTCTGTGGCGGAGCCATAACCGCGCCAGAGATCTTTTTGGGTCCCCTGCCAGCTGGCGATTGTCGGCCCGTAAATGCGCCAGATCCGCGGCGGGCCGAGGCGGCGGCGCATGGGACAGCCTTAGGGCCGCGGCCGGGCCCGCCCGGCGACCGGGCGGCAGGGGGAGGGAGGGGCCGGGATAGGTCGGTGGGAGGGACCAGTATAGGTCGGTGTGCCGGCTGACGCGAGGCGTGTGCGAGGACGTCGAGGGACGAGGGGGCGTAAGCATGACGCCAGCATTAGTGGCTGTTTTGGAGGGTAGGGATTGGTCTGGTACTGTACGTAACGACAAATAACCGTACATATTGGGATGTGCCCCTTGTAGCACAAGATAAGTGGGGTTAAGAGAAGACTGCTGAGCTAGTTGCAGGTGCTGTACGGCCACTCGCGCGTCCGTGCTGAAACTAATGAAGGGTTGGGTTGGTGCTGTGGGTCTGCCTGCAGCATAGAGCCAGGATCCGGGAGATTCAGAGGTACGCGCAGCGGAAGACGTAGGGATCCCGAAGATGTTCCCACCGGCGGCTGGTCTCGATGTGCAAAGAGCCCTTCCTTGGGGGCTCTCTTCCCCTGTCCTCTCCTCGGCTATTCTCTTAGCTAGGCTTCTAGTTATCATCGGTCATTGGGATGAGCGTAAGGCAGAATAGGACAAGATGGTAGCTTGGCATAGTGACAGCAAAGGGAAAACAGTACTCAACTTAGATAAAGGTTGTATTTTGGAAAGTCACCCCAGCCAGCGGTTGGCTGGGGATAGTCATTACAATGAAAGGATCTTCTCACTGAAATCTTTGTCTAGCTGGGCTGAATGGGACGTCTAAATGCTATCAGCAAGACGACTCTTTCTCTCTCTCTCTCTCTCTATCTATGGCATGGAACTCTCTCTCTCTCTCTCTCTATCTATGGCATGGAACTCTCTCTCTCTCTCTATCTATGGCATGGAACTCTCTCTCTCTCTCTATCTATGGCATGGAACTCTCTCTCTCTCTCTCTATCTATGGCATGGAACTCTCTCTCTCTCTCTATCTATGGCATGGAACTCTCTCTCTCTCTCTATCTATGGCATGGAACTCTCTCTCTCTCTCTATCTATGGCATGGAACTCTCTCTCTCTCTCTATCTATGGCATGGAACTCTCTCTCTCTCTCTATCTATGGCATGGAACTCTCTCTCTCTCTCTCTATCTATGGCATGGAACTCTCTCTCTCTCTCTCTATCTATGGCATGGAACTCTCTCTCTCTCTCTATCTATGGCATGGAACTCTCTCTCTCTCTCTATCTATGGCATGGAACTCTCTCTCTCTCTCTCTCTCTCTATCTATGGCATGGAACTCTCTCTCTCTCTCTATCTATGGCATGGAACTCTCTCTCTCTCTCTATCTATGGCATGGAACTCTCTCTCTCTCTCTATCTATGGCATGGAACTCTCTCTCTCTCTCTCTCTCTATCTATGGCATGGAACTCTCTCTCTCTCTCTCTATCTATGGCATGGAACTCTCTCTCTCTCTCTATCTATGGCATGGAACTCTCTCTCTCTCTCTCTCTATCTATGGCATGGAACTCTCTCTCTCTCTCTCTCTCTCTCTCTATCTATGGCATGGAACTCTCTCTCTCTCTCTATCTATGGCATGGAACTCTCTCTCTCTCTCTATCTATGGCATGGAACTCTCTCTCTCTCTCTATCTATGGCATGGAACTCTCTCTCTCTCTCTATCTATGGCATGGAACTCTCTCTCTCTCTCTATCTATGGCATGGAACTCTCTCTCTCTCTCTATCTATGGCATGGAACTCTCTCTCTCTCTCTATCTATGGCATGGAACTCTCTCTCTCTCTCTATCTATGGCATGGAACTCTCTCTCTCTCTCTATCTATGGCATGGAACTCTCTCTCTCTCTCTATCTATGGCATGGAACTCTCTCTCTCTCTCTCTATCTATGGCATGGAACTCTCTCTCTCTCTCTCTCTCTATCTATGGCATGGAACTCTCTCTCTCTCTCTATCTATGGCATGGAACTCTCTCTCTCTCTCTATCTATGGCATGGAACTCTCTCTCTCTCTCTATCTATGGCATGGAACTCTCTCTCTCTCTCTATCTATGGCATGGAACTCTCTCTCTCTCTCTATCTATGGCATGGAACTCTCTCTCTCTCTCTATCTATGGCATGGAACTCTCTCTCTCTCTCTCTATCTATGGCATGGAACTCTCTCTCTCTCTCTATCTATGGCATGGAACTCTCTCTCTCTCTCTATCTATGGCATGGAACTCTCTCTCTCTCTCTATCTATGGCATGGAACTCTCTCTCTCTCTCTATCTATGGCATGGAACTCTCTCTCTCTCTCTCTTTAGCGGATGGTGTCTTGTTCAGTGGAGCGCAGCACATGGCGCGCCTTCATTCTCAGTGGCGACTCACGGATTCCGCTGATCCGTGACACGGAAGAGGCATATGTCAAGTACAACTGAACGGGCGCGGATCCGTTGAACGCAGCTCCGTTGTGCTACACCCTCTTATTTTCGCTACCCAATATTTTTGCCCTGATTTTGCCAAAACCACTTTTTTGTACGGCCAGTCTGTGTTATCCGTACTAGACGTACTCACCGTACTGATCGTACTGTACTAGCCGTACCAACCGTACTAGTGTAGCACAAGATAAAAATTAGGGTTAAGAGACTTCTTTGGTCACAAGTGAAGGTGTTATGCGGCAACTAGTGCATCTGCAATCACGAAACTAATGAAGGAGGTTAGTTAGGTACGTGGAATACGCTGCAGCATAGGAGCCAGGAACCGGGGATTGAGGCAATGCCTTGGCCCGAGAAAAACGCGTAAAGGATCACGAAGATGTTCCTGCGTCGGCAGCGGACTTGATGTAAAGAGCCTCTAGGGGTTCTCTCTTCTTGTTCTCTCTTGACTATTCTCTTTGTTAGGCTCCTAGTTATCATTGGTCATTGGGAGGAATGGAAGGCAGGCTACAGCAAGTTCAGAGCTTGGCATAGAGGCAGCAAAGGGAAGATAGGAATCAGCTTAGAAAAAGGGTGTGTCTTTGAAACTCACCCCAGCCAATCTGGCTGGGGATTCTCATTACAATATAAGTGTCTTCTCACTGAAATGCTTGTTTGGCTGGGCTGAATGGGATGTCTAAATGCTATCAGCAAGAACACTCTCTCTCTCTCTCTTTGCAGTGGAACTCTTTCTCTCTCTAACTAGCATTTGTTGCTGGAGCTTGAGAGGAAGAAAAGAAGAACAGGACAACAAACCACACAGCAAATACAAATACTAAGCCCAGCACTAAAAGACAAACTAGCATAACTGACATCCAATCTATCTATCTCTGACGGCAAATCACGAGTCCTAGTAGTGGCAGGTCTCGATTGAAGCTCGCGACCCAGCGAGTGGCTTTGGTGACTATGTCGGGAGCCTTATGATAGGTCAACTAATAACTGCTCGGCCCGGCCGGTTTCTTTGCGCTCGAGTGCACTTAACTGGCTGGATGATGTGGCATTTCCGTGGAGCGCCAACCGCGTGAAATGCACCTTCGCGCATCCTCCGGGTTAGCGGCTCACGGATTACTGCTTGCGTCGTGACCTTTGAAAAGGCATATATCAAGTACAAGCCCGAGCGGCGAGATCCGCGTCGGCCAGCGGCTCGCTCGCTACATCGCCTTTTGCGAAAGCGCCGCGCCCGGCGAGCACCAATGAAAAGAAGAAAGAAAGGAAGTGGAGGTCCAATGGAGGGATGTGGGATAGCTGGATGCAATGTAGAGGTCGGGGGAGGGAGGAGAGAGAGAGAAGAAAGGGCAGGGTGCCAGAGTGAGGATAACGAGCAGGAGTGAGGAAAAGTGGAGGAGACAGAATCCGAGAGGGAAGGAGGAAGTGGCGTAGACAATGATGATGGGGACGGAGGCAGCGGTGGGCGAGACGGTGGCCGTGGGGAGAAGCTCCCGCGTACATTGCCGTCAGCGAGGGGAGAGTGGCGCAGCCTTGCTATGGCAGCGCATAGGAGCCTGAAGGAGGAAATGCAGGTATCCCTAGCGGAAGGAGGTAGAACTAGAGGCTGCTTGAGAGAGGCGAAGCGTCGGAGTAGATGAGCGAGAAAGGGGAAGCGGTGGAAGTGGGGCAAGAGAGTGGATGGAAGGCGAGGGGGAGAGTTGTAGTGGGAGGAGAAGAGGAGAGCAACTGAGGTGGGGAGAGGAGGCTAGACTAAGGAATGCGGAGATTCAGAATTGATGCGATGTTGCAAGGATGGAAGGCTTGAAGTGAGAGGACAATCAGGGAGAAACTGAAAAAAAGGGGGGGGCAGAATAAGCAGGCTAGAATTTAGAACCGAATTGGGAGGGAGAGGAGCAAGAGCTGAGCTGGTGGGGTAGGGCACCGTGGCGAGTGGGAGAAAGTCCCGTGTAGTTTCTGTGATGGAGAGGCGTGTCATGGCCGCATCTGAAGAGGCTGCCGGGCTGACCTGGGTAGGTGGCACCCACGTGGAGGGGAAAGCTGGTGGATCCATGGTGGAGAAGTTGGGAGGAGCAAGAGGATGAGAATTAGGGTTAAGGGTCGAGGGGTCGTGGAACTGGGAGGAATCCGAAATCGAAAGGTACGACAGGCTGGCGAAATGTTGGCGAAGTGGCAAAAAGGGGCGGGAAGTAGAAATGGACCAATAAGGAGTCGTCATGGCAGGGGGGGTACGGAGGAGACCGCGCTGTCGGTCGCAAACGGTCAGCCATCGCGGGGGGGAGGAACAGCTGACGTGGCGGCGCGAATGTCGATCCAGTGTGAACGCCAGCGCCGGGCGTTCCCACTAGAGTCAGGGCCTTCCGAAATGATGGCCCAGCCCGGAATGTCGGACGGACCGACACAAATGAAAGGGCCCAACCAGGGAAAGGCCCGTTGAGTCGGTTTGGCGAGATTCCTGAGCCAAACAAGCTGACGTGGCGCGACCTGATTGGGCGGGAGAGCAGCGCGTCGGCGCCTCCCAAAGTCGGTGAGTTGGGCGTCACGTCTTGGCGTTAGAGTTGATGGGAAGCCATGGAATCTGGGGTTTGGGGCGTAGGGGCGGGGCGAGCTCTGCGCTACCGATCCGGGGCGCATCATAAAGTAGAAAGAGGTTTAGCGAGGGAGGTCAAGGGAATGCGGGGAACTTCGTCCATAGAGAGAGCTCGTAGGGAGAAGCGGTGGAGGAGTGAGCAGGCGTGTTGTAAGTGAAGGCGAGGATGCCCACCAGCGCCCGATCCGCCTCAACTCAGCGCAGCGCGAAACGCCGCAGCGTCGCTTTGGCGGGAAGTGCAGCATGAGTACGTTACGCAAGCCCATTGCGAGGGGAAGTAGGGGCTAGAGGTGCGGTGATGATGCGAAAGTCTTGCATGAGAGCAGCAACGCCCCCTTGTATTACGAGCCATTGTCGGAGTGAGCGAGTAAGGGAGAGTAGCCCATTGAATGATATACGTCGGGGAGGCGGCGAGTGGGCCCGAGTGCTTGGATTGGGATTTAAAACGAACTTCCACCTGACCCCGGGTGTATCTATCCTTGCTAAGAATACCTAATGTATCCGGATAGGTGCAGTACATGGAATAGAAAATGTGTCAATGTTCCAATCTTACGCAACACCATTATAGGGATCTCACCATCTCTAGGGTTGGCCGATTACGAGAGGCGGGCGTTTACAGCGTTGACAGCGTGTGCGGTTCGGCGATATCGGCTCACGGCGCCCGTGGGTCCGGGCGATAATACGCTGCTGACGCCGACATCTTCGCCGACGAGGTGGAATCCGCCGGGCTTTCGGCATCGTGGCGACATCGGAATCTCCATGCGCTCGTTGGGGAAAGGAACAGGAAGGCTGGAGGGGAGGTAGATAATCTGACCATCATCATCAACAAAGAAGTTCCGAGCGCGGCGGAGCAGCCGAGCCCTCTCAGTATCCGTGATAAAAGGAGGCAATGTTCGAGTCATGACGTAACGCAGAAGAGAGGAGTCAGAATGAACATCATTGGCACTAGGGAAATGGGGAGGAAGAAAGGGAGCTTCGCCGTCGTCATCCATGAGGAGCTCCCAAGGATCCGCGTGAGGATGGCCGTGGGTGAAGTCAGAGTCCTGCCAGTGATGGAGGGTGGTGGCCGTGGCAGGAATATCAATCAGCCCATCCGCAAAGATGACATCATGCAGAGCTTGATCGGCAATGAAAATCTCGATGGGAAGA
>CM074817.1:1654885-1721017 GCA_037447605.1 Zygnema circumcarinatum
TTTTTTTTTTTTTTTTTTTTTTTTTTTTTATTGCTGAGGGGGTCGTGCTTTTGCAGCATCCAGTAACGCTCAATACTTCGCATTTCCCACTATTTGTTGAATCGGGAAGCCCTTTTGCGAGGAAATTTGGTAATGGCTCAGAAGAAGCTTTGGCGAAAATTGACCAGTGAGTCATCTAAAGCCAAGGATCAGTCTGCTCATGCGATGCAGAACTTTGACCAAACGAAGCCACTCATGAATGAATGAATGACTGGATGAATGAACTGGTTACTGATTGTTTAACGCCTTGAAATGGATCATCTTGTTATTGACCCATTAGAATCAAACTGATCAATGTTTATCTATTGTGTGCAGGGAGCTTTTGCATCGCGGTCAGAGCCGGTTTGTGAGAGGGGGATGGTGCGTTGGGCCACTCGCGGGGGGGGGGGACCCCTGCGAGACGATGGGCGACTCGTCTGTGTTGAATATCACAGACAATGCAAAACGCCTGGAGCATCACATTCATGAGAAATCAAATTCAAAAGTCAACCCAAAGTGCATGCAATTGTAGAAACTGTTGGCGAAGCAAAGCCAGTAAGGGGGCCCTCACTTTTTGGGTCGTACCCATGTGAAGGATTTGGGATGCATTTGTTTATTTTTATATTTGTCAGCAGTGCCAAAGGCAACCGCTATTGTAATCCTCCCTCCGCCTGTGAAACAATCCATGCAGTGACATGTAGTTGGGGGAGGAGGAGGGTGCAACTTGAGGGGAGCTCACGTGTCACTTTTTTGCAGCTTGTAGGGAAATTTACCACTTTAGCCCTTTCCATTCATAGAACATTCACAGTGCGGAATAGCATCATTGCACAGGTCGAACCTTTGGATCAATCATTGGCAATGATTGCCAGCCATTGATTCACGACACAAGCAACCATTGCCAACGGATAGGGATTTTCTTATACCTTGTAGACGCGCGCGCTTCGTACATTCAAATCACCATCCGTACACCCGACGAAAAAAAGGTCTGTATCTATTCTGAAAAGTATGAAACAGCATTTTTCGCAAAAAAAATCCTTTGTACAAGCTGCCCGGTGAAAAAGTGACTACATTCAGAAAAAGGGCACTAGCACTTCCCTTTGCCAAAACCATGGCGAAAATATGAAGACCCACTACTAGGGGGTGTCAGACTTAACAAAATGTTACGAATATCGAGTTTTTAGTATTACGAGAATCGAGGTTACTAAGTACTAAAAATCATCGCGCCCTCGAACCTAAACCGAACTGAACGGAAGTCAACTGTGCTAAGTCAACGGGTCAACGTTGCGAAGATTGACCCGTGGGGTTTACTGAAAAGGGCACTTCTTCGCACGATTTTGTTCGCACCCAAAAGAGGCGCCGAAATGGACGTGCGAAGAAAATACTGGCGAAAATCGCGTCAACGTGACGTCATGGTTGTTTTCCCGGCTTCCCGGCCGCGCCCGCGCCCGCCCGTGACGCGCAACACGACACAACGACAAGCGGCCTCCGCGCGCCGCGCCGGCGCTGTTTCTAAGTCTGAGGGCCCCGCGCGAGGGCGAAGTTGCGAAGACGGCGTTTGGAGAAGTGCGAAGACGGCGATCGCGGAGTGCGAACAGGACCGCGCCGCGAGTGCGAAAAACTACGCTCGAGAATTTTAGTTTTACTAACGTTGACTCGAAATGTTACGAATATCGAATTTTTAGTATTAGGGGGAGTCAGACCTTGACCAGCGCCAAACCAATTCCGCGAGCCCCTCGGGCCAATTCCGCGTTGTACGGCAGGCCTTTTTCGCCAAAAGTGGACGTTCGACAGGCTCGGGCGCCGAGCCTGTATCTCATTTTTGTAACCTATTTCGAAGTACGGACGGGACAGACAGGCTCGGGGGGAGCCGCGGTTTCCGACCCGAATTCTGCAATCGAAATCAATACCTTTCCGCCGGCGGAATCTTTCAATTCCGCGGGCGATGGTCAAGGTCTGACTCCCCCTATTACGAGAATATTTTAAGGGGGGCGACTATTTACAGTGTACGTTTTCTGAATGTAGTGTACGTTTTCGGGGGGCAGCAAAAAAATCCTTTTTTTGGCTGCCCGGCGCTGTTTCATACTTTTCAGAATACATACAGACCTTTTTTCGTCGGATGTACGGATAGTGATTTGAAATGTACGAAGCGCGCGCGTCTACAAGGTATAAGGGCGCAACACGTGGAGCGACATGATTGGTCGCGGCAACATAAGACGTGACAAGTATGTTTGGGACCGTGACGTGACGAAACGAGACGCGACAAAAGTGGAGTCCGCGGACGGCAGTCGGAAATGGCGGGAATTAAAACTGACAGAAAAAGATAGGGCACATAACGTAGCGTGTTTCAGGAAAAATCTGTCAGTTTTTTTCCCGCCATTTCCGACTGCCGTCCGCGGACTCCACTTTTGTCGCGTCTCGTTTCGTCACGTCACGGTCCCAAACATACTTGTCACGTCATATGTTGCCGCGACCAATCATGTCGCTCCACGTGTTGCGCCCTTATACCTTGTAGACGCGCAGGCGTCGTACATTTCAAATCACTATCCGTACATCCAACGAAAAAAGGTCTGTATGTATTCTGAAAAGTATGAAACAGCGCCGGGCAGCCAAAAAAAGGATTTTTTTGCTGCCCCCCGAACACGTATACTACATTCAGAAAACGTACACTGTAAATAGTCGCCCCCTATTTTAAGTCTGACACCCCCTAATAGGGGGAGTCAGACCTTGACCATCGCCCCCGGAATTGGAAGATTCCGCCTGCGGAAAGGTATTGATTTCGATTGCAGAATTCGGGTCGGAAACCGTGGCTCCCCCCGAACCTGTCTGTCCCGTCCGTACTTCGAAATAGGTTACAAAAATGAGATACAGGCTCGGCGTCCGAGCCTGTCGAACGTCCACTTTTGGCGAAAAAGGCCTGCCGTACAACGCGGAATTGGCCCGACGGCCTCGCGGAATTGGTTTGGCGCTGGTCAAGGTCTGACTCCCCCTATTCTCCCCGCACGTGCCGCCGTCAGTGGCGCTCGCTCTTCTCCCCTTCTTCTTGGCTTCGATACGATATGATACGGTACGATACAATACGAAACTCCCCGATACGGTACTATCCGTACTAGCCGTACGAGCTGTAGTAGCCGTTACGGGCTCGAACTTAAACTCTCCGAATTTTCCCGCCCTTGCCGCCGCAAGAGGCCACGATAGTGTCAGTTGTCTCGATACGATACGGTACGATGCGGTACGATATACCAGCAAACGATACGATACGATACTAACGAACCTACATGAACTCTAACATGATTCCCCTCGTCTATTGGTAACACAGACCTAATATTTGCCAAAAACGATATTTTCGCCGGATATTCGCTATAACCAGGTGGAAAATATGATGGGGTCCTACTGTACTAGCAGTCACGGGCTTACGCAAAACTCACTTTATGACAACCTAGTACGGCCATGGTCAATGTCTGACCCCCCCTTAATGGCGTGCCGACGCCTGGAACGTCACGTGGCAGCTGCTGGATGTGCGTGAAGGCACGTGTCGCTTGCCGGTTCGCTGAGGCTGCGTCAAAGTGTCCGTCAGCGGGCGGCAGGGCGTGTCGTGTATAGGGATGGCCCGCTTTATAAAGTCCGATTACATTATATACTTTACAACGGGTTTAAAAGTAGTAATATAGTACAAAGTAAAACACTTTATTACATATATTATACCCACTCGTTTTGAACAATTAACGACCGTACGACCGTACTCGTATGGTCGTACCGTACCAAAATTAGGTCGTTTTGGCGTTGGCGTTGCGAAATGCGTCCGTCTGGTTCACTCTGTCTGCTCGTGCATCCGTACCGCATAATACCGTACATTCGTACGACCGTACGACCGTACATATTGTAAAGGCGTTGTAAAGTATTATATAACAGCCGTTATCTAGTCGTCACAGTTATATAATATAATATATATTATATAGTCGTAATTAAGCCATCCCTAGTCGTGTATAGGGAGCGAGCTCGTCCAACCGTTCGCCCGTGCGAAATGAAGTTCACCATTTGAGCAATCAACTAATGAATATCTAAATGTATGAAGTGTTTGAAAACTCTGAAAATATTCTATATCAAACATTCGAATATAGAAATTGAAAATTCGAAAAATTGTCGTGTACGGCCTGCGAGCCATCCCTGATGTTCAGTGGGGTTCGTAGCAAGATAGAAGGCTTCTCCAGCATTTTCCCTCGGAAAATTTCAGCATTTCCGTACAAGCACTGTGGTACAGAATTTCCAATATTTCTTAATACGAAATTTTCCCATGTTCCAAACTCAGAAACGGATTTCAGCGCATTTTGCAGGGTTCGAACTCTGACCGCCACAACCACCGGAGTCACGGCCCGTAGCACCGACCACGACTTCCTTACAAACAAACGTGTAAGGACATCGAGTCACAGCTTCCAGCTCTGACTTCTGGCGCTGTTTCAACACGATTCGGTACAGGCCTCTTTTACTTTGCTCCGGGACCGCAGCTACCTCAGCGCGCCGCGAAGTACTCGTTTCGGGTCCAACCGCGGGCCGTCACTGTCCTCGACGACGAGCGCCGCCCCGCCCCGTCCGTAAGTCCGTGCTCGTCCGCGGCCGCGCCCACTCGCTGGCGACGTTCACCTCGCTGCCGTGTCTCTCCCTCCTTCTCCCTCCCCCCCTCCCTTTATCCCCTCACCTCCCTCTCCTTCCCGCTCCCCTCCCCTCCTCGCCCTTTCCCTCCCTCTTTCCCTCCCTGCCTCCCCGTACACCGTCCCATCCTTTTTTCCTCTCTCGCTCGAAATTGCTAAAGCGTTATGAATGCGGTAGGTGGAGAGCAAGATGCATTCAACGCCCCCGCATTGCTGACGGAGAAAGGAGGATACGAGAGTGAGAGGCGTGGTCTGTCTGTGGCGACGTCGAGGAGATGGGACCATCGGTGGGTAGTGACGCTAGCCGGCGCAATGGCAGCGTTGGCATTGCTGCTAGTCATCGCCCAGTACTTCGTGGAAGTGGGGAAGGTGGCAACGGCGGCGGAGGTCTGGCAGCAGCTGGAGGGGGGAGGCCGCCTGCTGGAACTTTTGGGCAAAGCCGATAGGCAGCTGCCCGTCTTCGCCTTCTTCATTACAGGTGGGGTGGGGGCGGAGGGAGGAGAAGGGAAAGGGAGGAAAGAAAATTTTGAATAAATTTGAATTTGATTAATTTTATCTGAATGAGTTGATTCGAACCCCCCCCAATGGGCACTCACCCCGCCTCCGCAGGCACCCAAGGCGAGGTGGCGAGCATGCAGCGGGTGCTGTACGCCGTGTACCACCCCCGCAACGAGTACCTCCTCCACTTCGACGGCTCTGCCCCCGCGGAGGAGCACGCGGCGGTCGCGCAGTTCGTGCGGGACGAGCGCGCGTTCGCGGAGGCGGAGAACGTGCGCGTCGTGACGCGGCCCAACGCGGTAACGTACAAGGGCGCGTCGATAACGGCCACGACCCTGCACGGCATCGCGCTGCTCCTGCGGCAGCGCGCGGACTGGGACTGGTTCGTTAACCTCAGCGCAACCGACTACCCGCTCGTCACGCCCGACGGTAGCCGCCCGCCGCTCTCTCTCTCTCTCCCACTCTCTCTCTCGCTCTCTCTTTCGCGCACGCGCTTTCTCCCACTCCCCGCTCCCACTTTGCCTCTCTCTCTCTCGTTCAGGCCCGCGCTTTCGCATTACCGCATTCTCGTTCGTGCCAAATTGTGATACGCAGATTTGTTGCAAGTCTTTTCCACTCTCCCGCGGCATCTCAATTTCGTGGCACACAGCGTTAACCAAACGAAGTTGATGTGCGACTCTTCCTCCTCTACCTCCTCCTCGAAAACTTTCAGTCTCCGCCTCCCTCTCTTCCTCAGCTCCATTGCCAAGCACTCGGAACACAGAGTGTATTTTAGCTGCACTGTCCCTATAAAGTTGACTGTTTCCGAGGATTAGTGACAGAAAAAATACTTTCAAAATTTGAGTCCCGTGTCTCATACAAGTCTTCCGAGGGATGGCGGAGCTTCACCTGCAGGCAACTTCGGGGAACCTTATGTTTGTGGATTCGGAATTTTCCAGCGGGGAGAAGGAACTTGTCCCTGTGAAGTACAACCGATCCATGCCCACTGCCTTCAATCAATATAAAGGTTACTCTCTTACCCTCCTTTCAGGATCCTTAATTTATGCTTGAGGGTTCCATTATCAAGATTTATGTTCCAGGATTCTAAACTTTATTCTCGTGCTTACACCCGCCGCGGCGTGCAGGCTCGGCGTGGGTGGTTCTGAGCCGCGCCTTTTCGGAGTACACGATTTTCGGATACGAAAATTTTCCTCGCACGCTTCTGCTGTACTTCGCCAACAGTCTGAGCTCGACGGAGCACTACTTCCAAACGCTCATCTGCAACTCGCGGGTCTTCAACTCCTCTGTGGTCAATATGGACCTGCACCACGTCAAGTGGGAAGGAGGGCAGGCAAGGGGGTGGCTGGCCCTCGTGGTTTCTCGTATGGGATTGATTTGATGGTTCGTATGTGTAATCTTTTTCTTGTGGGTATTTTTTTTGGAGGCTTCAAGGCTTGCATGCGATTGATTTGAAGTTTGTCCAGATACACGTCATTCATTTTTAAACATTTAAGCGTTTTTTTTTTTTCCTGACGGGATCGTGCTTCTGCAGCATCCGCTAACGCTCAATACTTCGCATTTCCCACTGTTTGCTAAACGGGGAATCCCTTTTGCGAGGAAATTCGGTAATGGCTCAGAAGAAGTTTTGGCGAAAATTGACCAGTGAGTCATCTAAAGCCAAGGATCTGTCTGTTCATGCGATGCGGAACTTTGACCAAACGAAGTGACTAATGAATGAGTGAATGAACTGGTTACTGATTAGTCAGCGCCTTGAAATGAGCATCTTATAATTGACCCGTTAGAAATCAAACTGATTCATTTTTATCTCTTGGGTGCAGGGAGCTTCTGTATCGAGGTCAGAGCCGGTTTGTTAGAGGGGGATGGTGCGTTGGGCCTCTCTCGGGGGGGAGGGACCCGTGCGATACAATAGGCGACTTATCGGTTTTGAATATCACAGACAATGTGAAGCGCTTCGAGCAACGCATTCATGACTTTTCAAATCCAAAGGTTTACCCAAAGTGCATGCAATTATTTAAATTGTTGGCGGAGCAAAGCCACTAGTGGTCTCTCACTTTTAAGGTCGTACCCATGTAGGGAAATTGGGATATATTTGTTTATTTTTATATTTGTCAGCAGTGCCGAAGGTAACCGCTATTGTAATCCTCCCTCCGCCTGTGAAACAATCCATGCAGTGACATGTAGTTGGGGGAGGAGGAGGGTGCAACTTGAGGGTCACGTGTCGCTTTTTTGCAGCTTGTAGGGATATTTACCACTTTGGCCCTTTCCATTCATAGAACATTCACAGTGCGGAATAGCATCATTGCACAGGTCGAACCTTTGGATCAACCATTGGCAATGATTGCCAGTCATTGATTCACGAAACAACCAACCATTGCCAATGGATAGGGATTTTCGTCATATATTTTGCTTTTCAGGTCCCCTTGCAACATATTTCTTAAAGCTCGGTGCTTCCTGTAACTAGACCGGGATTTAGTCTCACCCCTTGATCTCTCAAAGACCAGCCATCCAGCTTCCAACAGTGCCTCAGTCGTGAAAACCGCCGGTTCCTTGCAGATCCTTTGTGGGCGATTTGTTTCTCGTGGTTCCCCATGTTGACTTTCTGCGTGTGCATGTCATTCGATAAGGGTCATGCGTCACGTCACGTCACATCACGTCTTGCCATATCGCGATCACGGCGAGTCGGGCGAACAGCATACCGCAGCAACGCAACACGTCGGCGCCACGTCGGCGCCACGTCGACACCACGTTGGCCTAAAGGAGACTGAGCACGCGACGGCGCGCACAGCGGTAAACCTCTCGTCCTAAACCGAGACGGCCACGTGGCGACACGTGATTGGACAATTTTCACATTACGTACTGTACTGTAAAAGATGTTCCGTGCCGTACAGTACGGCTACACAACCATTTTTTCTGAGAAGCCCTGGGCTGGCCTGGCCTCTCCTGGAGCCCAGAGGGAGGGAAGGAGGAAAGTTGTAGGCTGCAGTATGACTTCGGCGCAGGGGAAAGGTAGGCTTTCTCCTGGAAGCGAGAGAGATCGCGCTCCGTTCTCTGGAGAGCGGTTTGACGAGCTTAATGCCGCTTTCAGTCGTGGAAGAGGGGCCGGAGGGGTGGAGGAGTCGGACTCTTCGTCCTTGCTTGGCGCAGATGCGAGCAGGAGTGGGGAAACGGAGGGGAAGGATACGAGACGGAGTGGGGCTGGAGAGAGAGAGAAGGGCGATGTTAGGGCATTTGAGGTAGACGGTGAGGAGCCTTTGCAGCGTGATGCAAGCTGGAAGTTTTGGAATGGTGGCTTATTGAAGCAGTTACTCAGATGGTTGAGATGTTGGAAGTGCATATTAAATGCAGATAGAAATACAATATGGACTATAGCAGGGCCAGCATTGGCGCTGTTTGTCCTATTTTTTGGAAGCTCCATGTCAAGCAACAGGGAAGTGCCACGCATGCTGGCGGCTTTGTTGTGGATGGCCACGTGGTGGCTCACAGAGCCTCTTCCTATTGCGGTCACTTCCCTTCTCCCTCTCGCGCTCTTCCCTTTCTTAGAGCTAATGGAGGCGTCCGAAGTGGCGAAGTCTTATGTGAATGATACCATTGTTTTGTTCATAGGTTCCTTCATGCTGGCTCTTGCTGTTGAAAAATTCAACATACACAAGCGGTTGGCTCTTAAGGTCTTGCTGCTTTTAGGGCCAAGAGGGAGAACGCAGGGCATGGACCCACGCCTGCTTCTGTTAGGGTTTGTTCTCGGCCCCGGACTAATTTCCATGTGGATAAACAACACTGCCACTGCCATTATGATGGTCCCTATGGCAGTTGGTGTACTTCATAAAGTTCAAGCAAGAATGTCTACTTCTGATGGCCAAATTCACTATGAAGCGAGCTGCCAGGCTCACCTGCAACCGGACGACGAGCTCCTCCGAGCTACTGAAGAAGCCAGGGGAATTTTCGCATCTTCTTCCGAGCTGCCAGTGCAGCGTGTGCCAGACGAAGCGGATACAAGCGAGACTGAAGCAAGACTCAATATGTCCCAAACTAGACGACCTGCATCTGCTGTAGCAGCCGCCAGGTCAGCGGAGACTGACCAGGAAGAATTGGGACTGGGCCGTCCTGACAAGGTTTCCAAAGTCCAATCTGTGGACCGTTTTCAGAATGTGTCTCCCAGTCTTGCCGCTGCTCAGGATCAAGTAGAGGAAACCACCATTCTTGTGAAAAATTCGTCTGGAAAAGAAGATCCTGAAGGCAGTGTGCAAGCCTCTTCAGACCACGTTCAGGAATTCAGCAAAGGTGTGGTGCTGGCAATTGCGTTTAGTGCATCGATTGGGGGAATAGCAACAGTCATTGGCACGGGGCCCAACCTCGTTCTCGCAGGGGTTTGGAGACACTTGTTCCCGGATGCGCCCCCCATCACATTCATGGACTGGTTCATGTTTGGCGCTCCGCTCTCGGGGGTGTTCCTTCTTGCTCTCTGGGGGCTACTCTGTGCTTGGTATTGCCCGCCGAAGGCAGTTCTCTCAATCTCAGCAGCTCTCGACTTGAGAGTGGTGGAGGATGAATATGCGCAGTTAGGTGAGGGGTCTGCTGCTTTTGCTTAAGTAGGGGTTGCAAGGTGGAGCAATGTTGGTAGCGCCTTTATGAAGTGACTTAAAGGTGTCTTGTGGAAGGTGTCTCTCTTAGGGAGAGATGTTTGTTGTTAGGACCACTTTTTGGGTCGGAAGTTCAAAAAGTGCATTCTGGGAATGGACAATAATCAGCTGGTAGGCGGTTGCAAATCACTGATATGCATGCACCACATATAGTACATTCCTATTGACACTATGTGCCCTCCGGCTCTCGCCCCAGCTAAATAGTAACAGTTGCTGAACCCCTTTTCTAGCGAAATTATGAATTTTGTAGGATGCAGAGGCGAAATTACATAAATGTGGAGATGGTTCTAGGGCTTAGGGCCATTTATGCACTTGCCATGTAGAACAAACACCTGTCACGAAATAGCCATTAAAGTTCATGATGTTGCAAAGTCAACATGAACTGCAAATTCTCTTCATTTCTTTTTTTACCTTTTTAACGTACTCACAGCATTCGATAACGAGCGAAGTCCATAGGAACAGTATACGTTAGGGAGGACGTTAAGTTAGAGTGGTTTGCTGTATGTAAATCTGCTGCCTGAGTTTTCTGTTGGCGTCATACCTTTTCCCTTCATGCAACTATATCCCATGCCTTATTTCAGACTGCAGCTCAAGGCGGACATACCTCTGTGTCTATTGCAGGTCCCATCTCTTTTCCCGAGGGCGTTGTTCTGATTGACTTCGGGGTGAGTGTATGGGGCTGAGAGCCTCCGTTAGGGCCTGTTGCTGCGGACCACTACTCTCTGCAGAGTCTCTCAGCTCCACTCTCACTTCCGCGTGCTCTCCTCTGCAAGTTCTGCCTGGGGTGGGCTCCGCCACAGCAATCCATGTAGACATTGCACTGCATAGAATTTCAGTTCTATACTTGCCCTTAGAGTTCAAGCTGCTTATTTCAGCATGTCTTACTTCAAGCAGCTTCGACATATGCAGGAACGGACGTTATTGCCATTGCGAAGCCTAACTGGGGTCTGGCGCATTGCTTAGGTGCTCATGCAGTTTCTCCTGCACTTCTATTGAGGTCGTTGGGTAACAGATGCAGATATATGTAGGTAGTTCGCATTGTAAACTAGTGTGATTTCTATCAACTTTCAGATATAGCATTCGAGGCATAGATGTTGTGTTCCTTCTGTAAGAGTTGCTTGTATGCATACGATCATGGCATACCGATCGATAGTCACAGGTTGCATGTTTGCTATTCTGGAATGGCAGGTCACACCCCTAATTTTGAACCTTCTTTTAAGTGATGTTTGGGCAGGTCCTTGCTTTGCTTTGGATGACACGCTCTCTCGGCACAGAAGAGGAGGACATTGGTGGTTGGGATGATATTTTCCACGATCGTGTTGATGATGGAACGGTTTCGGTAAGCGGTTTACTGGCTGAGCTGAGCTTGTATTGCAAACAGTTGTCCTTTTTGAAAATGGTAAAGAGTCTTTAAGCTCCAATCAAGCTCATTCATGTCATTGCAACACTTGCTAAATTTAACTCATTGCTGTCATAATGAAGAAACTTGTTTGGCATCTTTACAGTGGAAAAAAAGCCCAGAAAATAAATACAATTGAGTTAGTGGTGTTGGCGTCACTTCTCAGGAAAAACATGACTCTTGAAAAGTTCCATATTGCATCCCGATAATTATCCTTTTAATACTCCAATTATATCTACAGTTGCTTATGGGGGGTTCTGGGGTCCTATTGTGGTATAGATGGTAGCAGCACTTATCCTCTTTCTTATCCCAACTGGGAGGGCACCCGGTGAAAAGATTTTGGAGTGGAAAATGGTCGGGGATGTTCCGTGGAGCATTGTTCTGCTTCTGGGAGGTGGTGAGTTTGAGGGTTCTTTGCTGCCAGTTTCTCCTTCCCACTCTTTCCCATCCTGTCTGCTTCTCTTCTCCTTGTCAAAGTTACTTTTGCTGCCATCTTTGTTTCAGTAGTGATGGAAAACAAAGTGTAGCAATATGCTTTCTCTTTCTTGTTTTTACGGATTGATACCATCATGTATTCTTCCGCAATTAGATGTATCCAAGGTATAAATTGAATCACTTAATCCCTTTTCCTTAGCAACATGAAAAATAGTGTCTACACCTTTGTTCGCCCTCCCGCAGGGTTTGCCCTCTCTGCTGCTGTAACTGAGAGTGGCCTCTCTGTATGGATCGGAGAACACTTGGCGGTCTTCCATTGGCTCCCTCCCACTCTCCTTGTACCCACTGTCGCCATCCTCGTGGTTTTCTGCACGGAATTCTCCTCCAATGCCGCCACTGCCACAGTGTTTCTGCCCCTTCTGGCGAATGTGGCGGTTTCTATGGGTCACCATCCCCTCCTCCTCATGCTGCCCGCCACATGCGCATGCTCCTTCGCCTTCATGTTGCCCATCGCCACCCCTCCCAATGCCATCGCCTACTCCACTGGATACCTCCGGATAAGGGACATGGCAATCCCGGGCTTCGTTCTAAACATTCTGGGCACTCTTCTTCTCTCAATAGCCGTGTTCACGTTGGGTGAGCCTCACGCCTCATGTCTTTTTAACTTCACGAGAACTGAAGGATGTGGAAAAGAAGCGAAACGGCCTTTTGGACACCTTAGGGGTAAGTTGGAGAAGGTGTTTCTTTATCGCTCTGTGCACTTACGATCTTGTTTGTTCTTTGGGTGGCGGGAAAGGTACCGAAATTTGGGACCTTGATGCGAATGCAAAGGACCTTGTGTGGCTGCAAGGGCGGAATGACACTATGGTGCCTCCGCCGCCTCCTTAGGCCGGAAATGGGAAGGCAGGGGCCTGCCACGTGGAGGTCCCCAAACCATGGAAAATGGGCTCCATTAAGGAGCCTGAGGACTTAGGACGGCTCCATGTAACAGTTACTGATTGAGAATTCTTTCATTTTTTTATTCCTATTTTGATCATTTCTCCAGTCGGTGTCGGTGTCCGCTATACATTTGTCTGTAAAGTAGAAACTGACATCGCTCGTTGTCAAAAGCCACTTGTCTCCTCGTGAGTATGACAATGCCACTTGGCTCCATCCCATGCGGCACCCTCTGCATGTACGTGTGCACAGACAACAGCACATTGCTAACGAGGGATTGTCCCTCAACCAGAAATGAATGTGTGAGAGGGAACGCCCGTTGTTCTTGTGCTTTTCGATGGCATGGGGTGTCTGACACTAGTACATTTCTGCTCATGTGAAGTGTTTGAGTACATCATCGTGTCACATGCAGTTTTCTATTTAGTACACCGTAGACGAACAAGCAAGCACAGCCTCGCAGCTGTAGGAGACGACCCTTTCCATGCAGAGCAATCCCAAAATAACTTCAAGTAACATGTAAAAGAAAACAAACTTACAAATTCGGACCCGTATATAGAGTATGATTGTACATAACCTGACCCAACATGGTCCTGCGCTTCAGTTCTTCAGCGGACAGTTTTGTCCAAGGAAAATACAGAGCTCGCTACTTTAGCGGCTCAGCACTGAGGTTAATGGCTAACCGGGAGCACCTTCCTTCCAGCCGCTACAGTAAAAGCCTCTCCACCACCATGGGCATGCCAAACTTGGGCTTCAAAGTAAGCGCTGTTGACGGACAGTGACGGTAATTTGGAGCCATCGTCCACTTGAAGCTCTGAAGAATGAGAGCCAAAATCATTTTCACTTCTGCCATTGCAAAGCTTTGCCCCACACAGCTCCTTGGTCCAGTACTGAACGGCAAATAGGCCATAGGATGCTTCACAGCACCACCCAACCCATCAGCAAACCTTTCGGGTCTAAAGTCGTCTGCATCCGGTCCCCAAACATCTCTCTTTCGATGGATTTGAATAAGCGGCAGAACGATCTCAGCCCCTTTCTTAACCCTCAAACCCACAAGAGAGGCATCTCTCCCGCACTTCCTCGCAAGTACAGTCGCTGGTGGGTATATTCTTAGACACTCAAGAACAACCATGTCGAGATTCTTCAGTGCTTCTAATTGCTCAAGGGTAGGGAGTGGACCCCCCTCCTTTCCATCACAATCTTCTTTTCTGCAGACTCGTAAGACCTCTTCTCTGCTCTTCTCCTGCCATTCCGGATGCTTGGCCATAAGAAACATCGCCCACATGAGAGTCCCAGCAACAGTCTCATGTCCAGCCACCACCATAGTGATGCATTCAAACATCAGTTGCTGGTCAGTCATTCGACCACCTTCAATTCCCACCTCCTTTGTTTTGGACTTTGAAGTGGTATTTGAATCGTTTGGGAAGCTCTCATCCTTTGCCTCAAGCATGAACTCCAAAAGATCAGGAGAAGAAGGTTCTGAGGTCGCTCCATAGCTCGCTTCCACGAGTCTGCTTTCTTGAGCACTTCTCCTTCGGCTGATCAGTCCAAGGAGAAGTCTCTTAATGGTCGCTTCATCATCCATTAGCTGTCGATTCATTGCTGTCGGTAACCACCTGAAAACCGCATTCCACAGAAGATGATTGAGATCAAGAATTCAGTTTAAGGTTCACTTACCTTCCTAGCAATCAGGATTACAGTTCGCTGTAGTGGGAGAATACACGTCTGAACGTCTTCTTGAACGTGATCTCACCTGTAAAACGGAAACTGGCCTCCATTTGCGAGCCAAGTTGGTACTAAGTCAAAATATCGGCCCAAAACTCTGACTGCTTCCCGTGATACTTCACGCATTCCGGAAATGTCGGCACCGAAAGTTGCTCTTCCGATAGCTTCTAAGGAGAGCCGGGAGAGCTCTTTGTCCATATCAAGAACGACTGACCTCTCTAAAGTCATACGGTCCACCCACGAGCTCACTGCATCTTGTGCACACACTCCCACAGCTTCAACCAGATGCTGTACAAAACAACCACAGATCTAAACAAAGTAAGGAGCAGAGAATGAGGTAGAAAGAAGGGAGGAAAAACAGGTCAAAAAGGGTTTGGAAAAGCTGAAATCCAAACAGGGTCGTCCAAGTAGGTGTTTCATCCGACCTTAATGTTTTCTTTCTTGAATATGGGGGCGATCATCCCCCTTTGCCGCTCCCAAAGCTCTCCTGAAGAAGAGGACAGTCCGTTTCCGAGCAGTCTGAACCCCTCCCCCGCTTCTATCTTTGGAAAATCGTCGTTTTTGGCGACATAAATTTGGCGAATGAGGGCCGGATCGGAAGTTACAAGGCGGGGAGTGGAGCCGAAGCAGTATGTGTAGGTTGCACCAAACTTCTTCTCCATCATTTCAAGGAAAGGAATAGCCATTTTTACAGAAGGTCGTTCCTTTGCAGCCGCCCGTTTCATCTGGAAAGAGAGATTTGTATAGAGAAAGACAGACATATATAGATATGAGGAAAAGCACAGTGAGATCTAATGCAAAAGGGAAGGCTATAAATGATGTAAGATCTGCGGCAAGGCAAGAGACACAGTAATGTATGTAGTGAAGCAAGTTGCTTTCGTTACGAGGTGAAGAAATGCAACAGAATTATAGGTCTGCCCGGACAGGTTAAGTTAGCATCTCAGATGCACACGTTGCAGAAGGTAGAAGGGTGTTTCAGTCAGCAGTCGCTATCAAAACATAAGCAAGCTTAAGGGTCTATGCAATGCCGGAATAACGACCGAGGAGTCATATGAGGGAGAAGGGGATCAAATCGCAATGTGAGCGCGTTCGGAAATGGCGGCAAGAAGAGAATATAACGAAACTCCAGCAACTTCAAGAGGAAGAAAAAAAAAAAGCAAGGGGAAACCCAAAAACATGCCAAATAGATAAAAAATCGCTTCAGTCGCTGCAGACATTGTAAAGCTTTCAGAAAGTGCGGAAACGCACCTCTTGAATGTCTGGGATGTTTCCCACAAAGGGTCGAAAGTCGCAGCCGGGAATGCCCTGGCGACGGAAGCGGTCGATCATCGCTTGTGGCCTGAGCCAGTAGCGGTGGTACAGCCACAACGCAACGAGCAGCACTAGGGGCACAGCCACTGTGGACACCCACCAGGAGGCAGGAACTCCGGACATGCTGCAGGGCAGACTGCAGCTTGAGGGATAAAGAGTGCAGAAAGCAGCTTCGGCCTTGGGGAAAGTGGACTATGGAATGGCAAAGGAGATGGCAGTGTTGAGAGTGGGATTTAGGGAAAGGCGGTGGTTGGCTTGGTTACAATAATGGAAGGAAAGGGCTGAAGGCCTGCTACTCCTGGAAAAACGACAGAATGAAAACCTTGAGACTTGATTGCATGTGTACGCCACTATGAATTACAGGCTGAAAATTAAAAAAAGCAGTTTGAGTTTGAGCTCATGCAAATGAAGCAACAAATACAGCCTGGACCTTCCAACTTGATACTGACTCGTGATCTTTGCTCCACCAAGAAGGTACCTCGAAAGCAAATACGCAATTGGGATACATACATTCGGCGACATCATCACCAGAAAAGGACGCTCGACATTGAGAAGTCAAGTGTTTGAAACAACTTGGATATGCATTCTTAACAGTAAATGCAATACATAAATGACGACACAGTTCGTCAAATTGCAAGAATGTTTCGAGATTGGAAGAATACCTTTACCCTGTACTCTAGCGAAACGAAAAGAATTAATTTGCACACAAACTCTGTTGCAAAGGTTTGCATAAAGACCCGTGCAGCACGTCCTGTTTTATTTTTTTTCTGGATATACATGGCATAACTCCGACATGGCATAGCTCAAGTTCTTCAAACGACTGCTCAGCCAACAAGCGAGCAACGAGCTCTCTTTCTAGAGACCAGCAATCTCAAGACTAGCGGCGCCGCTGTACAGATTTTTACGCACAATCCCTTCTTAACTCCCCCCAACTGCAGTCAATAGCTGCAGCTGAACCTGCATTCGGCCCTCACCTTAAAGAGCTGCAGCCGGGAGATGGTTTGCCCAAGACTCGGAGTTGTGCGAAGATCATTACAATATGAGGACGTGATGCTGTGAACGAGAGAGGAATCTTGCAAGAAAGCCTCCACAAAGAGGAGTCTCGTGGAAGAAAACAGAAAGTTCTGACGCCAAAAAGTTGAAACTCTAAAATCAGCGCTCTGCTCTGCCCGAGATGGCGGGCCGCCTCTCAGCGCTGGCTGGATCGTTTGCGCCTTCCCTTATTGGAGAAATCTCGCTCCTTGCTGAGCGATGTGGAGCCATCAACCTCAGCGAAGGTATGGTTGCGCTTCATTTGAATTTAGGGCTTTTGAGGGTGTTTTGTGTCACTAAAAAATCTTGTTCTTTTCAGATCAAATGCATTAGGTTGCAGTCTTGGCGTTTTAGTATTCCCTAGAAAAGCTGACAGCTAATTCTGGCAGTTAGCTGTTTTGGGTGATTTCCAAACCCTGGACTGCCGAATCTGTGACTCTCTTGCTTTTCCCAATTCAATCATTTTAGTGTGGGTTATCCGAGGTGTTTACTTGAATTTATTGTTTGCGAACGCTTGAAGTTCCGATAGCAAACGAGTCTCCTCTCAAGCGTCTCTGAAAGCTGCTCTTTGATGCCTGTTCCCCTACATTGTTCCACCAGCTGCAAAGTTGGAACACACTTCGTGCATGGCAAGGTTTGAAGTTTATGGGGTTCAGGATTTCCAAACTACCCTGCTCCTTCCTTTTTGAAGGATGCTGCTGTCGCTGCCATCACAGGAGACATCAATCAATACAGGTGAATCGACCAGCCATATTTGAAATGCCTCCCATGAATGGCACGTTTGGCCCATTTTCATTATTTTGAACAGCAAGTCATGGCGTGCATGCGAAAGTCTGTACAGCCTCGCAGTTGGCCTACTTGTTTAGTCACTACACCTTAGTTCGAATGAGCTGCTTTCCCCGCTCGTGGATTCATTCTAGACCCTCTCATACCCCTCATTTCCAACGATATAGATCATACCCCACAAGAAAGACTGGAGACATCCTTGACTCCTCGTTTACGCATTCATTTGTTCTTTTGTGTGTCTGTTGGCTCTCCTCCTGCGAACACAGCTATCGTCAAGAGCTGCTCGAAGCTATTGCAGGAAAGTACTCGGCGAGGTTAAGTATTCACGTGGATACGACGGAAGTTGCGATCACCTGCGGGCAGTCGGCCGCACTCGCATGTGCCCTCCTGGCAGGTCAGGACTCTCTGAGCTCCTATTGAAAGTAGTATTTCCGTGCTCGTTTTATTGCAGAGACAATACAGTTAGCACTACACAACATTGGGCAAGCTGAGCATTATTTACTCACTTAAAAAGAGAGGAAGATAGGACGTGCTTGGTCCTGCAAGGCTTGGGCAAAGTCTCGATATCTCAAGAGGAAGGAGAACTCTTTTCGAGCCTTTTCACAACGAGCAATCCAACCGGCTCCTCACTTTGGCTTGACATTTGCATTGTATGTGGCATCCCGGCATCGGGTTCTGCATTAGGAATATCCGATAAAGCCCTTTTGAGTGGTTAGAGAGTGAATACTCAATAGCTCTCCCTTGGGGAAGGGCCCTTGCAGTGCTGAACCCTGGGGATGAAGTCCTGATCCTTGATCCTTCCTACGAAACCTACAAAGCATGTGTTTCAGTTGCCGGTGGAATACCAGTGAGTGCTACAAGCTGTCTCTCCTGCTTCTATATACCTGTGTATTACCTTGTATTATTACCTGTGTGTTTGCACTACTTTTCAGCATCCTCTTCTTTAAATTATTTACTCTCGCTTTCTCTCCCCCCTCTCCCTCGCTCCTCGGCTACTGCGCTTCCACCTTCGCTAAAGCCATCATTTGAAGGTCCACATCCACCTCAGCGCATTACATTTCCTTTCTCATGTTCCATACTATGATCCGTCACATGTACGGAGAGCAAGAGAGCAATAAACACGGGTTTCTTTGTTGGAAAGATTGAGTATATGATAGTATTCTTCATGGTTTTGAATCTCCTGCTTGATGCGTGGGGAAGGAGGACAATAATGGAAGTCACGTTCTAATGTCGCTGGAGGAGCTTAAGGGAGGGGATACATTTTTAGGTTGATGTGACGGCTTCTGGAGATACCGAGCAGCAATATGAAAGCCTCTTTGTCACTGTTGATTGAGTGGAACTATATGGTATTCGAAGAGAGGACGGGGCTTAATTAGTGATGATCTACATACAAAACGTGGTGAACTTCAAGGAATTATGGCAAGAAATTGATGGAAATGTGTTCTCTGGGTCATTTTTGTGAGCAGAAATATGTACAGCTTCAGCCGCCTGACTGGAAGATCACACGGCCCTCATTGGAGGTTGCAATCAGCTCCAAAACATCTGCCATAATCATAAACAGGTATGCGTCCATTCCTAGGGAAGTCAATGTAAAGATCTTTTATCTCCTCATTTGTACACATCTCACATACTGAGCTTCTGATCCTGATTCCGGGAAGCATGAAGCCCCTACCACCACTTTTGCAAGTCAAAATACTCTTCAAACAATGCCGAGTGCATGATGTATAACCGGCTTCTTCTCTTGTTTTGTTCCAAACCTCGCATTCTTCCTCTCTCCCTCCCTCAACCCCATTCTCTGAACAGTCCGAACAATCCCACAGGGAGAGTTATTACCGAAGCCGAGCTCTCATTGGTTGCCGAGATCTGTACGGAGCATGACCTCATCGCGATCACTGATGAGGTCTGCCCATTTATATTGAACTTACGGAGCCTTTATTAACATATGTTTGTGCTTTCGTGGCTGTTTGGCGTACAAGAAGATGACCCAGCTCAAAAGTTTGAAGTGAATTTAAACACATCAATGTTTTTCCAGTATTTTGTGTTTTTGGGTAGTGAAATTTATTGATTTTTGGAAGCTGTTTCAGAACTTTAGGGTTACAACTTTAGGGTTACACTTGTACCTTCCGCCCAACACTCCCCGCACGGGCTTTTCGGTTCAGTTTGGTTCAGTTTGGTTGGTTCAGTTTTTCGTCCTCTCTTCCTAATTTGCAGGTGTACGAGTATCTCGTCTTCGAAGGGGCTCGACACGTCAGCTTAATCTCATTGCCCGGAATGCGTGAAAGGACCATTCTGACTTCCTCCATTTCAAAAACTTTTTGTGTCACAGGTGAGGTCACCTCTAAGACCACGAAACTAAGGAATCAAGCTCTCGGATTTTGGTGAATTTTACCCAAGCAAAGGGTAAAATTAAAATGTAGACTTCAGGATGACCGAAAAACCAAAACAAAATGTTGATATAAAACAGGAGCTTAAAGTTTAAATTGAGGTGAACTTAGCTTGAAGCTGCTAATGCATGAGTGCCAAGAATTGCTTTGTTTTGAACGAGAAAGGAGAGGACCTATGTGTGTGTTGTTCCTTTCAGGGTGGAGAATAGGGTGGGCTATTGCCCCAAAGGAGATTGCAACTGCTATTGCCAAACTGCATTGTAAGCTCAACGACTCTCCGCCTGCGCCATTCCAAAAAGCGGCAGTGCTTGCCTTGGCCTCTCCCACGGAGTATTACGTCCGGCTAGTTGAGGTAGGTCAAACAGAAGAAAAGGGTCTAGGTTCAAACACAGCATATTGGGTGTTGAAAGGCTTTTGGGAATGGTCTTTTGAAGTTTAACTGCAGTACTGTGAGCTCTGAAAATCATTGAATTCACGGGACGGAAGCGGTGAAGTCTTGTAATTTGGGGGGTTTTGGGATGCCTTTCCTCCTCAGGAGTATGAGGAGAAGAGGGCGATGCTTTGTGCTGCAATAGAGAGCGGCGGTCTCAGCATTCCATCTCCGCCGCAGGGGGGAATGTTCGTTTTTGCCGAAATTCCACCTTCTTTTGAGGGGTCGGATGTGAGTGCGCTTCACACTTGCACCCACTTCCCTCCCCACTCGCTCCATCCTCGCCCTCCCTCTCCCCTCTCCCCTCTCCCTCACCTCTCGCTTCATTTGTCACTGTTTTCGCAATCGAAAACAACTGAAAACGCATCCTGAATGTGTATTGCTTCGTCTTCTGGGTCGCCTGTGATTTCAGTTTGATTTTGCGAAGGATCTTATCAAAAAAGCACGAGTGGCAGTTGTCCCCGGATCCAACTTCTTCCATGCTGACGATGCGGAGACCATGGAAAGAGACAAACAGGAAAGAGGTGGGAGAGAGGTTGAGTCCAAAAGAAATAGGTACGTGCGAGTGGCTTTCTGCAAGGCCGAGCAGACCCTCAAAGAGGCAGCGGCAGCCTTCCGGCAGTTTGGCGAGGAATATCATGAAGATAAGTAATAGGGTTTCAAATTTTTAGGGTTCTTAGGAATTATAGGGCATTGAGGTTGAAGGGTTTCGAGATGAAGAGACGAGGAGTATTTCCTGGAGAGCCTCTGTAGAAAGAGCCCCAAGGAGTTGAGAACGTTCGAGGTGCTAGTTACATGTGTTGTATCAACGAGGTCTTTGGGCTTTCCAGGGTTTCAAAGGTTTTTAGTATTCTTAGGGAATTCATCTGTAATTATTAATGGTACACGATTCAAGAAATTGACAACGACTTTTCCACATTGACGACGACATCGGCCTCACTTCACAATGCAACATCAAGTTAGCGAAAAAAACCGAACACGAGAGCAAACTTGACAGCCTTGACATACGTAAATTTTGAAGTGATGGTATGGCAGTATCACATACCCTCTTCTTGAAGGAGGCTACACTGCAGTCTCGCAGTCTTCCTCCTGTTTCTTCACCTCGTCCTTCCTCCTTCGTCGTCTCCTTCTCCTGCTCCACCTTCTCCTTCTTCTACTTCGTCCTCCTGTCCTCACTTCGTCCTTCCTTCGTCTCCTCCTTCAGTCTCCTCCTTCGTCTCCTTCGCCTCCTCCATAGGATCGGGTTTTGTAGCTTCCTTTTCCTTTTTTTTTCTTAGGCGGATGGTGGCTTGGAATTGGTGGGGGGCTGGCGATTTGGAAGCAGTTAATTGGATCAGTTAGGGATGTCATGTCAGAGAATATTTCCTGCATTGATGTACTTGACCCTTCTGTTTACTATGAACACTTTTCTCCGCTGGGAGCTTGAGTCATTCTAGGCGATCATTTAATTTAGGACTGGGTTTTCAAACATGCTTCGGATTGCGGAAGTTAGGGAACTGAAAGAAGCA
The DNA here is from genome assembly GCA_037447605.1 of Zygnema circumcarinatum. NCBI lineage: Eukaryota > Viridiplantae > Streptophyta > Zygnematophyceae > Zygnematales > Zygnemataceae > Zygnema > Zygnema circumcarinatum. Next base: position 1,676,628 of record CM074817.1, read on the forward strand.
ATTGTCTCGAAGCGATCTGTACTTCTTGTGACCTGTACCGTACCTACCTTACGACGAGCCTAGTGAATTACGGATAATTGGTGGAGGGGAGTGTAGCAACTATTCAGATCCTTTTGCTCGAGAGTTGTCACCTGTTCGATTGAAAACTCTCTTGAAGATCCATGGAAGAAGCAGGTTAGCTCATGAAACATGTCTTCAGAGAATGACGTGTTTGCTTTGTGGGTCACAGTTGAGGGGGGAGGGGAGAGGGAGGGAGGGGGGAAGGGGCAGAGTGGGAGAGCGGGACAGTGGGAAAGTGGGGGGTTGGAGGCGGAGATTGAGGCTGAGCCGGAGAAAGAGGCGAGAGGGAGAGGAAGAGTGTTAGAATGCGAGAGCAAGAGAGAGAGAGAGAGGCGTCCCTAGTTCTATTCAATGTACGGTTACCTAAAGACGACATGACGTCACATGGCCGATGCCAGCGTGCCAAATTTATATTTCAAGAATGTGAAGATGGCATTGCAGAAGAGCCAACGTTTCATTATCACCTAATTGACAATGAACTTGTTATATAAAAAAATAAGGGGGAAAAACAGAAATGCAACCAGACTCCATGCCGGGACAACATTCTGTTGAGCTTCCAGGAATTCAGGGAATCCGTCCTTATTGTCATGCTACAATAGCTCCGACTCTTGTTGACATGTAACTGGTCGGGCTCACCATGGTGGTGAAAATGCCCCAATAATGAAAGTTATTAACAACATTTTGAGCCGAAGGAATCGCAACGCCTCCAAGTCTTCACTTGAGGACCTCGTTAAGCCTCCACCTCTACATGAGGTATGGGCTGTCAAGGACAGCAAACCCGCAAGCCACTCCGCCCTCATCTGAACTTGCTCTTTTTGTGCGCAGTAGGTGGCCCGCCGGCTTGTTCAGCACAACTCTTGGCGGAAAAGAAGCAAGGCCTCCGATTTATGAATGAGATTCTACCTGCAAGTACGTGCGATCGGAAGGCAACGACAGCCCACATTTATCACAAAAAAGAAAAAGAAAAAATGCTATTTCGGGCAAAGGATCTAAGCTAATTCTTCATCCTCACTGTACTCGTGAATAAGGCAGACTCTATTCCAACATAACTACTCTCCCCGCATAGGTCCGAAGTCTCTCCTTCTGCAGGCTCTCTCGAGAGAGGAGACGGTGTCAATTGATCTCAGTGATGTTAATTTCAGCTATGTTTTCAAATTTCCTTAAGAAAAACTCAGCATGCAGCGTACTAGTTTAACAGCTACGCACTGTAAAGCCATTTGGGAAGTCGACAAAAACTTACAGCTGCCCCGCTGGTCACAAATCTTCTGCATCAGACCGTCTACTCCCTGGTCTCACCCTATTCCCGTCTGAGAGACAACCATGGAACTCTGCAAAAGAGCAATGCCGAAGGCGAGGCAATAGATAAAGAGTAATGAACCTGTCAGTAGAATTGCAGCGATGAGTTATGTCTCACGTAAGCGAGCATGTCCTACTTAGAGAAAAAATGAGGCAATTCAGAGGAGGTCAAATACCTCTGCTAGTTTCGCGTCTCGATCTTGCAGCCATTCTTGGGACCTAGGCCTCTCCCAGCACAGCTGCATGGTTCAGTTCAGCAGTAACCGTCATTCACTGTCAGAGCTCATGGCATATCGCCTAAACTGTGAGTTTCGCACTTGGGGTGTTCCACGATAATCACGCTGAGGTCTTTGGCCATGACCAGAGCTCCCATTCATTGCTAGCAGAGCTGCAGCATTTTCAAAACTTCCCCAGAAATTAGATGGCATGATAGTTTTCTAGTCTTTCTTTTGTCGGTAAGAAATGACGAACTTAACCACTTCCCAAAAGCAACAACAGACTCAGATCTGGCCATTAGCTTTAATGGGCACACCATTGCTTGCCGCGTTCTCCGGAGAACTGTTACGGAACAGTGAACTGCCCCCAGCATCAAACTTGCGATGATGGTATCGCCGACGGGACCTTAAAAACCAATCCCCATCACTATCTCCCTCATCACTGTCCTGTCCATTCCGGGTGACATCCCACCGTCCTTCTGCCACTACATCCTCTCTCACTCCATTTGTCTCTGTGTTTGATGGCTCAGACCCGCCTACATCTGCAGGTCTCCACCGAGGTTCAATTGGGTTTTGCGGTGCCGACGGCATCCATGTTACATCCAAATTACGGTTTTCAACTCCTCGGTCTTGTGCTAAGGGTACTGTTCTAAGGTGTAATTCTTGACCTGCCATAGACTCTTCTGCAGGAGGGTAAGCTCCCAGACTTAACGGAACTTGCTGCCAAAGACGGTCTGTTTCCCACCATGGCTGCTGCCCATTTGACTGCTTTTCAGGAAAGGACACCTCTGCCATAACCCCCTCCCCAGCGCCCTGCTGTTCGTGCTGCTCTTTGCTGCTAAGTGCTGCAAATTCGTTGAATGCAGCAACAACAGGGGAGGGATGGACTGCTGAGGGAGAAAGAGTGAGAGCAGGAGTAGTTGACACTTGTTCCATTAGCTGCGGTTCTTCATCACTGTCACTTAGCGTTATTGGATTCTGTGCTCCTCCACCGCCATTCACCTTTTGTGCAGGAGGCAATGCTGCATCAGGTTGCCTACTCCCATTTACACCGTTAACTTCCACGGGATCGACGACCCGTTGTACTGACCGTCGATGGAAAATGAGTGGACTGTCAGCATCATCTTCATCGCTGCCATTTTGTGCTTGCATGGTGGAAGGCGTAGCCCCATGAGAGAAACCGAGGGGCAATGATGCACTCCTGCTCCCCTTGTCACTACTTCCCTGCACCTCACTCCTCCTCCCCCCGGGTTGAAGTGGAGGATTGCTTTGCATTGACCATGATCCATCTCGCATGCGCTTAATGCCCAATCGTAGTAGCGGCTCCTGCTTTGCTCCTTTTGCATTGACTGTTTCCACGCTACCACATGCACCTTCTACTCCACTCTCATCACCTTGACTATGGCTTGCCTTTGGAAGGACTGAGGAAGGGGGCGGCCTCCATGGCTCGGAGCGACCCAAAGGTCCCTCCAAACGAGGCCGCCATGAACCATCCGCTTTGACCTCCACATCGGTCACATCTTCATCATAGCTCATCAACTGCACCCTCCAACCAAGCTTTCATGAAAAAAGAGAGGGCCAAAGGACTGTGTTTTCACTATTACATCGCATATTTTGCAGGAGTAAACAAGGTGAGGATACAGGAGAAGCCCATTTGCGCATCAGCTACAAAACAGACTGCTGATTTCAGGAATATTACTACAGCTCGAGTTACTTACAGCTAATGTAATGTCGTGGAAGTACGGATCAACAATAAGGCTCTCCAGAGAGTAGTTAACTCCACACGTGGGGCATTGCCACTGTATCAGATACAGGCAAAATATAGGCGTTAGGACCCTTAGTTGAGCAGGCTTGCCAGACAAGTGCTTTTTTGTCAATAGAAGGAGAGGGATGACGAAACAAACCAACCTTTCGAGCCCTCTGATTCAATGCCACAAGGGTTGCCAGGTCAAAGCAGCTCATGTGAGCGCATTCTTTGAATCGCCCTGCTTCTCGCATTCGCGATCCTGACATCTGCAGTAGAGCAAAATAATGGAAGCGAAGATCAAGGCTGTACCAGACATTACAATTGAAAGGGCTCACAACTCTAAGACTAGGACAGTGAAGACAGACATTCACTCCTTAACAAAGATGCCTGCACTTGCACGCATCATACAAACTTTCAGATATGATGAGATGCGGTAGGTAGCCTTGTTCAAGAGGATTCATAACGGCAAAATAGATGAGATCCCTTCACTCAACGCGTAGCAATCGGTTAGAATTGAAGAGCACTTACAGGACAGCGAAGACTAACCACCACGTGATCCTGCACCACTTCCAAATCACTATCACTATCGCTGCCACTCCCACTGACAGCAGCCCCGTTTCCCGATGTCCCACCACCTCCTCCAATGCGTTTGTTAATGCGAGACAGTGCAGTGGCTAATGGCTCTCCCTCTCCCACAGGGGGCACCATGCCTAACACTTCCTCCAATGACCTTCGCCGCACCAAGCGTACTCCCACCACAAACTGACGAGCATCATAAGCAGTGACTTGTAGGCGATTAGACCCCTCCTTCATGAACTCCGTGATCTGCACATGCATCAACTCTCGCTTCACTTGCAGCTTTGGAGACGGAGCCTGTCATCCTAATCTCATTTGAAGAATACAGCTCATATGACATGATTGAAGAGCACGTCCATTCAAACATTTCCGAGCCTACCTAAAAAATAGCATGCTGTTCCAGCCAAACAAACCTCCTTTCTCCTTTTTTTTATCCCCTAACTACAAAGTTCAGAAATGGGTCACTAGATCTAGAAGATAAACAAAAAACACTGAAGGAAATTTCGATAAATGCACAAGGTTAGATCAAAGTAGGTTGCTAAACCCTGATAGCAAAAACAACAGCCCTGTGAGCCTACCTTTCCAGCTTCATCCCTTCCATTAGTCCCCAACACCTGCTGACCGGGTCGATGGGCCACTCGTAATGGAACACCTGCAGGCACAGTCCTCTCATCATAAATGCAATGAAGTGAAATAGAAAACTCTGCTCCCATTCACTCACCTTACAAACCAAACCTACGAAGGCAGTCATGCATGTTTTTTACATCCTCACCATTAGCTCGTACTTCACAGAAGAGAGGCCAGTGAACCCGAAGCGGCACTTTGTCATTAAGCAGCATCGCCCAGACCTGCAATCACACAAACTTTTCGGATCAGCTGAAGCTCAGCCATCACAGAAGCATCAAAACAGTCATAGCAAAGGGCACGTTATGAGGAATAAGCGATTCTCTCCTTCATATTAGTACCTAAATGAACAATGATCATGTCAGCTGGAAACAGCCTCACCTGCATCTCATGCCGACCATCATAACAAGCCTGCTTATGTACGCTTGACAAAGTGAAAGTACGCTCTGCCATTTGAAATGGACCAGTCCTGCAAGTCACACCATCCGGTCTCTGGTTTAAGCATCTTGTACAAAATATGTATCACCTAATGGAGAAAAAAGAGTGGAAGGACGGTGACTTGCAAAAGTACGCCATGCCCTGCAATTCTAAACTCGTGAGCACTTAAAGCAAATCTTACCCGGTAATTGGAGCTCCGGATTGTGGTGGGAGAAGCTTCACCGGAAGAAGAGGGTGGCCAACAGTTTCAAAAAAAGGGTCTCCTTTTTGAAGTCTGCATAGCTCACAGTAGAAGTGGGCAGGCAGAATAGTTTCTGTTCCAGCAGGAGCCCCTTCTGGTGGCAAAATCACACATGAAACGTGTTGCCAGACACCACAAGCAGGAGATTCGCACTGCAGCATCATGCCCGAGTCACTGTCATTGCCACATGGGCACCGAATACTTGTAACCTCAACAGTTTGCATATGGTTCTGTATCACGACTTCCTTAGGGGCAACTGCTTGCTTCGCAGGCTGAGCAACCCCTTTCCGTTGATTTGACACCTTTCCAACAAGCCGCATACCGCTGCAACCATACCGCCACAAGCAACCCCATTGCTGAACTTGACATCTGCCTTTGGAAGACTTCGCAAAATGAAAAAGAAAAACGTACCACCAGAAGGATGATATCATGGCACAACTTCTGAAATGGACAACCTTAAAGAAGCTTACCAGTAGACATCCTCGATCACAGCTTCTACTGTAGCACCCCCTGTGGTAGCTGCACCTCGAGAGTCCTGCTTTGATCCTGTCCAATTGACATACCATTGAGAACATTACGATAGCCTCAACAAGCGCAACATCATTTACAAGCAAGTAGTCTGTCGTCTTGTTCGGGCACACACCTTGTTGCGTTCCGTTCTGTTCCGACCTAAGAAGTGCCAATATACGGTCGACAAGCACCTGTTAGGATTGCCCAACTAATTGAGGTCAGCATTAGATTCAAAAAGGAATCACTAACTCTAGGGCAAAGTGCCCATTCCAGCACATTGAAATATCATCACGATATGTTCAAACGATCGTATACTTCCCGCACATTAAAATGAAAGCTGAGGAGAATTGTAACAGGCCAACACTACGCAATCTCAGCACGAAGAGCTAAACTTATTTAAAAACAGAGGAAAACTGAACTCGAAAAGAGAATCAAACAATGCTGACCAACAAGCCTACATGCAAAGTGCTGGAGTGATCCAACTCAACATAGCGTCAAGACATTGACGTGAAAGTTCAACCTGCTTTGTCCCGTTCCTTGGTGCACCAAGACGCTGCAGCGCGTCTTTTAATTCTTTGATTCGAAACTGAGCTACTTGACCCTGCCCCATCCAACTCACCAACAGATAAAACGTTCCTGAAAAAAGACTGCAGCCATTGAAGTATCTGTACGCATTTGGTCTAGCAAACCCTAAATCGAAATGTAAGTCAAAGAAAAAGTGCAAGACCACTAGCCTTTGGTAAACTTGAAATAGGGAAAATGCTTCTCAGCGTATAAGTCACAAAATCCCTAATCGGCAGATGATAAGTGTCTCGCAGATTCAAGGTGCTAGCTAAGCATTAGGCAAACATCATCAGCTCAATGAAGGCTACAGTATGCTAGCACGCTTTGCTCTCTTTCTCTCTCTCTCTCTCTCTCGCCCCCCCTCTCTCCCACACCCTCTCTCCCTCTCCCTCTCCCAGTCCTCTCTCTTTTTTTTCTTCCTCTCCTCAGCATCAGCCTCTATTTGCGTGAATATTGGTATACGAAGCCGACTGATCTCATTCGAGTTAACCCTAACTCTAACCCTAACCCTACTAGTTACCAAATCACGAAAAGACTACAGGATAATGCACAAAAACGAAAAGCATACGAATTCGCTGTTCAATACTAAGCCAACACTGCGTCTGACTGCATTCCAAGACCTAAGTTCAACAAAAAGCTGATAGCACTCCGTACTCTAAACTCTAAAAATACATCAGATGGCTAAAAATCCGTTAGTCGCCTACCAGGAGGGGTGGGGGGCTGAAGACCTAAACGAATGTTCTGGTGGAGGCTATACCTGAAAACGTCGAAAAGTTTCGTCGTCCATAACGCTCCAATTAAGAGAAACGATTACTCCAGCTGCCACACGCAGTCATCAGATGCTACTTCCTCCCTCACTTCCTTCCTCCCCTCCTCCTCCTCCTCCTCCTCCTTCCCCTCCCCGTCTTTCTCGCGCTTCCTGCTGCTGCTCAAACCCTAAATGGTGACAGACCGGCAGAGAAAGACCTGCTGCGGCCCCTTGAGGCTTTTTTGAGACCGCCTGCCTCGTTCTATGCGCATGAATCACCTGTTACAGTTTGGTCAGCCAGTTTCAAACCCCCATGTAAATGGCCACTCGCACTGTCGCAGAAGCTTCCATAAGAGGGGATTCAGGCGTACGGATGACGGTGGTTGCAAAAACTTGTACGGTTATCATACGGAGAGTGGGGATCTGGGGGACGTTTAGGCGGTATAGTACCACCTACAGTACAGGACAGTACTGTACCGCCGGAAGGCCGTACGGCGGTTGAAGGAAAAAACAAAAAAACGTCAGCAAAGTGTAACATATCGTCATGACACATCCGGCCTGCGTGACGTGACATACAGTCCTACGCTGCCTGCTAGTGTTTAACTGAACGTCACTGCCGTTCTATGCGAGTGCCAGAAAGTAGTTCGCCGTTCTGTTGGGCTTTGATTTCCATGTGAACGAGCGTGGCTGGCATTGCCGGGAGCGAAAGGCAGGAGAGGCGGAGGGAGGGAGAGGTGGAGTATTCGGCTGATTGTTTGATGCTGGCAACCTTTCAGTTATAGTCAGCAAACCTGGACTGCATGTGCTCTTAAATATCGAGGCAAGCCTACGTTTTTAAGACAACTCTCGACAACTGTTGTCGTTGCCAAGGTCATATGCTCCAGGGCATTCTTTAATCCTAAAACGACATTTTAGAAAAAAAAAAGTTGGCCTCGAAAGCTCAGCACCAGAAGGCTGGAATAGAAGTACCGAAGGAAACTTGGAAGTCTTCTTGCGAAGAATTTTTAGCTTTCTTATTGGAGGTGTGCAGTTTGCATTAGGAAATGGGGCAGGTTAGCAGGTCGGCAGGTTAGTGCACATATGTTTCAGAGGCAGAGAATTGCCATAACAAAGAGGAGAAGGAAGTGATGCCAAAAGGGAGCCACAAATTACAGGGTGAACGCATGCAGCATTCAGGGCACTCAGCCAAGAACGGACAGCTCTATCATTGAGGCGCCTCGTGGATCACATCTACCTACATTAGACTAAGAGGTAAACTAAAGTCGCAGAACACTTTCTAAAGGACTATGCGGATCTATTTAATCCACCGCACGACGATATATCATCAACTGAATCTTGTCAGCGATAAGAAAGTATAGTTGCACGCAGCTATAGCTCTTGTGGCATTATTATCAAGGCCACAGAGAATAGTGCTTAGAAGGGATAAGCCCATTAAATAGAAGCAGCCGCAGGAGTGGGCTCTAGCGAATGCTGTGTGCTCAGCCCTTGCTGCGCCATCCATGGCTGCGTCAACGTGCAGTCGGGAAGGGCTGCTTCAGGACCCTTGCCTCCGTGAACCGCTTCCTTTAGCATGCGATAATGCTCATTCACTTTGTCAAACACAGCCTGAGAATATACTTCCCGTGCCTGCCCACAGTACAGACCAGTCAGTATCTGTGCAGATTCCCTGAAGTGGATACTTATTCGTCGTTAATGAGGTACAGCAGGAGGGACTTTTTTGTCGACCATGGCTGCTCACCTGCTTCCTGTCTTCTACGTGTCCTGCGACTTTATTAAATTCGATCTCTTTTGCCACAGAAATGGCCACCCCATGGAAATCAATTTTGCGCTCTTCGCCAAGCTCTTTTTCGACCTGCAAGACTCTCCACCGCAACCCTTTACAACGGCAACAACAAGTGCTATTCTGGCACTACATTCTCCACCGACAGACTGGGATTACCATTAAAAAGGGAGGAGGACGTACACAATAGACACAGAAAACCATCCCATCCATAACGTCCTGAATCAAATCCTAATCTTGCATCTCTTCAGGTGCTTCACTGACACACATCTGGGTAACATGCGAAGATAACCTACACTGCGTGGGGGTGGCATGATGTCGTAACAGAGGAGGGCCATGGGATAGAGGTGACCCTGAGGCTCTGCATCATCAAGCATCCGACGCATCATCTCCACCGATGCGGGATCAAAAGCAGCCTGAACCCTCAGCCCACAGCCCAAAACATAAACTAAAGTGAGGCATCCACCTTCCTCTCCAAGTATAGTGCCAAGGAGGAACAAGCTGCAAGGGTTCATTGCTTCATACCGGCACCCATTCATCGGTAACAGGGTCAGGGCGATCCCTTCCTCCACTTGGAGCAACCCAAATGAGGTTCCCTCCTTTTCTGCATTTCCCCCAGCAAAACCCCCCCAACTAACGTGCGAGTTGACTGAACAGAAATACGACAGTGCCATTCGCAGATGTGGCTACTCCTCAGCATCATAAGGAGTCGCAAGCTTTAACGAGCCTAGTGCATTGCCTTGTCGGAATTTGCCTTCACTCAAGTTAAGGGAGTATTAGAAGTGTCATAGACATACAATTCCTCTATCGTTGCATGGACAAAACCATACATCATAGACTAACAATGCCGTTCGCAATCCTATTAAGCCAACACTAAAAGTAGCATTACTCAGGCATCCAAACAGGATGCTCTCTGTATCTAAGCTTGTCCAGAGTTACTTGAAGGCCAAACCTGAAAAGCATTGACATCTCTTTGAGAGTCTTCCTATTAGCCGCCATCTTCTGTTCAGCCAGTTCTGGAACGTCATTGATTCGCTTTTTTGAGAAGACACACAGGAGATTTCTGCAAAGAACAGCTGGTTTGGACATGGTTAGGATGAGGATGACCAAGATTTAGATCAATAACCAGAAGTCACGCAGATAGTCAGCAGCAGAGAGAGGAAGCTGACGCTAACCGGCCCATGCTGAAAGGCTTGCAGAAGGGATCAAGCACCACACGATCGCCAGCAATGTATGTCTGTACGGCACCTCGCACCCCGCTCCCCACACATCCACATTGTCTCAGATATAGGTACAATTACCCACATAAACTCCAACGTAAAATTGTTTTAAGATGAAGAGTTTCCACTAACCAAGCCCGTTGCAAGGCGAGGATGGGAAGTCTCCAGCAGCAGAGCAAGGACGCCAGGGTCCGCCTCTGTCTGGTGATTGGCCAGCAGCACAACATTGTGACCCTGCAAGGGATCAACAAAAATGTGAGAAGGTTTATTGAACATTCTTTTGTAAACAGACAATGCTTGAGCACAAACATGCACTCACAGGTGCATTCCTTTTGCCCTCGAATAGTTGAACAGTTAAACATAACTCAGCACCTGGCTTAGCTGCCTGTCGATATCATCAAAAAGCGCAGCGTTGCCGAGAAATGAGTTTCTGCACGTCCCATGCCATACTGTGGGCGCACTTCAGAAAAGGTCTGCCCTGCCTCTAACTCCAGCTGCCTTTCGTTAAGAAAGGAAAGGCAATAAAGGGCGACAAAAAAATGTCAATTTTACGGCAGAAGTCACACACCGAAAGTCGATCAACGGCCGAACGTAATTCTGGCCAAAGGCGTAGTAATCATACGGTTCCGTAATGCGCACATGGTGTGAGGGGAAGGTGAAGGGGTCCTGCTTCCCAGTCAAACATCCATTTCTTCCGAATCTTAAGAAATCGCTAGCCTTTCAGACCCACGTGAAAAAAGTATATAACAAAAGGTGAGTATCGGCTACTGCATGGTAAAAATTGAAAAGGGTGAAGAGGTAGGGCTGACCTCAAACTGCACCATGATGCGGTCAAACACGGTCGCCATTACGCGGGCGGCAACCTCCTCAGGATTTGGAACTCCGCTTTTCACAACCTGCAAGCCATGGCAGCTGTCGCACAGGTCATCTTCAGAATACGGTTGTCAGACACAAACAGACTCTCATAGAGGCAGCAAAAAGCTTACAGCATTGCGATAATTGCGGAAAAAAGTCTCCATTCCTGGAGCCGCCATGGCTGGAAGGCGCTTAGCTTCCACCTCCGCCCTGATTCCAGCAAAGAGCTCTGCTCTCCCACAAAACCCTTGGTTCCCTATTTAAGGTTCCTCACGCGCACATTCATACAAAGAAAGTGTCAAACTCCTGACCCTCTCTTCATATCTTGCGAAGATTGCAATGGCGCTGAGCTTCACCTGCTTCCGAAGAAACGCTCAGAAACGAGTCAGTGTGCGGGCGGACGCCAGTTCCCGCACTGGCAGAAACGATGGAAGCTCTGACACGTGGCGCCCGCACGTGCGCTCCCTTGGAGCCCGCTGACGCAGCAGCCAGCTTCAGCAATGGCCGCCACCGGAGCTCCGAATGAAGCTTTTGCGGGGCACTGGCGAGAAAGCCGCAGGAGAATACGACGGGAGCCAGCTGCTGCTCGCGGCCGAGGGTGCGCGTGGCAACCTGCCATGTGGCGGCCTGTGAGCAGGCGCCCGCCATGGCTGCTGCTTCTGCTCCCCTTCCCCTTTCCCTTTTCCTTTCCCGTTCCCTTTCCCTTCCCCTTCCCTACCGCCGCCTCCTCCCTCCCTCCTCTCTGCCCGCCTCCGTACGGACGGCCCATTACGGACAAGAAAGCCGTACTGTTTATACGGTACAGTAGCTAGGTACGAGCGTACGAAAGGATACGGTTGTAGGATAGAAGGCGATCTTTCATACATTCGTACTGTCGCACAAGAGTATGAAAGAGTACGGACTGTAAGATAGAAGGAGAAACATCCGTGCATTCGTACTATTGTACAATAGTACGAAATGGTACGAATCTCTAGAATAGGAGGGAGGTTCTGGCCTTAGAGAGAGGGAGGCTGGTTTGCTGAAGGGGGGAAGTGGCAGCCATGGCGGCTGCGCAGGGCTCGGGGGTGCGGATGGAGGCAGTAGCGTCCGCAGGGAAGCAGCAGCGCGTGGCAGCGCACACGCACATCCGCGGGCTAGGGTTGAAGGTGCATTCTTCGCCATGAAGCTCGCATGTTGTTCATTTTAACATGGCAAATAAGCAATTCATCTCGCAGGTTTTCAGGTTTTTATTAATGAACTCTATTAAAATTGCTTTTTTGCACCAAAAGATTACCTTGTAGCTTCTTCTCCCGGATGGGCTGCACCCTGAGGATGATGGAAGGCACTGCTCTGCTGCGGCACTGGGAGGGCCGGCTTCAGGGAAGCGTGGCTGACAGGAGCCATGGCGGCGAGAAGGATGGGACATGCAGGAGGATGGCATGGCGCAGGCCATGGCTGCCGGGTTTGTAGGGCAGGAGCAGGCGCGGGAAGCTGCAGGCCTTGTGGTCGCCATGATTCGCTCAGAGAAGATGGCAGGGAGAGCAGTACTTCTGGCAGGGGCTCCTGGAACAGGGAAGACTGCATTGGCGCTAGGCATGGCGCAGGAGCTTGGAGCGAAGGTATTGCTGAGAGGAGAGAGTGAGAGGGAGGGGAAGAGAATTCCGCGAGGACACCGATCACGATGAACCACAGACTGTAAAAACTTTAAAAATAACAGTACCGTTTGCGATAATTCTTACTGTTTGTCGATTCTTATATTAGGCATCGTGCGCTTATGTTCTGAGTAAGCCAGATGAAGGGTCCCTTGGAGAACGCAGGGGTAAGGCAGCCACTGAGAACAGGAGGGCATGGGAGCAGGTTCCTTTCTGTCCTATGGTGGGTTCAGAGGTTTATTCTGCAGAGGTGAAGAAGACAGAAGTGCTGATGGAGAATTTCCGGCGTGCGATTGGTCTGCGAATTCGGGAAAACAAAGAGGTGTATGAAGGCGAGGTATGCACTTTGTTAATATGAATGCATACACTGATGGAAGGGAAGTTAATTCTGTGTGTTTTGCTTCCTCCTTTAGCGAGGCCCCTCCTAACTTCGATTCTGGCCCTGTGAATTTCATGCATACCTGTTCAGGTGTCAGAGCTGGTTCCAGAAGAGACGGAAAGCGTCACTGGGGGCTATGGAAAGAGTATCAGTCATGTCATCATTGGGTTGAAAACTGTTAAAGGCACAAAGCAGCTGAAGTTGGATCCTACTATATATGATAGTCTGCTGAAGGAAAAGGTGCGAAATATTTTTCACTCTCCTTACCTGAAGAAAGCATTTAGCCTTTCATTTGCAAGCCTTTGCATGCGAGATTTTCCTTATTGCAAGGTTGCCTGTTGGATAGCTGCCAGGTGATGGTGGGAGACGTGATCTATATTGAGGCAAATAGTGGTGCCGTGAAACGAGTAGGACGCAGCGATGTCTACGCCACCGAGTTTGACTTGGAAGCAGAGGAATATGTACCACTTCCAAAGGGAGAGGTGCACAAGAAAAAGGAGATTGTACAGGTGCACTAACCTGCCACTCTCTAAAGGAATTTACTTTTCACTGTTTGTTCCGAGAAGGCTCAATTATTTCTATGAGTAGAGTTGAGGTGAGAGTGAAGAGGGTCTGATGGGAGGGGTGGGGGGGTGGGGCAGAACATTGCAGGATGTGACTCTTCATGATTTGGATGCGGCAAATGCACGACCAGAGGGTGGCCAAGACATCATGTCAATGATGGGAGCAATGTTGAAACCAAAGAAGACTGAAATCACCGAGAAGTTGAGGCAAGATATTAATAAGGTTAGCAGAAGTGGTGTCAATTGTATCATGCGTCTCCGTCTCCGTTTCGAAGGAAGTGCAATAAAATGCTATGCAGTTGACTTTAAAGTGGTTGAAGATAGCTAGATAGCTTACATGTTTTCTTTTGGGGGATTCACAGATGGTAAACCGCTACATTGATGCGGGTACTGCTGAGCTCGTTCCAGGTGTCCTCTTCATTGACGAGGTAACGCCCTTCCTCTTGACTTTGTCAGGTTTCATACTTCAAATCAAGACGAAGTACTGTGAAGATTGCTATTTGAAACAGTAAGGCATGAGTTCACTGCCTTTTGTAGCTTATTTTGCTTCCAGTTGAAAACAAATCTTACATAGAGTAAGTTGTGTTCATGGCCGCATCGCAAGTTCAATCATTCAAACCCGTAATTCGAGTGACATAAGTTTGAAATTCGGAATCTTGTCGACAGCTGCCGAATTTGAGACTAGCAATTGTGACTAGTTTAGACTAGTTTAGTTTAGGCTAGCAATTGAATTTGCTTTTGGAAAGCTGCTCGGTTATTGTTGAACGACCGACTTGGAAAGAATTTCGCGATTTTGCCAAGCTTGAAAGGAAAACAGGAAATATGCATGTTGTGCCCATGTGGAAGTGCTTTCGTAGATGTTAATGTAGTGTACATTGAGGACTATCTGAGCACATTACACGCGTTACAGTATACTCATCGCCGAGTTTCTTGCAGTAACGTCTTGAGGTTTTGGTGTCCATGCAACTTTCACGATAGTAGATATTTAGGCACTGTTGGAAGATTATATCCGCACGCCTTGAGAGCAGGACCATGCACGGATTCTACACTGGTTCGCCTTAGTCATCTTCATACCTGGTTAATTGACAGTCTATTCATCATGGCCTTATTGAATGCATCGCTCCCACCTGTCAAACTACAGGTTTTTGCCCAAGTCTGTAAATTATTGATAAATAGGTTTTAACGGTTCGCAGGTGCACATGCTGGATATTGAGTGCTTCGCGTATCTAAACCGCGCCTTGGAGAGTCAGTTGGCGCCCATAGTCATCATGGCGACTAACCGTGGCATCTGCCCTATACGGTTGCTCCTTTCTCTCGGATTTCACAGCTTTTTTTGGTGAAGCGCGTGCGAATAAAAACTCGTGATTGTTTAATTTGACTTTTGTCCGCAACTCAATACATGGGGCTAGACTTAGTTGCATGCGATACTGAAAAAGCGTCGGATGAGAGGGATGCGCAGAGGCACAGACGTGGTGAGTCCGCATGGAATCCCGGTCGATCTTCTCGACCGAATTGTCATCATTAGAACACTGCCATACACTCCACAAGAGATAATTCAGGTACGTTCTGCGGGTGGGTAAGGCTCTGAAGATTTCGAAGACATGCTGTGTTGCCTGTGTAGGTATAAAGAGTTGGACAAAGGCATTTCACTTTGTTTCAATCTTAAGGGGATGAAAGGGAGGCTAAGGGCTCCAAGGCTTTTGTAAATATTGCTATGTGTTAATGCAGGTTTCGACCATGTTGATTGCAGATACTGGCAATTCGAGCACAGGTTGAAGGATTAGGAATCGACGAGGAAAGTTTGGCGCTGTTGGGAGAGATAGGGGAGCGAACTTCTCTGCGGTACACTTTCACCCATGTCCTCCTGCTCCACCTGACTTGTTTGTTATTAAACAGTGTACCATCATCCTCGGAACTTCGACATCTCATTTGGCAATGAAAGGTTCAGCTTCCTGGAAACGGAAATCTGAACGATTCAGTATTTAGTATTTGCTTTATTCCCTATTTGCTATGCCAAATTGGGTCATTTATCGGCCCTCCATAAATTGGATGAAAAAACTTCTTGTTTTTAAGAAGATCTTAGAGCCTCATTAAAAGAGGTTGGTTATGCCATTATATGCCATTAACGAAAATTCGTTCTCAGCAATAGTCTTTCTAAGCGTAGGCAACGTTCCTTTCAGCATTGTCCTGTTTTGTTTTCAAGCAACGGACTCCCGAGCATTGCCATATGAAAGTGTTCATGGGTTCTGGGAGGACAGCCACACGGTGCAGCTGCTTACGCCCGCAGGGCTGATTGCTCGAACGCATGGCAGGACGAGTATCAGCAAGGTGGGTCCCCTCCCTTTCTTCCCGTTCATTCATGGCAGATGATTATCAAAATTAGGTTGCTTATCTGATTACCCTCAAAAGCATTTTACTGACCACAGACATGAATGCGAAGCCACATGGGTAGTACTGATCTTGAAATCCAGGATTGTGAAGATTTTCTAAGTCTGAAAGCCCGTACCAAGGGGTTTCAATCTTGATTTCCTTTCCTATGGTTTTTTTCTAAGATTGAATGAACGGCTTTTTTTTTTGCAGGCGGATTTGGAGGAGGTGACGAGCCTCTTTGCTGACGCGAGGGCTTCTGCAAAGCTGTTGCAGGAGCAATCGGACAAGTACATAACGCAATAAGCTGCAGCCCTAATACTGAGAGCCTTTCATCTGATCTTTTAGCTTTCTGAAACCGTAAACCCCAGGACTCTTCAAAATAATGCGGCTACCAATTTTGTCCCTGTCGCCATAATCAAGATGCGCAACGACCCATTTCCTTGCTCGTTGGGAGATGAAAAACCTGTTAGATGGTGTAGTGAATTGCCGTGTACATGTGCACATGCATGTCTACGTATGTCTGTACATGTGGATGAGATCCCCCCAACCTACTAGAATTTCAGACGTGGTAAACGCAGGTTCCCTCTTAAATGAAGGGTACCTTGCTTTATTGATCGCTGGAGGAAAAAGAATGATTCCAAAGTTACACCTCCCCCAGCCATGCACGTGGAGCTAGCCCTAAGACTAATTCTAACCCTAACCTAGGCAGGTGATAACGTGGCGTGGCCTTACTCTTCCAGAGCAAAGACCACGAAGGTGTCCATCAGAGACCAGCGGCGGAGCGCGCCCTTGTTGGGCGGGTTGATGACGGCCTTGTCGCCGGCCTCCAGGCGGTATCCGATCATGATCTCCATCCGCTTGCGCGCGCGCACCATGACCTCCAGGAAGCTCAGCTCCTCTTCGTCGTACACGTAGAACCCCGCCGGTCGTATGTACATCTCGTTGCCCTGAATGCCGCCATTCCATTATTCGCCTCCCGATCAGCTCCCTCCTTTCCCCCTTCCCCCCTCCTTTCCCCCTTCCTTTCCCCCTCCCTTTCCCCCTTCCTTTCCCCCTCCCTTTCCCCCTTCCTTTCCCTCGTCCTTTCCCCCTCCCTTTCCCCCTTTTCTCTCCCTCTCCCTCTTCCATTCCCACTCCCTCTACCCCTCCCCATTTTCATTACCTCCTCTGCGAAGAGCTCCTCCAACACACGATTGATTTCGCGATCCTCCGCCACCTGGCCATTGCCATCACCTCACGGCACAGCACCTGGTCAGAAGAAGCAGCTGCTCACACCCCCCTTAAAGGCAACATATGTGCCCTGAAACGAATGTATTCCTAACAAATATGTAACGAAGCGACATATTTGTGATGAGATGAGAATGCGCGAGCACTTGGTTTGAACGAGTTCCCACCATAGCCAGCGCCATGGAAACAAGCTCATTACTGAGAACGTAGTCGCTGATTTTCGAGACTGAAACAAGACTCCGCGTGCGGGAGTCGAGAATTTCGCTGATTATGATGGACTTGCTGGACAACTGTTGCATTTGGCGCACCCATGTTGCTCTTGCGGTTTTGTTGTAGGGCATCCGCTTGGACTGCAGGCACGCAGAAGGGGTGACAACGTTAGACGGTGAAAGAGACCGTCCAATCAGAACATGGAACACATGTCCAGGTCGCCGATCCACTAAAGTACGATGGCTTACACAAAGCAGCGGCAAAACCCTTCTTCCCTCACTTGAATATCACGAATGAGAAGCAGAGTTGCGAGGGAGCGCGAGTCAGCGTTCATCACAGTGTCCTCCATCGCCTCGTCTGCAAGAATTAAAATCTGCAAGTGATACAAAGACGGGCTGGAAAAGGAAGTGAGTGGCGGAGGAAGGAGAAATTGTTTCCTCAAAGATGAGGATACATGTACTTAAAAAGGAAAGGTCGTCGGTTTGATCAAACATGTAGCATGACTGTGCTGATGACTGTTCTGCAGCTTACCGAATCAAAGTTTTCCAAAGGAAGGCTTTCCAGGTGACGCCGAATGACTGCATTCCCAACACGGTGTTCTATGCGAATGTTCACCAGTTCCTCCAGCCCTCCCTCCCGCAGCCGTGATTCCCGCTCTTCAATTGGCACATCAGAGAACATCCAAAGTTCCGACCCTCTCGCCAAAAATGCCTCCAACACCTGCCCTCCCTCTCTCCCACCATCATTTCTGTAAGCTGCAGATGCTATCACTGACCTCAATTTGAGAAAATTCATTTTTTGGGTATGTCAACTGAATACGCACTGTGATCATGTCATCGATATCTCGTCTCCATCCACAGAAGAGAATTTTTTCCGGCATTTTTGGGGGTACAGCCACATCAGGGAGATTCCCTCTCCTTATCTGCGGGAGTGGACCTGGTGCATACGAGTTTTCATCTTCTGCTACCACTAGGAGTGCGTCCTTTGGTTTCAAAACATATGAATCGGGGGGGTTCAACATGATGCGTCCTCCATCGGCAGCAATGCGAACTCCGCAGGGTATGGCCTCCGGGAAGGAAATGAACACATCCCCAAAAGTCATGCCTGCCAGATTTTGCCAACACTTCATATAAAACTCACAGCTTTCAAACCCTAAAATGTCCTCCCAAATTTGTGCAAGCCCGGGCTGCCTTGCACACTGAATCATAAGGCGGCCAATGACATCGTGTGCTACCACAGTCTCTACCAGCTGCCCTCCCACCATCTGCAGCAACCACGCTGGGCCCCCCCTTTTGCCCCCATCAACACTTAGCCACTTAGGGCATTTGAGGGGGTAGTTAAGAGTGTGTGACCTTGCTGATCATTAATCAACTGTACATAAATACACTTATTGCAGGTTTTCAACAGCGTAGAAATTTTTTATCCAACAAGTCGACCATTTGTGCCTTTCCTGAGTCCTTGTGACCCTGTGGGGCATTCTAAGCATGCATCAAATTCACCAACGAGGCAGAACTCACACCTTACCTTCACAAGCTGCTCATTGTCGAGGTCGCTCAGTTCGACCACTATGTGGCCACGCAGACCTTCTCGAACACCTGTAAGACTAAGAACTACTCGTAAAGCCCTTGCATCTGATTGGTCCGCATTTTCCACCTCAGCAAGAACAATGATAGCACGAGCTGTCGAAACCGACACTTTTTTAAGGTCTGCGACAACAAGGGGAGAGCCGGAGCGGCAAATGACGGATGTGCCCAAAAAGTCGAACTCCAATTTTGCAATCTCACTCTCCATTTCCTCCTTCTCCCGCTCCGCGAGCACCACTACTACTCCACCTCCAATGCTTTGATTTGCTACTGCAAGCTGCTTGATCATGGGGCCCTGCAGATGGCAAAAATAAATAAACAAGTGACTTAAACCATCATGCTACTGGTTGTTTCTGGTTTCAAGCATTTTTTTATCCACCTAGAAGTCGACAGTCCTCTCCCTGTCCTACGATGTTTTAACGGAAATCAACAGAGGATAGGTACAAGGAGCATGGCTTACCAGCTTGTCACTCCACCCAAGCACGAGCGTATGGTTGCTCTCAATCACCTCACTTTTACCCTTCCGAAGGGAGTCTACCTTTTCCGAAATTGCATCCGATACAAGTCCAAGCATGAGTGCGAAGATGAGCATTCCCCCAAAGCTAATAGTTATGCTCACAATGCGCGGCCCTACGCCTTTTGAGTCCGCGTGGTTTCCCGCATCCGCTACAAATGTCCAAGCAGCCCAAGTGGCTTCACTCAGAGTTTGGTCGGAGCTAACTGCATAAAGAGCCAATCCTCCAAGAGATATTCTGAAGTGCCGCAATAGAACAAAAAAAAAAAAAAAACAATACATTACAAAACAGACAGTGAACTTCTGGACGCTGCCAGAGATCAGAAACTACCTTGCAACTGCTCCTTTCTTTTGTACAACCGAAGTGATGGGAAAAGGTAAGAAAAGCAGGTTCGATTCCTAGATGCTGATGAGGGACAACGAGCATAGGAGACTGTTGCATTCATCGGCTTCTTGTCTTGAAAAAGGAAAGGAAGCAAAATCTCTTTCCCAGACATTCTGAACTGATTAAGTAGTGTGTAAATCAAATGCTTGGCTCAAGGATAGAGATGAGTGGAATGTCCTTCACTATCTTTACGATATACATTCATCTGAATTCTTTCTTGCCCTCCAAGGTGCTCTGCCTGAAGGCAGGGGTTGGTTAATTGAAAAGACCTTCCCCTTCTCCCTCTAACGATGACAACATCAAGGTAAAATAAAATTTATTTTCTCTCCCACACGGCTGCGGAAGTTTGCCTGTGGATATCTTAGTCTTGGAACTATGACCCCATCATGTTTGGGCTGCAAATTGCAGACTCACAGGAGAGTCGTAGCCCCCAGTAATGCGAGCGGCTTCACCCAAGAATAAGTTGAAAAGAGAACGTCAACACGGTATGCAAGACGCTTGCTTAAAGGCACCTCTTCGTCACCTCCAGCTCCTTCCCCCACCTTCCCTGTAAATAATATGCCAAGACCTAATCGCGGAAGCTGGTCGACATAGTGCAGGAGTAGCACAGGTAGCACCAGTGACACAATTGATACTGTTAATGCGAGCCCTCTCCATCCTCTGTCATCGGTATGAGCAGTGCCACTCATCTCCTCGACGGGTGATAGCGGTTCTTCTTCTTCTGAGCCGGATGATTTGAAGGAGGGGGGGAGTACGCAAGTTTGGGAAGATGGTGTTGCTCTGACAAGCATACCTTCGCTAAGGCTACTCTGAAGAGCCTGCACTGTCCTCTGTAGAATTGTATTCACAAAGTGCACACAATAGATGTTCAATCACTCCATAGTGTCAGAAAAAGGGTCAGTGGTTTTCTAAGGGCTTTAGAATATTGCTAAGAAAACGAAGCACACATGAGGGGATTCCAAAGAAACGTAAGCAACTTCAGAGAGGCTCGAGTAGTTAGGAGACAGTGGTAGCACACCTGCAGCTCCGTGATTTTCCAGGTCAATACAAAAACAAATATGCACATACACGTCATCTGCACAGCAGACACCAGGCCCCGAATTTCAAACGTTTAGGCCTCTCCTGGCCAAACTTAGAAGTTGCAGATTCAAATTTTGGCCCTCGCTTGCAAGTCAGGGTTTTGCTCCTATGACTTTTAAATTCCTTTATTACACAACCAAGAATTGGGCTGGGGTAATAGAAGCATGACAGTAATAGCTAGATATCGCTTCCGCAGAATCACCGGGATGCAACCTTAACCTTCCTACATGCTGCTATATTGCAGGGCCAGAGCTCGACCGCACCAGAAAACCAATCAAACTTGAAGACGAGAAAAAAGAATGACTTGTTGAAGGCGCCCTTTCATACAGCCAGGGAGCCGGAGAAGCTGCAGCAGCAACAGGGGGACTCGCTGCCCAGCCTGCAGGAATCTCCTTTCCAGAAGTTGTGCTCTCTCGCAAGGGCCTCCTGCCACTCTCTATACTTGAAAGCGATCTCCTGGAATCACTCGCACTCTGCTCCCTAACCTCCCCAATCTCTCCTCCTACCGGAGCATCTAGTCGCATACTTCTATCACTACCTTTGAATTCTGCAACTGTCTCTCCCACTCCATTGACCGTTGCTTTCGGAGTCGATCCTCTGCTTGAAGGGCTGAGACCTGACCCCCCTGCTTGTCTTAAATCTGCTCCAATTCTTGCAGTTATTGGCTTTAACCAACCCCGAGGCTTTAGTTCCTCTGCACCAGGGCTTGCAGCCCGCGCACTCGGAGACACTGACCCTCCATCTGAGCGACGCTTTAACAAATCCATTTGAAGCGAAAAAAGTCCTGAAGAAGAAGGTGAAAAGGAGTTATTTGCTGCTCTCGCATCTCCCTGCTCCTGAGAAGCTGAAACTTGAACGCGCTGAGCTCCCGCTCCAGAGGACGCCGGTGCAGAATTTATCCGCTCCAGCACTAAAGCTCGCTGAATATGAGCTTCTCCACTCTCTCTCCCTTCCCCGCTGGCAACCGCCTGCACCGCTGCAACTGCTGAAGCAGCTGCTTCAGCGGTGCTGTTAGTGACGCCACCTGTGCCACTAGCAATGCTCCCTGCCGTATCAGCATTGCTTCCTGAAGCTCCACCTGCAGCATTTCCTGCAGAAGAGCTCGTTCTCCCTGCAGAACTGATGCGTCTGAGCACCGGTTTTAGGTTTCCAGGAAGCCCTGCGGAGCTTCGGGGGCTGTCCAAGGGGGCTGCATGGTGCGGAAGGGAGAGGGAATTCCTGAACAGGCGAGGGTCGGCCCTGCTTGCCCACTGCAGCATCCCTGAGTCGCTGCTGCTGGGCTCCATGGAAGCTCCGTTCCGTTCCAGCCATGAAATTGGGCCACGCCGCAGCGCATGGCGGCGAGCAGGAAATGCAGTCACGCTGTCGTCAGAGGCCACCTGCTTCGGCCTCGACATTCCCTGAACGCTCTCATTCGCCACGCCCCTCCTCACGCCAGGCGCCGCTCTCCCAGGAGAGAGAGTGAGAGCTGGGAGGGAGGGAGAGCGAGTGGCAGACCGATGTGTGGGAGATGAAGGACGACGGAGAGAACCGGAGAGAGGGAGAGGGAGATGGAGAGGGAGGGAGCGGCGTTTGACTAAGCCTGGAGGCGCGCTTTTGCCCCCCGGGAAGGTCAAGCGACAGACGCTCCATGCACATAGTTCCGTTTCCTCTGACGGCGTAACTGCCGGAACGCCATGCGACACATGTCACCCTCCCGTCTATCAAAAAGACAAAATAGTACGAATGACTTTGAGGTTTTGGACGTGTGAAGCGGCCACGTGGCGGAATTTTAGAAGGCGAAGCTACGTGGCGGATAGAGAGAGGCTGACGGACATGCCGAGAAATCGCACAGGGAACCTGGTCACAGTTACTGAACGGGATGTGGCAGTCCCGTGGCTTGTGGCCGTCACATTCAAAAAGAATGATCCTACTCCTAAACCTTATCCCCGTTCAAAACCTCCAAACAGCAAAGCTCAATCCCTAGGAAGACCCTCAGAACTCTCCCTCTCTCTCCTTTTCTCTCTCTCTGACTTTGTTCCCCCCTCTTTCTCTCCCTCACAGTCTCTCTCTCTCTGACTCCCTGTCTTTGCTCGGAACTTTTCGAAGTATCAAATTCTGAATTTCAGTAAACCCTGCAACAAATGTGTCCCCTTAAGAAATCGAAAACTCAGGGGGTACATACGGACCCTCAAACGCTAGAGATTGGAAGGAACGGCAAGACATGTGCGAATCGGTTTCCAGTTCAGTATAGTTAAGTGCAGTTCCGTTGCGTTCAATAGCGCATACGTCTTATCCAACCAATTCAGAATGTTCCGTTTCTATCCGTTCTCCTCCATTACGTCCAGTTCAGCTCAGTTCCATCCAATCTAGTTCAGTTCAGTCAAGTTCAGTACAATGTCGTTGCGTTGTGTAGAACAGCTCACCGCGTTCTATGTGGCGCTTGGAGAGCTTCCCGAGCGGCATTGATTGGCCACGTTGATCTCAAACTCCATCATGGCCATCCTGCATGCGAGGGCTTTGCGTTGAACATAGGGTGTTGGGTGTTGGAGGCAAATCATTGAGAGTGTTTGAAACATACTTATTGAGAGTTTAAGAAAATATTGGGTTTATTAGAGTAGGCTTTGACACTTGTGGTTTAATGGTAAAAGGGTATTTCTCTTTTTGCTGAATCCTCGAATGCGAACAATGAACAACAAGACGCGGATTTCGACAAACGAAGCACCTGAAAGTTTCGATATCAACAATGATCTTAAGATGGCTGGCCAATCGCTGGTCCAGGCTGCTCCGGCTGCCAGCCGGCACCCTCTCCTTGGTCCTCGTATCGCGAAAACTCAAATTCAAATGGATATGGGCTTGCCGATACGACACGATACAATACGATACGATACGTGCCGGAGAGGGCGTGCCTTCGCCCGCGCCGGGTCGGACCAACCATTAGATCGTGCAACCATTGGAGCAGTCAACCATTGGATAGGTCAACCATTGGCACGGTCAACCATTGGAAGGCGCGCTCGCTTGCTTGCTCGCAACCGTTGGTTGTTTCACCTTGAAGCATTCCGCCGACCGCCTGGCCTCCCTCCCTCCCTCGTGGAGCCTGCTTACTCCTTCAAGCAGCAATGGCGCCATGGCGAGCTCTGGCGCTGCTGCTTCTCTTGCCTCTCCTGCTCCCCTGCGCGCGAGGTATCTGCCTTCATGCAAGCCTAGGAATCATGGGCCGTTTCGATGCGTGTGACGGCTGTCGTTTGTTGCGTTTTCCCACTGCTGCTTACGCTGATCGTGTGGTTTTCTGGAGGGATCGCAGGTGACTTGGCTCCTAGTCCAGCAGAAGGGTCTGATTTTGACAGCGCGAATGTTAATTCTGATTCTGATGATGAACCTGAAGCCCCTCTTCCATCCCCCCCAAGCCCGCTTCTTCCTGATTCCTCCCCTCCCCCCTCTTCCCCACAAGCATCAGAGGACGAAGCGACGACCGTGCAGAAAGTGCGCTGGTGTACTACCTCCCTGGGAGAGCTTTCCTTCTGCAAGGACGTCCTGCCAGTTCTGACGGTGGAGGGAAAGCAAGAGTGGTCCTGGTAAATTCCTGCACAGTTGAGTTTTTAGTGAAGATGGAAGCGCTGCATTTGGTTAGCTTCTTTCTGTTGGATTAAGAAACATTACTCGGTAAGGCTCGTTGAGTTTGGTCGGATTTCTTAGGTGAATGGGCAGTACCCTCAGCTGTAATGCAGCATGCAGTTGTATCGGAAAAGGCAGTGGAGTGGTATAGGTTGAGGGTGGAAGTGGAGATGCAGCTGAAAACGGGTTGAATTTGTGTTGCAATGCTCTAGACTTTCGCCCTTCAATGGGGGCATACGGGAGGCTGAGATGACAACATTTGCAGAAGCTTTGTATTTGGGCGCTGTGAACAGTGTGACAAGGAACAGTCCGTTCGCCTGCATGGACGCCATTGGGCAAGGGGAGGCGGAACTCATAAGTCTGGAAGCCGGGCTTGCCTATCATGCCTTCGCTAATCGCTCGATGAAGGCTATAATGATGGAGATGATTGGCCGCGATCCTGAATACGATGCTGTGGCGGTGGTTAAGAAAACTATCTGTGAAGGACGTCCGGGTTTAACGTTCACCGATTTGCAAGAAATGCGTTCTTGCCATGGCTCCTATTGGTCAGCTGCTGGCTGGGATATCCCTCTGGAAGCACTTATAAGTTCAGGGGCCATAGACCCGAAAGAGGCCAATGAGACTCCGGGGATAAATTTTGATATTACCCTTTTTTCAAATTTCTTTGGAGGGAGCTGTGCCCCGGGGGACAGAGATAGCCGACGTCTCTGCTCCGCCTGCTTAGTTCAGGAAACAGAGGGGCCTTGTGATTTTTCAGATCCTTATGCGGGTTCAGCAGGGGCCTTCCGCTGCCTTGTAGAGGACGCTGGTGAAGTAGCTTTCACGCGCACCCCTATTGTGTCGAGATTCTCAGCTGGAGGATTGTTGGAGCAAAGTTGGTCAACCCTGCCGTCAACCGAGTTTATGTATGTGGAGGCTCCATTCTTGCCAAAATTCCTGTGTTTTTTTTCTCATCGCTTACTCTGAAAAGGATTCCTGATCGTATTGGACTGTCTCCTGCTGAAGTCACCTTTCCTTTCTTTGTGAATTCCTGGTGGTCATTTCGCAGGTATATTTGCCCAGGAGGTGGTTGCGCGCAAGCGACGGACAATCCGAGCTATTACAATTGCTCGTAAGCTGCTCTTGCCCTGATCCCCAGTGAACATATCTGCCGCCTTAAGCGGCAAGCTGAGGGCGTATAACAAAAGCTAACATTTGAAAAATGCAAAGTGCATGCGGCTGATTTTTCAGACGAGTAATGTCAACATCATGGCAGCTGAAGGGTATCCCTGAGAGCGAAGCAGCAGAAAGTTGCTTCTACGGAGAGGTTTATTGACTGTGCTGTACGGGAGGACGGGGCACGTACAGTCTTGGAAAAGTGGCTACCAATATGGTTATGACGCGCAATGCGATATCGGAACGTGATAGACAGTCTATAGTTACACGCTTGCAAGAAGCTGCAAGCATCGCCAAGTGGACATACTCTCTATTTGTTGGTACAAATGCACATAGTTATCTTCTCAGCAGCAGGTGCATACCTGATCCTTATTTTAATTCAAGCTTTTGAACCTTCCAAATTACGAGGCATGCGCTTTCTATAGTGTTGGACTTAAAACAATGTTCTGAAGCAGGGTTGAAAGTGTCCTGATGCTCTTTGGGAAGCCTGGATGCAGTGCAGTGGGACTGTTTCCTGTGGATAGGCTCACACGCGAGGTGCTCGGACACGCGGGAGTGATCGCTGAGCGCGTTCACATACTAAACGAGCACACCACGACATTACCAAATGAGGATTCCAGTTCAGGTGAAGACCACGAGTGAACTGTAATGCACATGTCCTGCTGCACTAGTCACTACATTTGGGTCTATTGGCTTTCACTTGAGGGAAAGTTGATAAGAAGGTTTTGAGAGCAAAGCTGCAGGCATGATGCGGTTTACGTGGAGCTGGACGCCTTTGCTTCTATCAATTTTGGCACTTCTAGGAACTTTATTACTCTGAGGAGTAACTTTACAGGTGTGTTATACTCTCATTAGAGAACCGGGAGGCTTTGGCCTTTGCACATTTGCACTGTTATGTAAAAATTGTTGGTGAAACAGTGAAGTAAAACAGGATGCAGCGAAGTTGGATTTCGTTGTCTGGGTGCATCCTGAGCATGGCAGTTTGCATTGGAGTTTATCAGTTTGCCCTTTATTCGTCGTGATGAGAGTCTGAGTGGCTAAGTAAAACCGGGCTTTTTCACAGTATTATAGGGTATAAACCACCCCTGACTTTTGTTGTGCTAATATAATTCTCTTCTGCAATTGTGACGCAGGGCTGCTGCTTCTGGAGTACACTTGAGCTTAAATTAACGATGTTATGCCTTGTCTAGTGGTTGACCAGCAGAGCTGACTTCAAGGTAGTCGACCATGTCAAAGTCAGCCGGCACTCAGTACGTTTTGCAAAATATTTAGAACTTATGTGAGGTTTTCCTTGTTTTCGGATTCATGTCATCTACCTTTCAAAAAGTATCATTGGAGCTAAGCAGGTTGTCCTTCCACATGTAGACCAATAAAACAAGTTCTTTCTTGGACTTCTGTCATCCTTTAATGGCATCCAATGTCGATGCTGACACAGACTGAGAGCAGCAAGGGGATGTTTGATAATCGATTTAACATTGACGGACTCGAAGGGGTGGGTTTGGCAACTCCTTGTGTAGCGTAGTCTGCAAAAGTGGTGTCACTTGCGTCACTAGTTAGTGTAGTTTAGACTTCGAACCCTTCCTCAGTTCGACTTTTGTGGTTCTCTGCTTGTCATAAAAATGACTGGTAGACAACGAACTGATCTGATGGAGACAGTCCTGCTATTTGAAAGGCCGTCTTTTGTATGCTTCTGAACCCCCTAAGGGCAGCAGTGGAGGCAATCGTCTTGATATGGCGGATGTGTTGATGCCCGAGACAAAATTTCTATCCAAGTGCTGCAGAATTGGGGTGATGTGCTTGTGTCAGGGCATGCTAAATAGGTCTGCATGGATATAGAGAGTCATGCATGTATGCTGTATGCATGCAGAAGCGGAAGACGATGGAAGAGTAAGATGCCTTGTTGTGTTTTTCCATGGCTCTACAACATTATCTTCGAGATGCAAATTAACTGGGAGTGCCATACATTTGTAGTGTTGTAGCGAGAATTTACGAACTGCTCATGAGACGGTTCACAAAATTCGAATTAACGTTGGAGCGATGTCAGGAGGAACCCCAAAATCGCATCGCCATATCAACTGCCAAGACACAAGGAACGGGCAGTTGCGCTTCCGCAAGTGTGAAGTCAACCTTCGTGCTTGACATCTAAGAATAATTCTCATATGGGAAGCAAGCGAAACAGGAGGCGAATAAAAAGGGCTATCCTACGGAGCGACGTACTCACTTTGCTAATGTTCCGACCCCGCCTGTCTCGACACCGTGAACAAATATGGAGTGTTGCAGCTCCATTCAGGAAATAGACGCCGTATTTACATGTAATGTCTATAGTGATTGGTACAAAAACGTGCAATCTCTCTACTGGAAAACAGTGTGGACCACAGGCTCTCCTGTCTCCTCGTGTCTCCTCTGCTAGAACAGTGGAACAAATGTAGGCTTTGAAAAACATGGTACATGCTGCAAAGCATTTGCAGCAGAGGAACACCAAGGCTTCATCATCTTTCATGGCTTATACTCTGCCTAGGATGGGCGTCATGGCTGACAGGGCTCAGTCTGACATCCATGGGGCTTGGGTCCACGAGCTGGCCTGGATGCTCTGGAAGGATGAGAGGCGCAGCATGCATGCCCATGTGCATGTCGCACATCCCTGTACCTGTTGCCGCCATGGCTACCTGGGGACTGAGCAGCATGTCGCCAATAGTACCTGCAAGCATATTACGATTTGAGAGAAATTGATCATCCTTTTTCTCAGGAGCCTCGATTCTTCAACCCAAGGGATGGCAGCCAGCCTTTCCTAGCTTGAAGACAAGACCAACTGCCAAGTCACTTTCCATATTGTCGTGTGGAGACTGATGATGAACTACTTCCTTCCATCCACATAGAACCAGCAACTTTCCTTGCCGTGCCCTGTCGTCAGGGTGAGAAATACATACGTTGGGAGGATAAAACAAATACATAGGATACGGCACATTAAGTCATTCCCCAGAATCCCAACCGGCACAAGTTTCAAAAGACCAGCTTCACCTGATGAAGGAAGATGAAGTGTGTTGCTGGTCGGAGACGTGGAAAGTATTGGTCCTGCAGGAGAGTCCAAACGGAGTGCCCCTCCGGCAGCTTTGCATGCACGGATATGACGATCCAATTCATGCCTGCTCAAACAAAGGCAAAGCCACTTACTAGGCCTTCAGAAACTCTGCGAAGAGCTGCATCACCCAGGCCATCTTGTTCCAACAGACAAATCCAAAGAAAGAAAAAGAACGTATGTCCGAATGGGGCAAACACCTTCTTGGAAAACGAGACTGACAAGCCGAGCAAGCGAACTTAAAGTCTTCCCGACGGTTGTGAGCCAAGCTGTATCGCTTATGATTGCTCATTTTCCCAGCGTCATGAGTCTGAAAGTCACACGTTTCCCCTGTGACTTTTGGTTGGTTGCACACATAAATTTTCGCAGTCCTATTGTGTACCTGCACAATTTACACCAGAGGACAGCTTACATGCAGAACTTGACCATCGCAGACAAACATCACCACTCCTGCCATAGGTTTGTGCCAAGACATGAGAACTTGCCTTAGCTGTGTGCTTTTGCAGGTTGTCACGGTTTTTATATGCTTTGTTACATCCTCGCGTTTTGCATCTAAAACGGTCCTCTTCACCAGGAATCGAAACCATCTCAGTCGATGCAGGTTGAGGTCTATCAGATGCTTGCCCAGCTGCTTCAGCAGTTGCCGCTGCTGCCACTACTGCTGCCTCCACAACCTTTTCCTGACTCTGATCCACTCCCAAACAGAGCAACAACATCAATCTCCACCAGTTGCAAGGAAAGAGGTCAAACTATTCGAACTTCAAGTCTCGTCGACCACTATCCTAAACACTATCGTCTTTACTTTCCTCTAGCCCTTCTCTACAATAACTTCTCCACTCTTCTGTCAACAAAAAAGACCTTAAGATCGGACTCTCTCCTACTATATTTTCCGCACTACACATTCATCTAGGACCTCCTCTCCATTCTTGTCTAGTCTCGTACGTGTTTGTCTCCCCAGCGAAGAGACGCCGCTCTCACCAGGACAGTATACATTCTCTTGGGAAAGAAAAGGAAAGTGAGGAGACTAGATGGCCTGCAACCCCTGCTACAAGCTTCTCCTGCTCGGAGGAAACCAAGTCCCTCCAAACAATCTTCCATTCTCTGCTATATCCCTGGCGTGCAGCTGATGCCCAGAAAAATTTTGTCAAGGCATGAAGAAACGCACTTGCCTTCTGCGTAAGTGCAGCCCCTGCTTGCATAAGAAGAGCTTCCATCTGCTTAAGCACCTGCCACCATAACCCATCGATTCCATTACGATGTATGTATTCAAAAAAAGGCCTTCAATCGAATGCAACTTTCCCAGAATCGAGATATAAAGACGCTCTCCCTTTTTCTTTTCTCTGCAATACTTTGTGTGACCGTTTCACATAAGGTCCACACAAGTTTTTCCAGCTACATTTTATGGCGTCGCCACCGTGGGATGAATGCCAATCTTACTTTTTCTTTCTTCCCTTTCTCAGCTCAAAAAAGCAAGCAATTGGCTAGAAGAATATGGTTGGGCACCTGAGCTGTTTGATTGCGCACTTCTGCCACTGATACATTCGCCATAACCTGCATCATAGTCAACTGACACAAGTCAGTAGTGCAATGTAGATGTTCAGCGACCAGGGAGAACTTCAATTTTGCTCGTGTGACAATGCAGGACCAGAACAAAGAAGGCATTTACATTCGATTTCAAGCAGAAGGGTGTGCAATCCCAATCCAAATAGAACAATTTTATGAATTGAGCAAACGACATCAAGTCTAGCAATGTGAAGAACGATTCTCACCCCTGGGTCCAAGCACAAACAACCTGACACAAGAACGAAACCGCCTGCAGAAACTCTGTCCTCACCCCGCAGTGTCCTGCTTAAACACGACAGGAAAATCACAGGAAGAAAATACAAGAGCCTCATTAAGGAAACGCAATTGCAAAGTTGACGCCTACTGAAGCCATTAATCAGAAGGACACAGCAAATTGCTCTATAACAGAAACTAAGCAAGAACTTTTATTTTGTTCCTTCCAACGCAACCGACAAAACCCCAGTGTCTCCAGCAAGCAGTATGCTGTTACATTTACCTGCCTTCCGACCCCTCCAGATGGGCTGCACCTAGGAAATCCATGCCACCTGCTATTAAGTCTGGCTGAAAAATGCAACAAGAGGGAAGCTAAATCCACCGCGCAGATCCTTCACTATTGCGTAACTGAAAGTATGCACTGGAAGGCTCCTTTCTGCACTCTTCAAGAGTGGGATGGATGTGGCGATCGGAAGTCTGTGATAACAAGGATAATGAAGCCCTGCAATCCCATGAAAGCAGGTACGAAGAGAATGGGACATAAGTGAGCATGTCGTGAAGCAGGACCAGCAATGCTGTACTGCTCCCCGCTTTCCAGCAAGGCCTCCTCCTCTCCCTTTCTGCACCTCCCTCTCCTCCTCTCCCCTCCCCTCCCCTGCCCCCCTTTCTCCCCTGTCAACCCTAACCCTAAACCTGTTCCTGCATGGCTCACACAGGGAGAGGCCGCACGCTGTCCATGGCGCCCGTTCCGCCCCGCCCGTCCCCGCCAGCGCCACCGTCCGTACAGCCCGCGGTCCCCCCATGACGACCGAGGACTCCGTTCGCCCGCCGACGGCCCAAACGGTCGCCTGTGACTGCGTGGCGTCACGTCACGTCACGCTCATGTGCTGGCCGCGCTTTTGTAAACAACAAGCATTCCAGAAGGAATGGGAATGGGAATGGGCGTAGAAAGACTGCACTTCTCATCTAGCGCAGCGTCGAAGGACAAGGCGTGGAAACAAAATGCCTGGAGCCAACGTACTGAATCCAAAACACACATTGGTTGCCAACTCTTACCAAGTTTGAATGCAGCAGTCTAGTGTGCCAACAACTTTTCTTTTTTTTCTTTTTTTTCTTCTTCTTCTTCTTCTTCTTTTCTTCTTCTTTTTTCTACTTTATGCTTATAACCTAAAAGTTCCATATAGATTTTCTCAGAGTCTTTTACACTGGCTGCTGGAATCTTCTCTAGATATCCGTTGATGGAGGCATAAAGGACAGCTATCTGTTGCGGAAATAAAGGGATACCTTTGACTTTTCTGGCTTTAAGTATTTGGGCATCCCAAGGCTAGGCGCGATAGGTGTGTATCTGGCTTAAAAAATATGCCAAACCTGTCTAACTTAACCTTGAAGCTCAGAAAATTCAACTGCGGGCAGCGGGCAAGCGAGCACCGACCGAAACATTTGCAGCGGGCAGCCAACGACGAACGCATCTGAGCCGTCCGTCGAGCGATGCGGAGAGTCCGTACAGCTATTTCGGGCGAGCGGGAACATTTTTTCCTGCCCGAACTTGGCGGACGAAAACGAAACGGCGCAATTTCGAAGCTGCGCACGTTTTGACGCTCTCGCGAGGGAGCCCTCCGACCGTACGGACGGGCCCGCCCGCGGGCTGCTGACGTGGCGCTGAAAAGCGATCTCGGTCGCGCACTGTGTCCGACGCGGCACCATCGACCGCTGCGATGCCGTCAAGTGCCCAGAGGATTCATTGCGATTTGCCGCGTCCTGGCGCAGCGCGAGTGACGGGGCGGCGGGCGGGCGCGGTCAACAGCTCTGAGGGAGGGGCTGAGAGGGGAGGGGGAGGGGGAGGGGGAGGGGGAGGGGGAGGGGGAGGGGGAGGGGGAGGGGGAGGGGGAGGGGGAGGGGGAGGGGGAGGGGAGGGGAGGGAGGGGAGGGGAGGGGAGGGGAGGGGAGGGGGAGGAGGGGAGGGGGAGGGGGAGGGGGAGGGGAGGGGAGGGAGGAGGGAGGGAGGGGAGGGGGAGGGGGAGGGGGAGGGGGAGGGGGAGGGGGAGGGGGAGGGGGAGGGGGAGGGGGAGGGGGAGGGGGGAGGGGGAGGGGGGAGGGGGAGGGGGAGGGGAGGGGAGGGAGAGAGAAAGACGCGGCCTTGAGCGCAGAGGGAGATGGGCTGGTCGTGTCTTCGGCGGGGTGGAGGGGCCTATTAGCAGCCCTGGTTTGACACCGCACTGCCATTGTAGAGGCGGTCGGTTTCATCGCGTTCCTCGCTGATGTCGCGCTGCTGGGTGTAGGGTGTAGGGTGTAGGGTGTAGGGTGTAGGGTGTAGGGTGTAGGGTGTAGGGTGTAGGGTGTAGGGTGTAGGGTGTAGGGTGTAGGGTGTAGGGTGTAGGGTGTAGGGTGTAGGGTGTAGGGTGTAGGGTGTAGGGTGTAGGGTGTAGGGTCTAGGGTCTAGGGTCTAGGGTCTAGGGTCTAGGGTCTAGGGTCTAGGGTCTAGGGTCTAGGGTCTAGGGTCTAGGGTCTAGGGTCTAGGGTCTAGGGTCTAGGGTCTAGGGTCTAGGGTCTAGGGTCTAGGGTCTAGGGTCTAGGGTCTAGGGTCCAGGGTCCAGGTCCAGGGTCCAGGTCCAGGGTCCAGGGTCTAGGTCTAGGGTCTAGGGTCTAGGGTCTAGGGTCTAGGGTCTAGGGTCTAGGGTCTAGGGTCTAGGGTCTAGGGTCTAGGGTCTAGGGTCTAGGGTCTAGGGTCTAGGGTCTAAGGTGTAGGGTTTACAAGTCAGGGTTCAAGGATGAGGGATTGGGGATGAGGGGTTTGCGGACTTTGGGCTCAGGCTTTAGGGTTAAGCGCTCAGGGTTCAGGGTTCAGGGTTCAAGGTTCAAGGTTTTGGTTGAAGGGTTTAGGGTTTGTAGGACTTAGGGTTCATGGTGTACGGTTTGGGGTGTGGGATTTTGCGTTCAGTTGTCAGGGCTCCTCAGGGTTCAAGGACTAGAGATTAGGGATTAGGGTTTATGGTTTATAATTTTGTGGGTTCAAAGTATAGGGTTAGGGGGGGTAGGGTTTTGGGGGGTTCAGGTTTTAGGTTTTAAAAAGCGTTCAGGCTTCAGGGTTGAGGGTTCAAGGTTCAGAGTTCAGGGTTCAGTGTTCATCGTTTAGAAGTCAGGGTTCAGGGTTCAGGTTCTAGGATTAGGGTTCAGTGTTGGGGGGGGGCTGAAGGTTGAGGATTGAAGTTGTAGGGTTTGGTTAGCGTTTAGGATTCAAGGGGCTAGGGCTCAGGGTCCAGGGTTTGGGGTTCAGGGTAGGGTTTTAGGTGTAGGGGTCAGGGTTCAGGTTTCAAGAGATCAGGGTTTAGGGATTAGGGATAAGGTTCAGGGCTTCTGGGAGTTCAAGGTTTCTTTTAGGGTTAAACGTTCATGGTTTTAAGGTTCAGGGTTTAGGGGGGTTGAGGGTTGAGCTTTCAAGGTTTAGGCTTTAGAGTACAGTTTAGGTCTCTCAGGATTTGAAGGCTGAGGATGTAGCTCTTAGGGTTCAGGGTGTAAGGATGAAGGATTAGGGCACAGGGTTCAGGGTCTGAAGGTTCAAGGTTTAGGGGGTTCAGGTTTTTTTCATAATATATTTTTTCACTGGCCTATAGTTTGCGAGAGACCTCGGCCCAGGCTTAAACTTATCCAACCCTAAAGTGAGAGAAAAGATTAAGGGTTTGGAGTTCAGAATTCAGAGTGCCATGTCATGCGTAAATGCCATGTGATGGCAGATGATGATATTTGAGAACATGCATTGATGTTTATCGCCATTGTAATGCATGCGATAATGGCACAGCGGACAATAACAAAGCTTCAAAGTTTCAAACCATCTCCAAGGGGCTAGAAGAGCAAGTCGGAGCAACAGCCAGGTTGTAAGACAAACCGAAGACCAGGCAAAACCACAACAAAAAAAATTCATTCCTTTTTAAGGGTTCCGAGCAACAGATTTATATATACAGCACAGCAGCTGCTCTGAGTGCTCTCTCTCCTCCTCTCTCTGCTCGACCAATCGAATCGAATCGAATCCGAATCCGAAATCGCGAATTGTTTGATGGATCGCATAAAGTCACATTGTGGGGAGCTCGATAAAGTAAGCCTGACATTAGAGAGGTCCCGCTCGAGGCTGGGCAGGCAGGGGACGGTGGTCAGTGCGCAAGGGCCGTCAGATTTAGGGTTTCCTCACGGAGGCCATGGACGACGATGAGGAGGAGGAGGAGGAGGAAGAGGAGGAGGAGGAGGAGCTGCAAGCTCTCTTTAACAGCAGGGGGGAGCTCGGGGACATAGCTTTATGTTCGCTGCCATTTCAGAGGCATGGAGAGGAAGAAAACGCTCCTGAATCTCGATTTGACGAGGAGTTTAGAGATAAACCGCCTTTCAAGAAAAGGCTGCTCTCTCGTCATGACGCCTGCATTCTGACAATAGTGGTTGGGGCTGCTGTGCTCCTGCTGCTTCTCTGGCTATGGCCGTCAGGCGGGAAGGTGCGCAGCGGCGCTTGCAGGAGTACAGGCTTGGAAGAGGGGGAGCATAACTACACGCAGGCATTGCAATTGGCGCTGTTGTTCTTCGACGCGCAAAAAAGTGGCTCTCTGGGAAGGTAAGGATGCAATGCAGGAGTGGAAGTGTGTCTTTGCTTAGAGTTTTGTGAAGTTGGACTAGAGCGTCTGAAAGTGGATCGCATGGCAGAGCATGAGTTGAAGGCATGCGAAAGAAATAGGACGCGACGACTGTATCTCCTTTTCAGAAAGTTTGTTGAAGGCATAGAAGTGAAATTTGTTGCTTGTGGAGTACAAACGGAAAGGAGTCACTCTAGACTAGGGTTCTACCTAAGAAATCAGTGGCATCGGACAGATGTTTTCCTATGCGAGCTTGAAACCTTTGTAGAGTTTAGTTTGACGTTTTTGAGGTGAATGCTCCATGAAAGAAGTTCCCTTAAATTGATGACCTAGTAAATTGATTGTGGAATTTGACTCCCCTTCTACTTCTGGATGCATTGTTGTCCGAGGTCAACTCATTCAGGCGTCGTTTGAAGCCTGCCTCAGTGCTTCCCATTGCCACTTAGTTTCCTGCATTCTTCATCGGGGGGCTTAAGCAATTCTTCAAATGCTACTGCTTGCTGCGCATATTTTCTGTCGCAATTATTCATTGCGAACAGAGGTTTGTGTGCAGCTCCTCCAGGATTCCCTGGCGGGGGGATTCAGGTCTTCTGGATGGCCAGGAGGCAGGCGTAGACCTGGTGGGTGGATATTATGATGCAGGAGATCACGTGAAGTTTGGGCTGCCCATGGCCTTCACCTGCACCATGCTTTCATGGAGTGCATTGGAGAGCAGGTACACTCTCTAGTGAAAAGCCAAATCTGCTTAAAAGATTGCATCATGAATTAGTTGTCGATGAAGCTACATCTGTGCCGGACATGGAAAAACATGGTTCTATGGCTTATATGCTTTCGACTTCATTTCATCGGTTTACTGAGGTTGGCTCAAAGTCGAGCAAGCTTCTTGTCAAAAGTGGTTTCTTGTTTCTTTTGTTGAGTGAGCCCTTTCAAGTCAAATTCATTAATTCGGTGTAAATTTGATGATGGCGGTTTCCTCATCATCAGTGATGTTCAAGTAGTATGATGCGACTCTTCTGTTGTGAGTGTGTGTTATGTTCTGTTCTGTATGATGTTCTGTTCTATTCTGTTCTTCTGTTATGATGTGACTCTTCTGTTCTGTTCTTCTCTTCTGTTCTGTTCTGTTGTCCTACCCAAGCTACGGCTTTGGATTGTGTTTCTGAATATGAGCCAATAAGAGATCAATGGCATAAAATCTTGGAAAAACGGAATAGTGTGAGGCACCTTCTTTCGTCGTACCTGATGAACAGGTAATGTTCATTTGATGTCTCCGAGCGTGTCCTACAGTATTGAGCTGAAGGCAGCGGGAGAGTGGGAGCATACCCTGGAGGCAATTCGATGGGGTACAGACTATTTTATCAAAGCACATTCCGTGTCCGATGTGCTTTATGCGCAGGTGAGTGCATCGTCTTCCTCCCACCTATCACTCTCTCTCCCACTTCCCACTCCTCCCCCCTCTTCTTGCTCTTTCCCCACACCCTCTCTCTCCCTCCCGCCCCCCGGGCCCCTTTCCATCCCTCCTCTCTCCCTCCACTCCCACCTTCTCCCCCCTCGCCCCCTCGCGCCACTCTCTTTTGCAGAAACTATCGGGACTAAAATTATGTGGAAGGGCAAAACCGGCAGGGTAGCGGGAGTATTAGATTTACAGACTAGATCGATTCTGATGTATCCACTTTCTGATCACAGCTGATAGAGAAAGCAAACATTGTTCCATGCCTGTTATATGTAGCTCTAGTGCACTCATACTCGGCAATTTCGCTTATTACTTCATCAGCAAAGCTGAATTGACAGCGAACCTAAGCCCATTAGTAATCTGCTTTAGGCAGTCACAGCTTTAAACTTTCAGGTTAAGCTGCTCCTCTTGGCAGTTGATAGGCGTATTCTGAGCACTCAGAAGAGTAGGGCAGCAGGTGGGTGATGCCGAGGCAGATCACAAGTGTTGGGTTCGCCCGGAAGACATGTCATCTCCACGCACAGTATTGAAAATCAACTCAACCTGCCCCGGCTCTGATTTGGCAGGGGAAACAGCTGCTGCATTTGCGGCAGGTGAGCTTTGTTTTCACGGCTATGTCCCACCCAAAAAGGCTTTGCAGGAAAACCAAAGATCATCCGTCACTAGAAGAACACAGAGCTGTAGATGGCTGGGAAGGGAAAGGAACGATCGTTTCTGCTCATTTTGCATGCGAACCTATCAAGATGTGAACCTTTCCTGGAACTGATTTCGCAACTTTTTGTCGGTTGTTTTGGGAGGTGGAGGCAGCATCTATTGTCTTTGCCGGGATTGATGAAGCTTATTCCGATCTCCTGCTCTCTCATGCGATTAGTCTCTTTAACTTTGCCTCGACTTCATTGGGTCTGTACAGGTGAGCAAAGTGGATGTGCATGTGTGGATCACTGAAGTATCTCCTAAAAATTTATAGAAACTTTCATTTTGCATGGTCTTTTCAATACACAGGCAACTTCCAAGTTTCCTGTTTTCCTACCTTTCTTTGCTATTTGAAGTACAATAACTTTGATCGTTTTCCTATCGAACGTCATCAAATGCCTACATGAACTCTCATGTCCGCAGTTTAAGCAATTCGGCATTGATCACTGACGTGAAACATACAATGAAAATGCTTCCCGCCCTTGCTTTTGAATTTACGTTGATCTGCCTGCCATGCCCATGTTTGTTGTACAGTGATTGTCTTCTAGAAGTTCAGCAATTTTACAAGTCAAGCGGCTATTTGGATGAGCTCTTCTGGGCAGCGGCTTGGCTACTCAAGGCTACCAGAAACAGCATTTATGTGCAGTTTCTTGCAGGGGACATGTTCAAAGACCTGCAGAAGCCGGCGGAGTTTAGTTGGGATGATAAGACTGCGGGAACATTGGTTTTGCTTTCACGACTTAACTTCGCAAATTTGGAGAATGAAGTCGAACCAAGCGTCCGGGAAACCTTCGTACAGTTCTCGAGTTCGTGCGAGGACTTTTCGTGCTTGTTTCTCCCACCGCCAATGGAGAAAATGACACCTTGTACGTGGGTGGAAAACGGCACAACGTGCATGTACATGGATGAGGGGAATTTGATATGGTGTAAAGTTCCATGCATTGCTTTTTGCATTGAACGAACGTTCGTATTTTGCAGATGATGAACCTATGTAACAAGAGAAGGCATTTAAACCGCCCATGTATAAGCAGTGCATTGCTATTTGTGGACAGGTGGCTTGCTCTGGTTACACGAGTGGAGCACTGTCCAATATGCAGTCAATGTTGCCTTCCTTATGTGGATACTATCGAAATCGGGCACCTTACTTCACTGCGGGGGAAGGGTTTATGGAGCAGAAGAGCTTAACGCTTTTTCGAAGAGCCAAGTGAGTTATCAATCCTTTGGATGTAGCTGCATGCCTGATGAGTTTTGCACTCGAAACTTACTTCTTCCTCTCATAGTTGAAACGAATTCTAGTGATGGCTAAATCCGAGTTAATAGTTTCGGTTAGTAAGCGTGCAGGTATAGTTAATAAAGGTACAGTGTACACCGATGCTAATACTTGATATAGAAAACAGCAATTGCCGCTTGTTTTAACGACAATCAGCAAACGTTTCTGAGTGGCTTCACCTCCTAGAATCACATGAAGCCTGCAGCGAAGCGGATGTTGAATGGAACTCTTGTCTCAGAGTAGCATATTGTAACTTCTTCAGTCAAGATACTGCATTTAACGCCTTATGTTGCCTCTCTGCAGGTTGACTACCTTCTCGGGTCCAACCCATTAGGCATGAGCTTCATGGTTGGCTACGGTCCATCATATCCACAGCGAGTACATCATCGGGGAGCATCTCTCCCATCATTTCGCACGGATCCAACTGTGTACGACTGCAATACAGGATGGCAATGGTTTAACTCTCTCGAGCCCAACCCGAACATTATATATGGTGAGACCCACTTCCCGCATTGAAATCCTTTCTTTCCTTGTTCGTACTTCTCTTCGTCCATTATCTTATTGTCAATAATTTTTTGAATGAAGAGATGTGGCATTGATTTCACGATGGCGTTGCCATCAAATGTACATGGACAAAATCAGCATGGGGAACCACGAAGAACTGGTCGCGAAGGACTGAAAGGACAAACGTTTTATTGGTGGTTGCAGGGGCGTTAGTGGGTGGTCCCCTTATGAACGACAGTTTTTCTGATGATCGCTTCAATTACAAGCAGAATGAGGTGGCGCTGTATTTAAATGCTCCGTGGATAGGGCTACTGGCCGCCTACTCATCACAAGACAGTGACCAAAACCCGTAACGGAATATGACAAGTCTGCTAGCATTCATTACTGCGTTCCGAGAAAGCACTCGTTAACAAATGAATGAAAGTTGGAAAGGCTTGATTCAAATACTTTAGTGAGGAGAACTTCAACTTTTTGCAAGAAGAGACTGCTTCTTGGTATACTGAAACGGAACTGAAGGTGGTGGGGGGTTGCGAGGGCGCGGGATTAAGTCTTCAGATCTGGGGTTTCTGGGTTTGTATGGGTGTTTCGGATGTGGTCTTTCTTCAATGTCTCCGCTTTTGGTCTTGTTGGACTGGGTTCTTTTTGGTGTTTCCTAAAAAAAATAAAAAATCTGAAAGGTTACATTTACTTTCGTCTAGAAAAGGCAGAGAATGTCCTTCTACACAGTTAGTCGCACACATTCAGAAACAAAACATTTCATTTCGATTGAACTTATCAAAAACGTATGTTATGTTCAAATGCTAATTATTGTTCTCAGTAAACAAACCCACATTGGCTGACAGGTGATGCCAAATAAGGGGACCGAAAGAGGCAACTCAAATGCCCTACAGCTATGTGAATCTATTGTTGAGTTCCACCGCTACTAGCTATGGATCACTGCTCCCTGAACCAATCCATCGAAACAAAGCGTTAGGGCCCAGCTTCCTCCTATACAATGCGGGGCCAATCCGCCGCCCTTCGCAGCCGAACTTCACCTGTCTGCATAACTGGGACTTGTGGCGCCGCATTCTATTGAGCTAAAAGGGGGAACTTATGTACATGGGCTTTCCGGCTACAAGTCGGGGCTCGCTTCTTCTGTCACTACCTTGAGCACCACAGTCTTCTCTGAGGCACGCTTCACCATTACTTCGAACTCTTCACCCACTCTGTCGCCCAAAATGTCAAAGATCTGCATCCAACGTGGCATTGAGTAATGTTATATTCCTTCTACTTCGCCCTTTTCACATGAACTTGACTACTATTGTTTCTGACACTGTATTTCCACACACATCCTCTCTACACGTCAAAGGGTTCCCTGGGCTTTATCTCTTTACAGAATCAATGCCCCAGCAACAGTCAAAGGTTTCAATGCTGCACCTGCCGAGTGGAGGTCACAGGCTCGCCTCCAAACTGCACTACCACATCGCCTGCTTCCATACCCGCACGTGCTGCAGGGGACCCGGGGACAACCTGCGAAGGAAACAGCAAAAAGTGAGATGACAAACTACATCTTTATGGCCTGCTTTGGCTAGGAATGAAACGGAGAGAGAAGGTCAGGACGAAGTAGAGCATACCTGTAGAACGAGCACACCCGCCGAAACATTAGGAAAGGAAGGGTCCCTCTCGCGCAGATGTGGCACGATAACATTGTTGAGCTCTAACATTCGCATGCCTACAAAAGGTCGAACCACTCGTCTGCATGTTCCAACAGCAAGTTTTTTTATCACGGTTAAGCATTGGTGATATCGTAATTAATGAAAGCTTGGAATCACAAGATTCCAACGTCAGCTGTTGAGCAAAGATGTAAAGATTTTTCTTAGAAAGCCTGGTCTTACTGAGTAGCAAATTGTGAACCTTAATAGGCAATACGTGTGCTTCTAACAAGCCACAGACTGTTCCAGTGTGTACTAATCCTAAATGTTTTTCTCGCAAGTTTCAAATCCTTACCCGTGCTTGGCAAGCTGCTCAATGACTTTCACAGCTGTGTCGATTGGTATGGCGAATCCGACCCCATCCGCTGCCACCGCTTTCATGCAATTGATGCCCACAACTTCGCCATCAAGATTCACCAGAGGGCCCCCCGAGTTGCCCTGAAAGAAGCAGCATAAGGTTGGGACAAAGTGTCAATTCCAACCAACGATCTTAAGGAGGGACCTTTCACGCCTTGTTTTCGAATTTTGCTGTTTCAATTATATCCTCTGATAGGAACAATGACTCCAATTCTACGATTTGGTGTTCGGAAAACACGTGCGGATGCTGTGGTGGGCTTCATGTTCTATGCCGTCCCATGTTGACGGAACCTTCTACTTTTAAGAAATCGAACTGAGGGCAAACAAGACACACGTAGTCAAAATTCCCCTCCTCCCTCTCTCCCCCTCTCCCCCACTACCCCCCCTCCCCCTCTCTCCCTCACCCCCCCCCCCCCCTCGTCCCCCTCCCTTCTCACACCTCCCCCTCCCCCTCCCACCCGTCAGCCTCCCCCTCCCCCATCCCCCCTCTCTCTCTCTCTCTCTCGTACTCTCTCTCTCCCCTCCCTCATTCCAAGCACCCTCCATTTTGTTTACTGCGGTGAGTGGAATCCAAAGACTAGCACATTCACGTTATGTGGCCACACGTAACATTACGGAAGTTAGGTGAAACGTGGATTTGCTGAGAAGTCAAGCAGGGTAAGGGTGCTATGCATGTGCGGAAGTTCTATCTGCGTCTCGCTGTTAGAACAAGGTTTATGCTATTGTGGATAACTAACTGGGATATCATCAGTTTTAGTTTCTGCATGCGGGGGCCTACCTGGTTGGCTAGTAGGGCCTACCTGGTTGATAGCTGCAAATACAAACCAAGGAAAAACACTGATTAATACTTATGCTACTGAATTATGTTAGTGACGATTTGAATTATTATACTTGATTTACGCCACTGGCGGGGGGAGGGAGGAAGGGGGGGGGGGGGGGTCGACCTGCATCCGTTTGCAAATAATCATTTCGTGCTCCTCGTATACCAAGTTCGCTGCTCTTCCGATCAACACAACTGCTCACCTTCCCTCACCCACTACCAAAATGTAAGGAAAAGTAACTACGAGACATAACAGATGCATCGACAGCAAAATTCTAAATGCAAGTTTTCAAATACTTCTCAAACGCTGTATATATCTCTAAAGACCGCTTCTTCCATAATGTCAGAACCTTCATACGACTTGTACGACTTGTTCGTACGACTTGTACGAACTCGCGTGTTCAAAAACATTCTCTGCCAAAAGTAATTGTGTTTCGTTCGCCTTTAACAATGGCGATTGGATTCCATTTGTAGAACTTTGTTCATAATTCCTTCATGATGGGTTCACACAAAGTACTTTATTCGGTTGTGCCCTTCGATTGTTCATTTGCATTTTAGTCTCTCTCTCCCTGGCAAATACCATATTCAGCTGAAAAGTTTCTGCCCTCACACTTTCATGGAAGGGGAAGCTGATGATGTGTACCTGATAATGCCCGAGGTAACAGTATTGGACAAGTGCAAAGGACTGCCCATCGCCAGTACCCACTCCCCCGGTCGCAAGCTTTTTGCAGAGCCCAATTTCACAATGGGGAGAGGAGTCTTGGATTCTATCTTCACAACTGCGATGTCGGTCAGTGTGTCAAAGCTCAGCACCTCCCCATCAAACGATCGCCCATCTTGCATCGTTACCACCAACTGCCCTCCACACCTTCTCACATTAGCATCAAGCCTTTAGTAAGACACATAGCCTTGAGCTCATTAGTAGAAGTGAACATAGAGTGACTCAATCCTTGTAGCAGGAAGGTATATGACTTAGAAACCCGACGTAAGACTAAGTTTATGTAACTGCATTCGTTCATGGGAGTTCCTGACATTGAGCCACCCTCACCTTCCCCTTATCTCTGCCACTTCCAGTCGCAGCAGCTTCAGCAACCACATGAGCATTAGTGAGCACAATTCCATCTGGGTGAATGATTGCACCCGATCCTTCCGACTGCCCAAGGAACATCCCTCTGCCTGCAGTCCGAACCAATTCGCCCCAATCACAAACCCTGCCTTGCAGCCTACCGCCTCTGCCTTTCGACACTTTAACAAGTTCTTCACATAATAATCGAGGTGTCTACGACTAAAATTATTTACTTTTGATAGAGACAAGCTGGTACAACTACAAGAGGCGAAAAGAACTCACCAAAGGAAAGAGTGAGATGCACCACAGCAGGTGCAGCTTTCGCAGCCGCAATGGCGATGGCATAGCGAGTGAGAGGTTTCCCATCATCGGAAAGACCGGGCTCGGGAGGAGGGGATGGAAGGAGGTCCGGCAGAGCCTTCAAGAGGTCCATGGACTGCGGAGGAGAGCGGCTGCGGAATGCCACCTCAACCGCTCTGCTCTCTCCCGCAACAGCGAGAGGGGAAGCTCGTGACTGCAGCTTCC
This sequence comes from Zygnema circumcarinatum, assembly GCA_037447605.1. NCBI lineage: Eukaryota > Viridiplantae > Streptophyta > Zygnematophyceae > Zygnematales > Zygnemataceae > Zygnema > Zygnema circumcarinatum. The sequence goes on from CM074817.1 coordinate 1,720,034, forward strand.
ACTCTGCAGAATTTCAATATGTTTTCCGTTGCGTCAGAATGAATCTGCGTACGCTTTTCTACGCAAATTTGCTGCTGCAGATGCTAGCTACAACTTGTCGCTGCTCACATTATGTCAACCGAAAAACTAGCTGGGAGAACATGCAGAACTACCATGAAAACAAGTTTTTTAAGGCATCACTTCTTCATCAATTGAAAAGTTGACTATGTGGTCAACGGCCTAACAACGGCCTAGTCAGTAAATGTGAGGGTCAAGGGATCAACGCAGACACACTGCACCCGGACATTTCTATTCTTAAAGAATATAGTCTTCATATTTACTTTCAAAGTTGAATGGCAATGGTGAAAGAAGCCCAGGGGATCTCTTCAAGGGTTTTGTTTCTTTCAGCCCAATATTTTTTAAACTCATGCAACTAACTAACATACAAGCTGGACAAATTTCCTCCCAACGGATTGTGTGATGGGTGTTGCCTTGTTTGGCAAAATGGTAACACTACCAACAAAGTCTTTATAAGGACAACGAGGCTTCTCTGAGTTTGAGTAAAAGTCAAAATTCTTGTTACTATGCGACAAGACCATGACACATTTCATCTCGAAATTGCTAACTGGATGATTATCTAGAAGAATATTGTCATCAGTCAACATTGTATCTCTTTGCATGAATACCATCAACAGACAAAATGGCAGGAGGTTGAAGATGAAACACAAAGTCAGGTTACGACACAGAATTTGGTTACAAAAAGGCACATATGCGCATGTTTGGGAACAGTAACTGGTTAAATGCACATCAAGACCCCTCTAAAACAGAATCTCACCGTATGCGTACTGGACTGCTAATCCTCCGCACGCCCCTGCGAGCATAGCAAGTCCAACAACCCTAAGGGAATGCAGGAAACTTCCCATTGAGGGCGTGGAAGGAACCTCGGGACCTGCTTCTGACAGCTGCAATGAAAGGCAGAGTGGGAGAGAGGGGGGGGGGGGGGGG